>MTQE01001141.1:30496306-30511282 GCA_014337955.1 Aspidoscelis marmoratus | reverse complement strand
AAAAAAAAAAAGATATTCAAGTGCCCATCAGTGTTCAGAAAAATTCCTTTCTTGGGATGTAACTCTCAGGTCCCTTAGTAACTATTGAAATTGCCTCAGATTGGTAACCATTCTATCTGATCATCCCTTTCTCCCCCCTAAAAAAGCCACCATGGTATTGGAAGCACAGAAGCAGCAAGGAAAGTTAATAGTTCACCATTTTCTCACTTCAATATCTTTGCTCTCAGTTACTCAGATCCCTTGGGGAGTTTCTCTGTGAAAAAAGCCTTTGGGGCTATTGTTTGATAATAAGTTATAATGCTGGGTCTAATTTCATATTATTGGCTGCATCCCCAAGCAACTTATTTGCCTCTCTAGTTTCCCTCTACTGTCCCTGTATTCCAGCAGACTTTAAAAGTGCTGTTCAATTCCGGAATAAGTGTCCGCATGAGGCTCAGCAAAACGTGCATTTAAAACGCATTTACCGTCCCCACGGAAGTGTGTTTTCTTTGCCCACATTTTTTTCTTCCCGCCCCCTCTCTTGTTGAAAGGGTGCTGGTGGGAAGGGGGAGGGACTGCACCCACAACCAGGAAGAAACCCCCGACAAGTCCAAAAGAAAAATAGCCATCGATTCTCTGTTCATCTCCCAGATCTCCACCCCCCAAAATGGCTTCCCGTGCCAGCAAAGTCAGCGGCTGCAGCCATCGGCCGTGCGATCGTTCGCTCATTCACTCTCAACACTTTCCCTCTGATCACTGTCAAAATCCACCCCGTACAGCAGCAGTGACTGTAGCCATCCACCCACTTCACACCTGATAACAATGTTGCAATTCTCCACAATTCTGGCTCTTTGAAAGTTCTGACCTTTAGAAAGGGAAAGGAAGGGAAGCTGCTGCAGTTCTGGGAGATGTCTGAATGTTTTACGGCTGTGTGTGCAGGTGGCAATCCCCACTCCTTTTGCCACGAAGCGTCCCCAAGGATGGCCTAATGCTGGCTTTAACTCTGAGAACACAGGCCTTGCCTTCTTTTTCTCTCTCAGTAGAGATTTGCAATTTACCAAAACATATCCAGCTATGGGGGTGTTCTCACAGCTCCACCCAGCCAGGGCTAATACATTTGAAACTGCACTGAGGGGATTTCCCTTTAGAATTTCTGGCTTTAAACAGCAAATTGGGGCAGGGCAGCAGAACAGTAACAGCAGCCAATCTTTAAGACACTTTTGGCCTGTTAGCATTTACCTTCTAGTTAGCTGCGGTCTGCACTCTGGGGCAGCGGTGGTGATCCACAAGCTTCCACTGCTGCCCCGGACTGCATTAACCACTCCAGAGTTAACTAACCGTGGAGCTCTAAAAAGAAGTCCACAGCTTGACTGAGAGAAGCTAATTGCCTCCCAGGCAGCAGCACGGACACCCTCTTCCAGGTGTGACAATGCAAGTGGGTGTAGCTCTGTAGTCACACACCACATCTAAATCATCAAGGCAATGTCTAGGTACAGACCAGACACTGCTGCTGACATTGCCATGGAAATCTGTCCTGTCCTGTCCACTCGTCAAATGCTGCTGGCCTACGGGGCTTTACCAGCACTTGAAGTGCAGATGAACGTCACCATACTGGTATGGTAAGTGCAAACAGGCCCAGAGAATTGTTTGTCTTTGCTAGTATTCCAATTGTATTTTTGGTTTGGGCCATTTTAATTCATTGAGACTAGTGAATTTTTTAAAATAAACCTTTTTTGGAGGGGGTGTAATTATTATCTAAAGCCTGGTTTCCTTTCTGGTCGTTGTGTCTTTTCTTTAACCTACAGTAGAGCAGAAGAGCATGAAATTCTTCTTTCTATAGAGGCAAATTGCTGGGAAACATAAAAAGTGGCCACACTATCTGTTAAAAATCTGTTTGCTCTTACCCAGGACATAAATCTCATTGTTGACTACAGCTGTGCTGAAGCGGTATTTCGAATACTTCATCGGTGCACGCTCCGTCCATTTGTCTTGGCTCGGGTCATACTGCAACATTCTGTTGCTTAATCGATCAGGCTCATCGTCAGGGAGATCCATCTGTATGAAATATGACAGCCATATAATAATACAGCATTTGGAGCCCTCTGTGTATGCCTGAATGCTATTAATCACAGAAGACAGCTGAGTAGATAAATAACACAAACACATCAATTATGGCTACGAAGTGATTCATACTCACTAGGCTTTAACAGCAACCATGACTTGTGGCTGGGAAACACACTGTAGAAGGCACATGAGTAACGACACATTTATATTCTGCAGCAAAGAAGCTGAGAATTTGGCTAATACAAAGCTGTCTCTGGACACAGCTTATACAGAACATAGATGTTTTCAAAGGGGAGCTGGGATGTCTCAAGAATAAAGCAAAGATCTCCTCCTCTCCCCTTCTCCCCCAAAAGAAAGGATTTTAAAAAATTATTTAAGGTTTCTCATTTATTTCCAGAAGACCATGGAGATTTGTCTCTGAGGGAGAGGAAACGTTTGTATGTTGTGCAGTAACAAAGCAGAATTTTTTAAAAAATACAGATTGTTTTTTATATTGCATCAATATTCCACTTCTTTTTCTTTCTCCCATTATGGGGCCTTTTGACATTTATCATGCCTTGTTCTCAACCAGTGGGTCTGAACCTGTGAGGCCCACTGGTCTGGAACATGTCAGGGTGTGGTCTGGAATGGTGTCATCTACACAATTGTAATGGTCCAGACCAGCATCAGCCCCAGGGTTAGGAATGAAAGTTCCAGGCCCAAGAGCCACCAGGAGACCCATTTTGGTGGCATGCTTTGGTGTGCAGACAAAATTTGTCCCATAGTAGACCTGAACATGGAGGCCTCTGTGGTCTGGACCAGAGCCTACAGGTCCACCAGTAGACCTGTTAAAACAGTCCTAGTGGTGATCCAGATCAAGGGCCCAATATCCAGATCACATTCCATCTTTTGCAGAGTGTACCAGTGGTGAGCAGACCTTTGAGGCCCAGAAGTTAACTACAGACATGATGATCGAATTACTCTACATGACTGCACAGCTACAGTCACACATTCATGCCCACTCACCGCCCCACACCTGGAAGAGGGTGTGTACGCAGCATCCAGGAACAATCCAGCTGCTCTTGATAAGTATTGCTTTTTAGTAGTCCACAACTCAAGGGAGAGATGTTATCCCACTCTGGTGCAGCTATGATGGTGGCAGAATTGATTGAACTACCATACTATGCAATTACAAGAATAATTGAGGTACCTACGTACACAAATGGACACAGGGACTGTGTCAAGATTGGGAGGAGGCCTAGATTTTGTTACTTTAGCAGAGCCACCACTGAATGCCCCCATTTGCTTCAACATTAGGCAGCCTAGTACCTGCTTCTCCCCACCAGTATCAAGAAGACTAGCTGCTCCCTTCCCAGCAACTCAGGCTCTTTCTGCATTCCCCCAGCCCTGCTCTTCTGTGACAAGGTAGGGCTGGAATATAAGGAATACTGTACAGAAACTCACCCAGAGAAGGTCATTTCCAGTCTCCCAAAATGATGGGCTCTTATTTGGCAAATGATTGGCAAGATCCACACAAGTGTGGAATGCTGCAAGAGGGATTACTTGCTTGCTTCAGCCCAGGGGCAGGATAGAGGGTCATCTTCTTGGATCACATGACCTAGCGCCCATGCTTTGAGGCTGGGGAAGTAAGGTTCCCCAGTGTTGGAGTTTCCTACTAGAAGATATAAAGTGCCAGAAACGTCACCAATGATGGGCCCAGGTGTGTGGATCAGTCCAGTAGCTGCATAATACCCTGAGACCTTCGGATATAGGATGGGATAGAAATATAAATAAATAAATAATGGCCACTAGGTCCATCCTGCCTTTTGCAGAGCAGTTTTACCTGCTGTGCAAAACAAAAGGACTAGATGCTGATGACATGCAGACTCCTGCACATCATTGCTTTCCTGGTGCATGGTGACACACAGTCACTTACACTCTGGGGTCTCTTTGGCCTGGTCCAATTCAGACTGTAGAAGATCCTGCCATAGAAAGTGAAATGTATCATGACTTATAGGCTGTAAGTCCAAAGACAAGCACTGCTGCTTTTCTAATCCCTATAAAGAGCTTAGCATATTTTTTAGGCCCTTTATCAATATTAAAATGGAATCAAGAGTACACTTAGGCATCATTACTGCATGCTAAATATAACACCCAAACAGCATTCCCATGGTTTCCACAGCTTTTGTCTTTGTAAAGACTAACAGCTAAAGCAACCAGAATTAAACAGAACAGGAAACGAGTGACTGTGCACATGAAATGCATCCAGAAGTATCTGTAGCCTTATTATTGCTTTAAAACAAGCACATTCAGATATTCATGGTAGGATCTGCACAATGCCAGTGTGATGTTGGAAGAGTCCCCTAAGGAGGCGAAGTACACACATTCCTGCACTCTCATGGTGCCATGGGTACTCTCAAAGAGTCCAGAGTCTGCACAACCTGCCCTCGTGTTTCCTCTTGCCGTCTGAAGGCAGCCTCAATTCTAATTAGAAACAACTACACACAACTCTGCATTTAAAGCTGAGTAGCTATAGGATCAATCTATGCTTAACCTACCACTGTGGAGATGTCCAATTTGGAGGGTGAAGTGCACATAGAGTACACACCTTGCTATGTGTTGCTTTCACTATTTACTCTAGTGCTGTGCAGTTGGTTAATTTTGTCTGTTTTGTGCAAAATGCTCACCCATTCCGAGTCTGGTGATGTCTTGTGATCAAGTAATCTGCAATATCATCTATGTAAGTTTTGTAGAATGATTATTAAACTAGGACATCCTGTTTCCTTTTTGCAGGATGTTTAAGCCCTGGGATTCCCTGGTGGTATCCTAACCATGTCCAAACATGCTGAGATTTTTGAGGTCAACCAATGTTGTGTAGGTGTCGCTACCTGCCAAGATGCACTTCTGCACATTCAAGGCCATAATATAAGCATGCAAACATAAAGGAGAGCAGGCACTATCTTCTGAAGCCGAGCAAATTCACAGCAACCTCTGCAGTATGCATTGTGTTCGAAATGCGTAAGGATTGTAGCTGCAGCACAATGTATAGGCTTAAAGTGCTCAGCAATACATCCTCACCTGTGGTGTCCAACCTCCCATGACATACAGCCTGTTTTTCACAGTAACCACAGCATGGCAGGCTAATGGTACTGGGAGAGGAGCCAAACTTCTCCAATTATCTTGCTCCATGGAGTACTTCTCCACACAATTTGTGATGTGGTATTGGTTTTTCATTTTCATTTGACCTCCTATGATATACAGGTCATTGTGGATGGTACCTAGGGCATAGAGTTCACGGAACTCGGCAGAGCACAAACTTTGCCAAGACTTACTGCTGTACCTGTTAAAAAACAAAACCAAAAGCCTTAAGTTTAGAACAGCTATAGTCACAGTTGGATTTATATTCACACATTCCTTGTCCTCTCTCCATGCTTCTCTGCAGCTACAAAGCTTGTGTAAGCTTTGCAGCTGTTCCCTCAGAGCCTGGGGTGTGTGTGTGCTTTTTCACCTCCCAAGTGGTAGTTCTGGATCACAGACACATGTTGTCTGCATTCCTCCCATGAAGACAGAGAGGACCAGCAGGAGGTGTGGCCTCATAGATCCACATGCAGATATATGTGGCCTAGAAGTGTTCTAAATGGGCCCCTAACCTGGATTAAGGGTCCACACAGAAAAGCCCAAGGACAGGTCCAAGGGATAATATGTAAGATAATAAGAGGACATGGGCTGCCTCCAGACTTGCGGAATAAAGCCATAGTTGAAGGAAAAAGTGCAGCTTACCTGCTGCAAAGCAACGACCAGATGTCCTGACTAAAAAGCAGCTCCGTAGCTTCCTCCTCGAAAGCTGTGAGTGCTGAGTCGGGGCAGGTGTTCACGTGGGAGGAGGCAGCCAATCAGAACTGAGCTGCCCTTCCAGCTCTCGTACGTCACTTCTTGCTGTTCTGCCCAGACTGGTGGGAAGATTCAAATTTTTTTTCCTGCTCAGAGAATGTCCTTAGATCAGCTTTAAGGTAAATGCGCAGTAGCAAATGGATGCATTGCCACAATGATGCATCTATTGTCATGTGTGACGCCCCGATTGCAACTGCACGTTCAACTGCACAGTAGAAACAAGTCAGGATACAGCCATGGTGGCATCGGCTAGAAGGGATCTAACTCCCCCATCTGCTCTATCTATGGTGCAAAACCAGATGTTCATCTATTTTTATAATCCATTTGTGACCAGTTTTCATCAAAACAATTCATCTTGATTTTAATAAAACCTACAGCTAGGATTGCAGGTTTTTTTTTTAAGAAAGCTTAATAAAAGCAGCAC
This sequence comes from Aspidoscelis marmoratus, assembly GCA_014337955.1. Classification (NCBI taxonomy): domain Eukaryota; kingdom Metazoa; phylum Chordata; class Lepidosauria; order Squamata; family Teiidae; genus Aspidoscelis; species Aspidoscelis marmoratus. The sequence goes on along the minus strand of MTQE01001141.1, from coordinate 30,504,945 downwards.
TAGGGTTTCATTTATTGTTGGTAATTCTACAAACTCAGCAGAATGAACACTAACTCTGCAGCACTGAATGACATTAACATTTAAAAGGGAACCAACTAGCAGCCTATAGAATTACATGTGGCACATAGAGGGCACTATAACCCTACCCTTTGGGCTATCAGTGAATGGACTGATAAACATTTAGTCCACAATCTGAAGAATATCACTTGAGGAAAAATAAAATAGATGTGCAAAAACCAAGGGAATACCTGTAGAAGTTAGGGTCAGACAAATCAGAGCTAGATATTCTATATTTTTAATTAGCTTCCAAATCAAAACAGGGTTTGTTTTATGTTTCTACTGGAAAAATCATGTGTGTAACTATGGATCAATGGATTTCTGCTTGCTCACACACAGCTTAAGCATATACATCCAAATTATAAATTATGCATAGAATACAAACTGATTGTATGTGATTCCTTTCCCAGGCGTCCATGTCAATTATGTACATAATTGCACATTTATGCATCACTTACATCTTGTGGGTTTCATTTATATATGCATACATGTATATATGTGTACTCCCCAATGCAATAGTACAATTAGAAGTGGGCCAAATAAAAAATGAGACCTGGATTTGGATTTCTAAGATCCACTACTGGCTAAAATTGATTTTTTGGTCCAGCTGGGCTAGCCCCTCTGACATTACTGGGCCCCTGTCAAACAAAATGGAAACTTACACTACAGGAGAATCTGAGAAACATAGGACTTACCCCAGAGATCCTGCTAACATTAGGACATGAGAGAGCCAAGGACATTGTCAAACAAAGATTGTGGGAGATGCACTTCCAAGATCATTGCACACAACAGCTAGCTAGCTATTTATAAAAGAAAATGCAAAACTTCTCACCCTGGCAAACTACCTAAACAAATTGCATATCCCTAAATATAGGAAAGCTTTTAGCTAGGCGAGATTTAATGTATTGCCCTCAGCCCTCCTTGGGGGCAGATTCAAAGGCGTCCCTTATTCTGAACAAATCTGCCCATGCAGGTTAAGCCAAGTAGAAGACATTGCTCATACAATATTATGCTGCCACTTCTATCAGGAGGCACATGCAACTTTTATCACCCCTATCGCGTCCTGAATTTTAGCAATAGGAGAAGACCATAGTCTGGAATATTTATTACAAGACAATCAATATGCAATTGGATTAAGAACAAGAGCAACTATACCTAATGGACGAAATTGCAGAAAAACTAGAAACATTGTATTTTAAATGTCACTACTGTACTACAGTATTTTAAATCTCATCACTATACCATTTTAAATCTCACCATTATAATATTTTAAATCTTACCATTTTAGTATTGCACTGTCAGACTTTCTTTTTAAGCTATTTTATATGTGATTTGAAATATAAGGATTTTTTTTGGTGTTTTTATATTTTGATTTTGGTCTGTGACCGTAAATACATTCATTCATTTATTCATATATATGTGTACAGTTATAGCCAGTTTTCCTGCTACAATGTTGTATGCCAATTTCTGCATACAAATCCGTCTAAATATGCATGGGTACAATATCTGTGCAAAACACAAGATCCTTGTGAATATCTCCCAAGGATGAATCCCTAGAGTATGACTAGACCGAGCAGACCATGTATTCTCAACCAATCCTATTTTTCCTTTGATTTCAAGAAAAGTCTATAGCTTGAAAAGATCAACATTTTTATGCTTGCATAAAAATCAGTCTAATCATGTGATATGCAAAAGTGACTAATCAGTGACATTCTGTTGCTAGCCCTCCATTGAACACTTAATTTAGTGACTGGTGTGTGTAATTTGCATTCCTGCCTTTTCACACTTCACCTCCTGTCCCAGGGAGGTGAATTTCTGGAATGCTTTGCTTGCAGATGCCCAAGGAAGGTGGAAGTTAGTCAGTGCTTAACTAAGTGCCAGCTAAATGCGAATCGGAGCATGGAGCACTGGTAGCAGTGCCAGCATGCCTCTGCAGCACCACTGCAGGGGAGATCAAGCAACACGGTGTACAATTGTGCCTGCACCGCCTGTTGCAGGCTCCCGCTGCACCTCTTCCACCTAGAAGAGGTTCAGATGTAGCATGCAAGGTTATACTAGCCCTGCCACCAGTATAGGTGTGAACTATAAACACAGGGGAACTCTGGCATGCATGAGCCAACTCTAGTAAAGAAATAGCTCAGTGAAGTGCAGACAGATCATGCATGAGTTCTCTCCGTGTTCATCTATAACTGTGAATTTGGTTGGGCTACTTCAGGAGGTTGGAAGTTCCATGATCACTTCAACATGGTGCATAATTTTTTTCTGTTTGCTACCAGTGACAAAATTCAGAGAGTCCTTGGGGGTCACAAAAATTTGCTCGGAAGATTACATTGTGCCCTCAAACCAGGAAGCTGGCAAGTCAGGCTATACTGAACAATCTAGTCTTAGAATTAAACAAACTAGGGGTAGTTTTATTATTATTATTACTATTAGTATCACCACCACCACCCAATCTGGTAGATGTTTATGACTGGTTTGGTACTCTGACCATCAGATCCTTCTGAAAGATCTAGGATAATCAGATGTATCGTTATTATCATTATCATTATTATAAATGTGATCACAGTTCTTCCCTAACATTTAGGGTCATGTGTAATGTATCAACATGTCTGCAGATCCAAGTGGTGCCGCTCTTGGCAATTGGCCAATGTAGATTTTTGTCAAAATGCAAATGTTCTAAGTAAAGGTGGTGATGGTTACATTCTTTGGGGTATCATGGTGTGATATAAATTAGGATGTAAAATTACAGCTGCTCTTAATTTCCCAGCATTCTACTAATATTTACCTTTTCCACCAGGACTATTAAGAAATAATTAAGCTGGCAAAGCAATAGGCAATTAGTTTGCCATCCTTTGAAATTAGTATGAACATAAATGAAAGGTAATTTTTTTAGACCACACAGCATGAAATAATTATTGGCTCAACTGCAAACCTTTACTTCTATCCAAACACACCAATTTGGAGTGCTAAACAGAGATGTTATTGTCTTTTTAGTTTTGAATTGCTGCTGTGTTTTTATTTATATGTGTATTCTATAATCTGCCTCCCAAATATTACTGAACAAATAAATTAACACAGATGGATTTAGTTTGTTGATGCCAGGGAATACACACCTATAAATTTCGATCTTCCTGGTTTTTTGCCTAGACATTTTGGCAGCGCTTGCTTCCCCTGCCACAATGATATCATTGTTTTCATTTACAACACCAGTGCAGACGCATCCCAGACCTTCTCCGTATTTAGGAGAGGAGATGAAGTAAGTCTTTCGTGTCGCAGGAGCAAAGCAGAAGCTGGCTTCGGCATAGTTCCCATGTCTCGATCTGATGCCCTGAGAATTATTGCCAATGCAGAGAAGAAGAGTGGTTGTTTCCATGCCATAGCGAAGGCTGAGGGAAGGTTGGTTGGATTTTTTAATAGTTTCTAATGCTTCCTCAATCATGTCGCTACATTGTGAATTGCTCAGAAGCACTATGTTCCTCTTCCGAGCTTCCATGAGGAATGCAGGACTTATGAGCGTTAGCCTTACATGCCTGAGTAGCTCCATGAGATTATCTGTACGCAACTTCCTGCTGTGGTTAACCCACCTGAGGACCAAGTCCAAAATGCTCTCTTCTCTGGATACATTCAGGTCATCTGATCTAATCAAACTTAGCAACTGTTGGGCTTCGATCTCTAGTATTTCCTCATTAAGGCTCACTTCTGCAAAGTGTTGATACAGATATTTCCCAGCTTGATCAGATAGTTCTTCGGCCCCAATTTGTTTTGCAAAATAATAAATCCCCACGCAGTTGGAAGCATCTATGTGATCCATCATATAGGTCTGGCACATTCTAAAAACATCATCCATCTGCATGAAATATGCGGCAATGGCCACACTCTGTACGTTGCAGTTGGTGAGGTGCAGATCAGCTGTGTACATGTAGTGGAGAAGTACGGACACACTTTCTGCCGAAATGTCATGCAGTGCCACCTCCTTCTGGTTGCATTCAATCAAGCCACAGGTAAACATTGCTTTGAAGTAGGGGCTGAAAGCAGCCAGCATCAGTCTGTGGCAGTGGAACTTTTCACCTCCTGCTACCAAAACCACATCAATCATTTCTGCTAAGTCTTTCATACTTTTTAGTTGATCTAGTAAGTTCAAGCTATGTTGCTGCTTCCTTTTACTTTGAAATGCAAAATCCATGGTAACCTTGAGCTTGTTATTTTAAAATCTTCTTTTCAATTATACTTGCTTGGGTTTTGAAAGAGCGGCCCTTGTGTCTCTTGCTTTTCAGAAAGTTCCTGCATCCCAGCTTTTCTGAAGAGCACAAGGAAGAACATATCATTTTCCTTATACTACCATCAACAAATCTTTAAATCTCCTGACAATTGAATTTTACTGCTGACAAAGCCTTAAGGCAATAAATATTTTGAGGGAAAAGATTATAAACATACTAGCTTGAGCAAATGTCCACTGACATTTCTGAGGACTGAACAGTTTGCAGCTGCAGCAAGTTTATATTTAATGCTCCATTTCCTCTGATAGTGTAAGCATCTTCACTATTTTGTTACCTTAATACGCCCATATGAATTACATTTTATACTGTTCATTGTCCTTCTTTTCAAACCCTGGACCAGTTGTAGACTTCAACTGGGCTAGGGCATAGTTGTTTTTCTTCTGAAGAGTTTTTAACATAATGAAAGAGGACATCTGTTGGATTCTGCCCCCCATCCCACAAAGTCAAGTTCCTAGATCCAATTTGCCAAGGAACATGCAAACAGTCTCTCATGTAATATCATGCTGATAATTTTTTTTCATTAGATGTGCTGGATAGAAGAAGCTTCCTAGGTAGAACTGAGAATTGAACTGCTCAAAAGGGAAAGTAAAGAGAAGTGAAGGAAGGCATTTTCTTTCATCATAAGAATAATAAGATCTAATAAGAAGCAGTGAATGTTGACAATTGGATTGGAGCCCCATAAGCCCATCTTATTTTGTTTCTCGCCAAGAGGGTTTCCATGGGAGACAAAATGCTAGCAAAAATGTACTATTGGGTTCCTAAAGAAAACGCAGTTCTTTCCCACTCTAAGGGCAGCTCCACACAGGCTAGAATACTAGAACAGCAAGCGTACCAGGAGCCTCCCTTCTACACACTGATGTGATTCAACAGAGGCCTCAGCCGCTGCCTACATTACAAGCATGGGACTGCCTTGATGTGCTACTGACCAAACACATACAGCAGGACATGTTCATGGTCTGGCCTTTGCCAGAGAGCTATTTGGTGAGAACCTGTTGATATCATGGTCAGTCCATTTGCTGGTAAGATTTGGAGCCAAGCAGCATCTCCCTCTATAGGAGTGACACAGTGAGATGTCATGTAGGCTTGTAGGTTTACTAAAATTGTTATTGTTAGTATTTTTTTTTGTCATTAATTTGTATTTCTATGCTGTGGTATATCCAGAGATCTCATTGTGGACATACAGCCCCACACATGGAAAGAAGAGTAATGGAAGCTGACGTGTTTCATGAACCAATGAATTCCCCACACTCTTTGTATGGGGCTTCCCTACCAAGGCGGTTTATGGGCTCTACAGGTACACTGAGAGCTCTTGGGAGTGATCATGTTGATGGCCCTGCTCATCGCCTGATTCCAAAGAGACAGCAGAGCCTTGACAGGAGCGTCATCCAGGCCAGCCAGAAAATACCCCAGAGCATACAGGATTCACTCAAATTCCATAAGTCTCCAGGGGGCAGACTGTCTCAATAGGTTCCCCCATCCCCACAAAGGGAAGCTGCTACCGCGAGTCCAGATCTCACCAGCGAGTGATCCATCCATGAAAACAGGTTCACCAACAGCCCTCCTATCAACCAATTCTCACCAATCAGCTCTGAAGCAAAAACTAGCTCACGTGTATGACCAGCTGTAAGAGCTAGGCCCATTACATACACTGATACAGCTCCATGGTTGCCATGGAGGCCACAAAGAGCTGAGCCCGTAAGACACTTGACAGCCACCCCAGGCCTCTCTGAGAGGTTTGTAAGAAATGAACTTCTTACAAACTACAGTTCATTGCATCCAAAGCTATTCAGGAAGGCAGCCTTAGCTACCAAGTAATGTAATACAATACAGTGCTTGCTAGATCAGTTTCATTTTAATGCCCTGCTTAGTAATGCTACTATAATTTCCCTAATATATTAATTGCCATTCCACAAAGGGTTTACAAAGCATTTAAAACCTTAATAATAGCCAGAAAAGAAAAATAAAACTACATGCTCCTTTTTTTATTACTTCTAATGGCTGCCCTTTTTGTCCTGACAATGTTAATTTCCTTTCCTTTTTCTTTTCTAGTAATTTTGTTTTAAATTTAGTAATTACTATGGTAGTTAACACAGCATGATCTCAAATCCTTTGACAAAACTCCAGTAGTTGTGCTTTCACAATGTTCCATACATCTGCTTTCTAAGAATACAGTAAAAAAGCACACAAATGCAGTAATGAGCTTAAGATCATTGTGGATGTGAAATGGTAAACCAAACCATGTATGGTTGGGAAAGTGAGATGGAAATTCGGTTACTTGTATCAAGCAAGTATTGGTACTTTTGCATTGCTTTCTCCAAACAGGGAGGGCTGAACTCACTTACCACCTGCTGAAACCTTCTCTACATACAAACATGATAGTGATATTGAACTTGCAGTATTATCAGATTCCAAATGGACCTTTCTGCCCTTGCTGGTATTTCCATACTTGTTATTTATCATACTTATTATTATACTTATTATTATACTTATTTCCATACTTATTATTTTGCTTTAATGCTGAAGGCATGTTCGTGGCAAGTGGGGAATACATTTCAGTGGTGCAACATGGCACGCTGCTGAAATGCACCCCCAAAAGTTCCAAGGCCCAGGAACTTTTGTTCCTAGCCCTCATTGTGTAGACAGTGGCTATGGTCACACCTTGCTAAAATAGTCTGTCTTATTAAGAAACAGGACTCAAAACACATCAACTCTGACCACACCCAATACCTGATAATCCTTCCTTAGTTAGGATTATCAGTTGGGAGGGTTATATTTTAATCACATTTTATTCTGTTTTTTATCAATTTGTCGTTTATATCAAATATTGTATCTGACCCTGGGACCTTTGCTGAAGAGTGGAATACAGATGGGAAGGAAGGAAGGAAGGAAGGAAGGAAGGAAGGAAGGAAGGAAGGAAGGAAGGAAGGAACCAACCAACCAACCAACCAACCAACCAACCAACCAACCAACCAACCAACCAACCAACCAACCAACCAACCAACCAACCAACCAACCAACCAACCAACCAACCAACCAACCAAAGAACAAAAGAACAAAGGTGGATGTAGGAGCAGATGAAGTCACTGCAGAATTAATGAAAGCTGGCAGCAATCCACTAGACCATCATCCTTGCTCATTCCTGCAATTAATCTGACAAGCAAATGAATTATCAAACGCATGGAAACAGGCAGTAATAGTTTCATTTTTCAAGCAATGAGACAGTTAGGCTGCGTCCCCATGGGCTCCAGTTCTTTCTCTGCCGCATCAGGGCATCTGTAATCCACCTGTCCCCAAGCAAATGGAGTAAGCCCCTGCATTGCCTCCTTTTTTCTCCACCTCTCTGCCCTGATAGGAAGCCCGGCTGACGTCACCATGCCCTGTCCCACCTGGTGCAGCAATGACAGGGGAAATCCCTGGGAAATGCATCCAAGTTGCACCTCCAAAAACACAACAAACACCATAAATAAGGGAAAAAAAGATAAAAAAGGGGGGCATAATAGGATGGCAAAGGGGCTCATGGCTTGAAGCCACAGCTCTGACTTTAGCGGACGTGGGCATGTCTGCATGACAGCAAGCACACCTCCACTTGACAGCGAGCCTCCTGTTCACATCAGCCTCCCTCTAAACCAGTGGTTCTCAACCTGTGGGTCGGGACCGCTTTGGGGGCAATCTACTCTTTCACAGGGGCCGTTATGAAATAACAATGAAAATAATTTTATGGTTGGGGGTAAGGGTTAGGTTGGGGGTCACCACAACATGAAGAACTGTATTAAAGGATCACGGCATTAGGAAGGTTGAGAACCACTGCTCTAAACCCCTGCAGCTTGGATCCATTTTCTTATCTTCTGTTCAACAACGCCCTTTGTCGTGCCCTGTTCAGCCTCCTCTGACTCTGGACTCCTTGTGACTTGCTGACCCTTTGGACTGACTGACCCTTGCTGACTTTCTGGACTCCTTGACCCTGGATTGGAACTGACCTCGACTACGCCTGAGCCTTCTGCAACTGAGTAAGCTGTGCCGGCAGGTGTTTGTCTATTTGCCTTGCCTGCCTCAGATGTGACACCCTTCTGGTCCCCCACACTTCCAGCTACTTTTAACAGTCTCAAATCCTAGCTTTGAAAACCATAGCTTTTGGCAGAGAACAAATGGTCCAGTGCTCATGTGGAAAATCTACCCCTTTTATCCACACAATCGGGTGATCAGGCAAGGGGGGGGGCATACTTTTAGCCAGAGAGACACTGGCAGGGCAAATGAGAGAAAATAGAAAATAAGACAGCAAGTGTCATTTTGCCCCTTTATAAATCT
>MTQE01001141.1:30474847-30485310 GCA_014337955.1 Aspidoscelis marmoratus | reverse complement strand
GTAATTCGACCCCCAAAGGGGTCCCGACCCTCAGGTTGAGAACCACTGGACTAGAGAGAACTGATATGACTGCATTATTGAACAGTATCATTTTGATCTTTCTCAACAGCAATGCCATTTATATATGGTAGAACAGCCTAAATGGGTGGTACAGGATGCATGGAAAGTTCTGATAACATATATTAAACAAAGAGCTGCTCTGGAATATTTGAAGGAAGGACTCATGAAACTGAATAGGTTGTTTCATAATACTTAATGTTTATGAAATCTGCTGGCGTGGGGGAGGGAGTTATATAAAGGGAAATACTGTCAGTAATGTTTAATACTATTTTTTCAATAAAGTTTAAAAATTCATTAAAAATTATGGGAAGTGTTTTCCAAATTTTGTTTTGACACCTTTTCTAGGCATCACAGAGGTACTATGATAAAATTTCTTTCTGTCACCAGTGCTTTAAAATGAAATTTCAGGATAAGAAAATAGCAGATCTGAACACTTGAAGCCTATCTAGTGCATTTGTTTTCAAAAGAAGAGCTCCACCCTCTACCATTCCTTGTCTGAAAATCCTCGACCCACTGTAATAGATTGGTTGGCAAACCTGTCAATCACTGGCAGTTCTTTTCCACTAGTTCAATGCTCAGGTGCATTCTCGCACAAAACTGTAAACTGACAAATCTACGGTAGATGCATAATTCTATTCCTGAGCAAAACTAGAAACCAACAAATCTAAAATGAACGCACAACTGTTCTCCAGAACTAAAGGATTTGTTCAGCCTGGATCCCTTCACAGGGGCTTCAACATGCTAGAGGCTGCCAGCTGGCTGAACCTCTGTCCATCAGCAACCACCTTGTGCTTTTCCCCCGCTTAAAACAGGTTGAAGAGCTTCAGGAGTCACTCTGAGTCAGTAATTGTTCATGGCAGCTCATCTAGCCAAAACTCTGTTCACAGGTTTCTGCCAGTCACTTCCTTACACACCTCTAAATTATATGCCAGCCACTTTCTTACAAAACTCTTAAGTATGTACACTGCTGTTAATTATTGGTTCTCCTTTAAGACAAAAGGTCAACACCCTCCTGCCTTCTCGTGGAACATCCACTCCTGGCCTTGGTAAGATATGGCCACACCATAGAAAAAGGTGTTGGAAAAAGCACTCTGCAAACTAACAAAAGAACCAGATTCATTTGAATATACTGCACATTTGACACTCAGATGCACATTTTGGTGTGATTTTCACTACCACTGAATCTGACTTTATGCACAGTAAAACTTGTGTGTAGCTGTCCCCTTAAGCTTTTTTCAGCCTATAAAATAATGAATCTAGCCCTGTTTGACAACACCTCTGAGTGTAAAATGATAATTTAGATAAACAAATACAAGAGTGGCTTAACAGAAATGTAACAGAAATATGTTTAACATATTTTGGTTTATTGTTGTATGAAGCGGCTATATACATGGCACTATGTGATTCACAATACTGTGCTGATTAGTTTTATAATTAGCCCTGAGTTAAGGCCAGGGTATAAATGCAAATAGGTCAGCAGATGTTTTGAATAACCACCGTGGCTAATGACATGATTGACAGCGTCTCAATATTCACAAGGCTCCACCATAACAGCAGGAGAAATCAAGGAAGAGATCTGTTGGACACTTTGTCTGTGTCCACAATAAAAAGATTAAAATCTTCCTTCGGGCATATCCTTTAAGTGGTTCTCTGATCTAGGGAAGAGGCTGCCCCCTCTCAGAGCAGCTGTGAGAGGGCAGAGTCGTATATGATACGGGAAGCATCTGCAAGTTGACTCAGAAGACACTGGTGGGAAATGAAGCAATTAACGTACAATGGAGAAGGTTTGTAGCAGGCAAGTTCTTCAAGATGTCAGTGGATACCCTTGGCAAAGCAAAATTATTTCTCTGCCCTCTAGTGTTGAAATGAAAGTATTTGCATTGTTTCTTCTGACTATAAACTTCTCTATAGCATATTTCTGTGAATTCTAGTTGGGTATTAGCAGTAATATGTTGCACCTTCTTTCCCCAGTTCCATGTTCAGAAAAAGAAAGGTCACCTCTCTGTGTATCTGCCTATCTTGAGTGTTTCCTGGAGTTCGTTTTGGACACAGGAAGTTCTTCACTACAGGCCTGTTCAAACTTTCCTCAGTGAGATGATATAATATCAGGCGTGGAAGGAGCTATCCACACTTCAAGTGCTGGTGCAGTCCTCAGCTGGACCACTTACACTTGAAATGAGGATGGCTGAGCCTGGGCAGGCCAGATCACCATGACAATGGCTCTGACAATATCTAGCTTGTGCCCAGATGTTTCCATGGCAATGTGCCATGCCACAGCACATGACTGCACAGCCTCAGCTGTTTCAGAAGAAAATGTGAATGCTGCTGAGGTGGTGCTTATTAGCTGTTCCCAGTCAAGATGTGGACAAGATTTTAGTTGTCCTGCTGCTGCTCCTGGCTGTGAAAGCATCACAGCCAGAGAATTTTTGTTTCCGTGGCTTTGGTGTTTCCTCCTGGGATTGTTGTCAGGAACACTGGGAATGGCTGCAAAAGTTAGCCACTTTCTGTGTTCCAGACAACACAGGGATAACTTTATGGTAAGTCTGCACAGTGATGGAAGAGAAACAATAGTATGAAGAACTGTCAGAGCTCTTCTTATATAGTGCTCAAATGATTGCTTAAAGAAAGGTGTACATGAGTTGAGTGCGAGGTTATGTGGATGGCACACTCTTTGAATGCACCCAGTGAGGGAGGGATAAGTCATCTGTTCATCCTTAGTACACTGTCATGGTACCATAAAGGTGAAGATCTTAATTGTATGTTGATTTATGGACAAAAATTCACAAGGTATAAGTAGGAATTTGCATGAAGCTGAATTCTCCTGTTCAATTTGATGCATATCAAATTCAGGAGTATTTGGCTTTGTTTGAGTTCCCCCCCCCATGAATGTGGGGGGCTTTGGCTTCACACATGAATATCCAATGAATGTTTACATGTGAAGGGAACCCCCCTCCCTTCCCATTCCACGTCACCCCCTACACTCACCTGCTGCTGCCACCACCATATCCAGCCCCTCCTAAGCCCAAGTAGAATTAGGTTAGGGCCTCAGAGCAGTGAGTGAATGGTGGTGGATGCCCATTTGGCCTCCAGGGGGTAAGGGAGCATGGCTGGGGGAGACGGGAGGGCTTCCACCATCATTTGTGTGCTGCTCCAAGGCCCAAGTAGGCCTTGCAAAGATACACACTGACCTTGCCCATCCAGGGATTGGAGTGATTTCCAGATGGGGGAGGTGACGGCACACCACTGGAAGGCCAGCTTGGGCCTCGGATCAGCACACAAATGGTGGCAGAGGACATGAAGGGGGTGCAGCCAGGGGGTACAGGAAGCGAGGGGTGGCACATCCAGCCTTCACTGAACCTTTTTTTCTTCACTGAAGAAAAGGAATTCAAAAAGGAGAAATCAATGTAAGGGTAACAGTTTGGCTTTCTGTCTAATTTTAAATGAACATCACTTATATCAAGGGAAAAAATAACATAGGGGATGCTGCATAATTTGCAGAAGACCTCTTAAAAATAGAAAAGGGAGAAAAAGAAAGATGCCTGTCCTCATGGCCTGCTGGTTTCAAATAAGAAGTGTGTTTCCAAGCCGTGGATGGCTCTGCACTTTCTCTTCAAGGGCACTCAGATGGGGTCCCAGGACATCACAGAGTTAAGGGCTCAAGAAAAATGTGCTCAAGTGGTGGACACATGTTCTATATAATGGTTTGCACAGGCCTCAACTGGTTCTAACAGAAAGAAAAGTTCCGGAATGAATATTTTCTTGGCAGGGAATGGGAGTGGGGGGGCAGGAAGAGATATTTGTCATATTTGCTTAAACAGAGTAAGTTCAGAAACTGCAAGTATGAACTTCATGGGCTAGTAAATTTGAATCTGATTTCACTGCATCCAGTTGCACAAGGGGACAGGGAAGAAATCAGCTGCTCAAAAGACATTAGAAAGGCAAAAGAGGGCTTTTATTTATAGGAAAATTTAAAATTGGGAGGTTACAGATTGCATATAGGGGAGGAATTTGGAGATAAGTGTTCCTCAACAGGATTAAAGCTAAATGACCACTAAACACATCTTCCAGTGTCTTTTCAGGTGTGTGAGAGCCATCTTAACACCTGCTCCAACATTCATGGCTTCCACATGGTTCATTTGGACCATATGAGTTTTCTCCTTGGACCAGAGTGTCAGTCCCCAGGAGGCAAGGACTCCCATGCAGGGAGCACAATGGAGACTGAGGCTGTGTTCACACCTACATTTTAATGCAGCTTCAATCCACTTTCAGAGTGAGATAACACATTGACAAAGTGTCAAGACACTTGTTTTTTGTTTGATCTATCTCTGAAATTCCAACATGGAAGGAAAATGACAAGTCACTTTGCTGCTGAGTTCTTCCACTCTGAAAGTGGGATGAAGCTGGATTAAAATGTAGGTGGGAATGCAACCTGAATGTACCATGGGTCTCTCTTATTTGCCTGCTGAAGCGACTGTAGTTTAGTAGCAGGAGGAAACAGTGAAGAATGTTCAGAACTAAGTTTTAATCCGGTTTCAGTCCAGTTTCAAAGTGAGAGGACTCATCAATAAAGTGACTTTCCACTTTATCTAGCCCAAAGCTGGATTTTCTGAGTTAGATAAAAGTGGAAAGAAAAGGACTAGTGACTTTGCTAATGTGTTCTCTCTGGAAGTGGACTGGAAGCTGGCTGAAACTGGATGCAGCCAAACATGAGTACTTGAATAAGAAAATCAGAAATGAGATGAAAGAGAAAAATGGGTGGAAAGAATGCAAGTATCTGGTTTCTTTTTTAAAAGTTGAGAAGCTGAACCTTTGGTTATCTGGATTTTTTTGGGGGGAAATACTGGCTCCTCATGTATGGAAAAGGGAGAGCAATGTTATTTGATTGATGCTTGGGTAGGGCAGGACTTTGCAGATGGCTAGCCAATCATTGTTCAAACCCAAAGAAGCAGGTGCTGAAGAGGAAGGAAAGAGATCGAGGCACAGAGGCTGAAAGGGAGAGGCTGCAGAATTGATAATTTGGCATGGGTTTGTGTGTTGTGTGCAGGGGTATACAGGAAGAGACAATTGAACAAGAACAGGTGTGGATGTAGTCTGAATGTTCTCTGTGTTGACCTCTCTGTGAATGTAGTCTGTGTGTTCTAGTACTTTGGGGCATATTTAACTTTTAAGGCCAAAAATAGAATAAATAGAACCCCAAAAGAAAAAAATATATAAAACAAATAATGGAGGCAAATGACCATTTCCCCAGTTTTCAGTTCTTCATGTGACAGCTCCAGTCATTCATTCCTGAGGATAAATGGACAGATCCCTTTAAGAAATCTGTTCCTGTCTCTAGCATCTGGTCTATCCCAAGAGAAATCTTTCATCAGGTTTCTCTGTCATTCACATGAGTCAAGTGGATCACCAGAACATTTCGGAAGCCCCCTTTCTCAGGCAATTTTGCACAAAATTGGAACTGCTTTTGTTGTTGTTTGCTCACTTGCCAATTTCTCTTCTTTATGCTTCATCGCCCCTTTTTTAAATGATGGCCACTCTTGCCTCCCTGCGCCTGCTGCGCTTTCTTGCCGTTTCCTTTTAACATAACGTGAAGACATAGCTCAAGCTGATTGCCTTTTGTCCCGGGCTGATCATTTTCATTTTTGATATTAATACTGCTCCTCGTGTTCTTTTTCTGGTCACCGTTACCATCTCATGTTATCTTTATGAATCTATTTGGCACAAGTGCAAATGGACTTGGCACATGTATCTGATTAAATCTCCCTCACAAAATCAAATTACCCTTTTGCAGTTTGAGGCAGCTTAAGGGAACTAGAGCAGAAGGCTCTTAAAAAGTCTGTTTACCTGTGGATGCCAGAATGAAGGCTGGTGGTTGTTGTTTTTTGCAAATTCCTGCTGTGAAAATGCACCAGCAGGTAGAACTGTCTCTTCTTACTTTTCCCACATCCATCAAGAGAAAGACTTCTGTTCTCTTTGCAGTCCACCTTCTCCTCCTCTTCATTTCTTATTCTTTCCTCTGCTGGTCTCTTACTGCATATTCTTCTGTTAGCCTATGCAGTTTTTCCTCTTGCATTAACAGGACACTCACAGCCATAGCCCACTCTGGGTGTTATTTCCCCTTTTGGTAGCTTACTCATTTTGGTTCATTGCATTCATGCAAAAACAGTGGAAGTAAGATGCGCCATTTGTATGCATGAGCAGTTTTATTCTACACCAGGCACTGCCACTGTTTGTTCTCATCCAGCAAAGCACTTAAGCACTTGCCTAACACACGCGCACAAGACTCAAGTGGTCCCATTTTCACTGCACATGCCTCTTACATAAATGGCAGTGTCTGGTACTCTGCAGGGTTGGGCAGTGCAACTCTCTCATTTGGGCAAAATATCAAACCTACCACAAACAGGGCTCTTTGTACATAGATTTCTTGTTTCTTACAGATGCCACCCTGAATTTGAGGAGGTAGCAAATACGCTTCTTAGACCATGGTCACACTTTCACTTTAAACCTTCTTCACTCTATCATTTCTGTTCATTTTATTTGTGTTTTTTCTACCCTCCATTTAAAACTGATGAAGATGAAAGGGTGTGAGTGTTGTGATCAGAAGATGGACTGAAGAAGTGTGACTGCAAACTTACTGTCGTTGTCTGGTGCCTTCAAGTCTGAGATAACCATTCTAGTGACTATATGGACACACTCATGCAGTTTTCTGGGCAGATACAGAAGTGATTTACCATTCCCAATTTTTTTGGGGGGGGAAGCTGAGGTTGGCACTGCAACCTTCTGCCTTCAAGTAAGTTGCTCTACTACAGACCTATGATCATACCTTGGCCTTTTTGACACAGAATCAAATTACTCCTTTTTCTTTTTTCCTTCTGATTAATACCAAAGAAAAGGTCATCTCTGTACTCAAAATCGCAAATGGTCATGTGTAGTAAAACATTTTATTTGATTGATCATTTGTCATTTTTATCTCTTCCTTCCCTTAAGGAGATAAAAATATCATACCTGGCTTTATGCCCATTTGTTTGATCATCACAGTAATCTTGTGAGGTAGGTTAACTGGGTGATAGGGACCGACCCCAAGTCATTTGGTGGTCTTTGAGCCAAACAAAAGAGGATAACTATTCTTACTGTATTCATTCATTCATTCATTCATTCATTTGCATTTTTATCCTGCCCTACGCCCAGAGGTCTCAGGACGGGTAATATTTAAAATCAAACATATTAAAACAATAACAGTATATATTAAAACAACAGCAACACAATTAGTGACACAAGTGAAACAGAGACCCTTTCTGCATTTGTGTCACTAATGGCTCTGGCATAGTTTTCACTGGCATGTGGTTGGCAGGTCCTTATCTGAGATCTAGTCTGGATTAAGGTCCATTGCAGAAAGGACCAGAGGGTGCGGATAAGATACACAGCAGTGAAACAGAGAACACTAGGAAATTGTTGGCTCTTCTTTCACTGGATCTATTCAAGTGGCAACCGGGTAGCTATCCGTCTACAATGCTTTAGGTGTATCCAGCCTTCCAGACCATGCAATGAACAGGACGTTGCTAAAGTCGATCTCCAAGACACTTGCATTTATTTGCCCTTTCAGGCAATGAATTTAAGAAAAGGTTGTGTAAAGTATGTGCTCTCTCCTTCCTGCTGCTATTGTGACAGACAGCCAACTGTCAGGTTGAGTCAGCTTAATTTTATGTCTCTTTTATGTATTTTTTTCTCAGTAGGGGTAATAGCAACTGGGGAGGATTTAGATCAGGGAAACAGCATGAGAGGGAAGAGCTGAACTCTCCTGTTCCCCTCCTCATAGCTCTGATTAAATTCAGGGTCATTGAGGCTCCCCCCATGGAAGCTAAAATCAAGGAATGTAGCCTCTTTTTCACATGAGACTGCAATATTATTACACTAACAAATATATTTGCATATATTACCAAGCTAAGTGTTGCACAGAGTTCACTAATGATGAAAAATTATCCTTCCCTTTACAACTCACATTTGGGAGAAGTGGGTACAGTTCTATAGCCTCCTTTTGCTAAATGATGCAAAAACATGGATAACCTGAATGCCACATAAGCATCTCTGCTATTGGATGCCCAGTCATGGGGTCTCTTCACACTTAGGCTGGTAGTCAACAGTTAGTGAACATCTGGGGAAGAGCATTCACACTCAAAGAAGGCTGTTACAGCAAAGAAAGCTGCTACAGCCTCCAGGCGCCTCCTGTCTTCCCAGAAGTTCACTAATTGTTGATTAGGTGTGGACCTCAACCAACGTTACCCAAAAGCTTTCCTGGAACGTCCAGGCAGTGGCCATTTGCAACTCTTCCAGTGAACCAGGCTTGTCTGAGACTGCAATTGTGCATGCACAGAGAATCAGTGTCATCATGGCAACGGTGCTGATGCACACATAGTCGCGGAGCGTGCCACAACCAAAATGGTGGCGCCCAGAATAGGACCAGCCTTGGGTTCGGTCTCTGGTGAGTAACTGATCATGCTCAGATAAGGCTGTCCTTACCTACCACTCACAAGTGTGAGCACTAGTTAACGTTGGGTTAATGTGCTCCTTTCCCATCCAGCGGACAGGAAAGGAAGTGTGAAATTGCCCTTGTTTTCTGTAGGAAAGGCTAGCTACCATATGCAGTTCTGGAGATGCATCCTTTGGTTCATCATCATTGCCATCTTTATGAAATCATGGACCGACTTAAGTATGGATTACTGTCTATGACTCTGTCTCTACCCTGGGCCTCAGCATGTGGATGGCAGGTGCCTATACTGGGATATATGCTGTGGCCACACCTTCATTTTAAACCTTCAGTCCATCTTCAGGTCTGACTGCTCACATATTTTAATTTCTATTCATTTTATTTTGGACTTCCCACCCTCCATTTGGACTTTCCTGAGTGGAAAGTCTATAAATAAAACTGATAGAAATGAAAAGGTGTGAGCAATCAGACCTGAAGATGGACTTAAGGTTTAAAGTGAAGACGTGACCTCAGCCATCATCTGGAATAAGGCCCAGTGCAATACTTCTGATTACTACAGCACCCTTTGGTTACGGATTGCCTTAGACAAATAGACCATCGTTAAAATATCAAGAGATAGCAATGAATTTTCCACATATTAGCTAAACATGAAGGACACATAGGGCCCATGAGAAGTTATCATTATCATTTCATGATTTTTATTTCTCTGTAATGTGTTGCCAGGACATAGAACACTTACATATTCCTTATAATCATCATGGCGATATTTTCCTTCGCTCTTCCTGGTTGTGGAGCATAGTAAGATAACAAAAGGTAATTTAATTCACAAAGCATCCTATGACCATTTCATCCTTCACTCCACACCAGAGTGATGTGACATTAACAAGAAGAAAGAGATTTCCATTATGACTCAATTTAAATTGTCATGTGGTTAGCTCCGTTTAGAGAACCAAACCTTTGTGTACACCAGCAGGCACACATGACCCAGCTAGAAATATTATATGTAAATATGCCATTTGTTCAAGGCTGTAATTAAAATTGTTGCTGGTTTTGCCATATGTGCTTCCACAAAGTCCTGTGCAAGATGAAGCAACGTGTTTGTTGCTATTAATACAGAGCTCTTTTGATTCTCAGCATGGAACTGTGACTGACCTGGATATTATACATTGACCTGGCCTCACACAGTTGGGACCTTTGGTCCTTTGTTACATGATTTCTTCAGGTGACCTTTATAATTTCAGTACCAAAAGTAAAAAGAACAGCAAATTGATAAACAGCCGCTTTTCCCGAGTTTCTTCTTCTGCTATGTCAGAGGACACAAGGTGTGTCTACGCTAGGAATTGGGAGTGACAGTGGCTCTTTCTGCACTTGGCCTTTTTCTGGAATATATCTCAGCGTAGGGGTCTGTTGTCTGCATGCTAATACCGACTATGGCAGGTTTTACCTGGGGCCTGCTGTAGTCTGCATGAGCATATGGACAGCAGACTCCTATTCCAAGATATATTCCAGAAAGAGGCCAAGTGCAGAAAGGCCCCATGTTAGAGATTACTGCCTGAAAAGTAGAGGATTGCTGATTCTATCCCCAACCTCTCCCCTGAAGTCGGCAGTGGCAAATCCACTTCTGTGTCTCTGTCAAGAAAACTGTACTGAGGTGCCAATGGAGGAGATCACCACACCTCAAAAAGGATATTGTGGAACTGGAAAAGGTGCAGAACGGGGCAACCAGAATGATTAAGGGGCTGGAACACCTCCCTTATGAAACCAGGCTGCAATGTCTAGGCCTCTTCAGTCTGGAGAGACAGTGTTTAAGAGGGGACCTGATTGAAGTATATAAAATTATGCATGGTATAGAAGAGGTGGAGAGAGAAAATTTCTTTTCCCTATCACACTACACTAGAACCAGGGGGCACTCTATGAAGCT
>MTQE01001141.1:30448459-30474691 GCA_014337955.1 Aspidoscelis marmoratus | reverse complement strand
AGGGAAGTATTTCTTCACCCAGAGGGTCATCAGATTATGGAATGTGCTGCTGGAAAAGGTGGTGACAGTTATCATTCTAGATAGCTTTAAGGTAAGGTTAGACAAATTTATGGATGACAGATGTATCAATGGCTACTAGAATGAATGGCTGGGTACATCTTTCAGGCTGGGGCGGGGAGCAGGATGCTTCTAAGGCCATTTGCTGGGATTCGAGAGCAGGAAAAGGTTTGTCCTTGTCTCTGCTTGAGATGCCCATGAGCATTTGGTGGGCCACTGTGTGTGATGGGACGCTGGACTAGATGGGCTTGGCCTGATCCAGCAGGGCTTCTGTTATGTTCCTATGTTCTTATGAGATCATGCAGTTGACCCAGAGTTGGCTTTGACTTGGTGATACTCAACAACAGTGGAATTAATCCAAACTATGCAGAGGCTAGTACTTAGTTCTTTGCATATCCAGGGTTTTCAGGGAAGGAATGAGAAACCATTATATTATATATGGAAGTTTTCTCTAAGGTTCAGTTGCATGTGCCACTGTTTTTAATAGCACAAGGTGCTTCTGAAACATGGTCCAATTCCAGCGAGAATCTCAGGAAGCTTCTGCATGGTCCACAGTACCATGGTAGCCAGGGGTTAGGGAACACTGGCTCCAAATGCCAACACACTCCTAGGAAGGCATGGACTCTCAGGGAATTCACTCACTGCACAGGGTTCTCAGCTGGAGTGCTCCTGGGCACAACAAACACCCCTTACGGTTACGGTTAGGAAAACTGCAATATTGCTAACACTCTAGCATTTGTATAAGTATCTTTGGGACCTGGCAAATATGAAATGCATTTCATTTCAGCTAAAGCAATTGCAAGGCTTGCCTACTTTGGAACACTTATATTAAGTCCCTTTATAGAAGAATCTGATATTGACAGGTGTGTCAGGTAAGATGCAACTCTTAAAAGTTTTGTCTCACCTGACACATCTGCCAATGTCAGTTTCACATCTGCTGACCTCATAGATCCATAAGGGAATGAAAAAACAAGGACAGATTCACTACTCCAAACATATTCAACCTAAAACTTTATATACTCACTTCTGTTTAAGATGAACACTGAAGATTTTCAGGGACATCCAAGAGATATTCCCACCACAGTGTATGTGGTTGAATGACGTACCATTGTATCACATGTCTTGCTAAGCAAGTTGTTTCATATGCTCTATATGTTAAGCCTTTATAAAATGCAAGTGTTTTTGTTCAAAAGATGATGATGATAGCAACAAAATGTAAGGATACTAAGTCTGCCTTCCAAAAAGGTACCCAGAAATGCTTCAGAGTTCTACATTTTCAAGTGGTTTTCCCACAGGTTTCTGGGCTGGGAACCACTCCAAGTGCTGCCATACAGCCAGGCAATAATGGCTGGAGCAGCCCATGCAGCCCATGGGACCCAATGACATATTTGCAAGTTCTGGAAACTTCTGGGGCCACTTCTGAGGTCTTCATGGAATTCTCTCCCCAAGGTCTGCAACTTCAGAGACCAAGGAATTTTTGTTTCCCAACTCTGCAGGTAGCTGGGACTGGGTCATGGTAATGTTAGAGGCCTCAGGCACGCCATCTGACTCAGCACATTCCCAGCCCTGATTGCTTGGTGTGAGCCAGGAACAATGTGCCAAGCCATGCAGTCTGGAAGTTGCCTTAGTCTCCTTTTCCGTTTGTCTTTTCTGTTTGTCTTTCCACCTTCTACATTTTGCAGTGGCAAGGATATTCACATGGCAACTTGGAACGGGAATGTCTGTGCATATGGCATACTTTTGCCACAAGTTTGTGCTTTACATGGTGTTATAATTTTATTCATACTGGGTCTACAACTCTATAATATTGCTAAAGGTGATTCTAGGATAAATAGGGTGAATCCCCACAGTGAGCTTATTTCAGTTTCCCTAAACTGAAGTAATAGAACTGGATTGAACCTGTCCCCATTACTTTCAACTCAATCCAGCCGGCCCATCTCTCCCCTGCCCCCCAGTTCCAGGAGCAGCACCGAAAGCGACCGCAGACAGAGGAAGCGTGGAGGAGACGCCATGCGCCGCTGACCTGGCTGTGGAGGCCTGCGTTTCTGCCCGCCAACCGTCTGCCTCCACAGCCAAGTCAGCGGCGCATGGTGGCTCCTCCGCGCTTCCTCTGTCTGCGGTCGCTTTCGGCGCTGCTCCTGGAACCGGGGGGTGGGGGGGAGAGACAGGGCGGCCATGTGTGGAGAAACGGTCTCGCCTGTTGGCGGGGAGGGTTCCTGAAAGGCGCTGCCACCGCCACCGCGTCTCGTGTGCGCTCTCTGTCTGTTGGGGAAACGACCAGGGCTTATTTTCAAACAAAACATTCTGTTATTTGAACCTGATAAAACCTAAATGCTATAGAATGCACTGCCATGCCTGCTCTGAACACACTGTAATTAGGAGAGATACAGTTGCAGGAAAACTTTTTAAAAATACAAGTCTCAAGAGATACATTGTAGCAAGGCTGGCACAGCAAGGGAAAACTAAGCTGGGACTCTCAGTTTTACAGAGGGGAGGGAAACTGAAAGGGAGAGAAATAGCCTCCCCCCCCCCAACCCCTGCATGCAAGCTGTCTTTAGTTTGAAAGGGAATTGCTTTGTGCTGTTGGTTTTTTTCGCTCTCCTGTTTAAGCGCAAAACTGCTGCCTTCCTGGCAACATGAATGGAGAGAGGGAGCTTCTGATTTAAAAGGGAGAGTGTGAAAGAGATGATTGCTTCCGTTGCAGCTGATTCTGCAGGGCAGGCTTAACAGGGGTTGGACAGGGGCGGAGATTAAAAGGTCCTGTTTCTCCATGCTGGGTTTTTGTTTTTGTTTTGCAGCTTGAGTGGGAACACCAGTATTTCGATTCAGCCCATGTTATCCTCAAAGAAATGTGGACAGCCAGATTGCACACTCGGTCCTGAATCCAGATTTAAAAGTTCAACCTAGGTTTAAAAAGTCAAGTTGGAACACAGCCTAAGTTGGTTTGTTTTTGGACTTTCTTCCATCCAAAGGGACTTTCTTCTATTCAAACCAACACAGCACTGAAGATGGCTTGATGTCACTGTATTCTGTAAGCAAGAAAGGAAAGGGTTTGACAATGTAAGGAACAAGGCTAGATCCAATCAGAATGCAGGAGGTGTGGTGACCTTTTTGAAAAGAGAGTACCTTATTTTGTTTTCATGTGCTTTTGCTTTCAAAAACTTTATCTAAGAGCTCCTTAACCTAGAAATAACCCAAGTCTCTTTGGTTGTGGTCACACTTAACTTTTAATCCAGCTGCAGTCCACTTGCGGAGTGAGAGAATACATAAGCAAAGTGACAAGCTGTTTTCTTTCAATGTTAAATAAACTCAGAAAATTCCCCTTTGGGATCGATAATGTGGAGAGAAAACTATTTGTCACTTTGCTGATGTGTTCTCTCACTGTGAAGGTGGACTGAACCTTTGAGATATAGGTGAAATCTGCATCATGGCAAAGGCTGTACAGAGAGGTTACATTGCTGGCATTCTTTGTAATGTGACAGTGTGGTCTTTGTACACCTGTTGCCATCCTGACCCTGCAAACCTTTCAGCAGGGAAACATTCATTCCTTGCCTTCAGTGTTTCCAGCTATGGATGTTTTGGGGAGCACAGAAAATGGCTGTGGAAACCAAGGCTGTACAATGCAGCCTGAAGAAAACAGGTAAGTCCACACATGCAGCAGCATAGTGGAAGAACAGAGAAAGCCTTGTCACATTGCTTCTTCCTGCTCTCCTTTTACAGCATGCTTAGGAAGCACTCCTAAATGGCAGGATGTGTGCTGGATAAGTGCAAAGTCATGTGGACCCAGTGTTCCAACTGTGCCATATGGACCCTGTGCCCTCAAGCCACACTCAGAGTGCTGCATGGCATGGCTCTTTCTTTCCACATATATACGAGAAGGTTTCTGTGAACCATTGGTGAGAGTCAGGTAATTTCTGCAGTGAATCAGGCCAGATGTTGCTGGGGAACGGATCTGCCCGACAGTGTCCAGGGAATTTTCTGGTTACATGGGTCTTGAGTTTGGAGCATTCCCTGATGTGAAAATCGTGTGAGAGAGCACCCTAACAAGTGTCTGAGATAGCCATGTAGACAGCCCAAGTGGCCCAGACTGTGACTTTGGAGGCCCAGGGACTTTCATTCCCAGCCTCTGAAGTTAGACTGGAATGAGTGTCCATTACATGGACAGTTGTGGTGTGGTCCTCACCATCCTAACCCAAATCAGTCCAGAAGCAAGCTCTGCGCCCAGCTCCAACATGTAGAATGTGAAAGCAGCATTTGTGTCCAACAGAAGAGAAGAATGTTATGGGTTAGGAAGTCAAGCTGAATCATGCATAAAGGCAACATTTTATTAGTTTCTGTCTCTAATAAAATCACGTACGGATCAAACCTATTGTAGAGTTCTGGTTCCACAATAGCCAACCAGATTTTTCTTGAAGGATTAAGCCAAGGAGAAACAAAAACTGTTCTGGGCATTTTGCAGAGGGCAGTTTCGCCCTAGCTGTTTCTCTGCTCAGTACATTTACCTGATCCCCTTTGAATGCCACCCAGTTTTGTGGCTGGCATTATATTCCGTTGTAATAATGCTACATATTTTCTCTGCGTAATGTGAATAATTATATTCCTTTGAGCTGAATGACATGGCATTTAGTTTAATTGGGTGACCCTGAACATTCTAGCATAAAAGAAATACTCACTTTATCCACATTGTACCTTATGTACTATGCATCTGTTATACCTCGTTTATTCACCTTTTCTCATTTAACAGAAACAACTAACCTCGTCCCTTAGGAATATTACTTCAGCCCATAACTGTTTTGGTTACCTTTTTCTGTTCCCTTTTCCAGCTGCTCCTTTTTTTTTTTTTTTAGACAATTGTCCACAATATACCAAGTGTGGTCAAAGCATGGGTTGTTTCATTTTTGACTCCTTTCCTAATGATTCTTAATATGAAACCATCCGTTTTTACAGCTGCAACACAGCAGGCAATGTTTGCATTGATCTATCCACCACAACCTAAAGTTCAAACCCCCTTGGATTCTGAGTGAATTTAGGAAGCTGGGGCTGGTTTGAGCTTTCTGCTTTACAGTGTATTGTTCTGTATGTAATGCATTTGCCATTTTATATTCCATTCTGGATCCTAGACTTCGCTTTCTGCAGACAGAGAAGCTTTTTTTGTCTGTCCTTTAGTCCCCATGTAGCTCCCAGTTTGAGCTCCCATGGCATCCCAATTTACTTTGCAACCCTTTAGAGTATTGTGATGAGCTAAGAAAGAAGAACTGGTAGTATGAGGCAATGGAAGTGGTAAAAAAGACCTCCTCTACAGGGCAGGCTTGTTTTCAAACAAAACACACTGTAATTTAAACCTGATGCTATACGTAAAACGCATGGATCATGTCCCCAAATTAAGAAGTACTGTAGTTCTGCAACATGCATATAAACAGGCCCTTTCTGCACTACATGGGGCTATTCCGCCCCATGCAGCAATGCTTCTAGTGGAATTCTGCCCAGATCAGCAGTCTCATACCTGGCCAGCACTCCTTGTAAGTATGAATGGCCAGCCAAGGGCTGCCTGAATCACCAAGGTAATATCTGAAGCAACATTTGGTGAGAGGCTGGATGTTGCCATGGTGGTTTGGCAGCTGCATAGGACTGTGCAGCCACAGTTGCACAGCCATGCCCACTTGCTCCACCACACCCAGAAGAGAGTGAAAAACTATGTACTCAGGAACAATCCATTTGCTTCTGGGAAGGCTGTGGGCTGACTTTTAACACCCCACAGCTATATCACCCTGGGGAGGGTTATCCCACTCTGGGGCCGTTGTGGTGGCAGAGCAATGCAGATGTGCCTGACATGCAGCTCTTCAGGTGATTCTGCACTGGCTACACTCACTGATGCGGTATATCAGCCAATGCAGAATTGCCCTTAGGATCCTTTCTTTGTTTTGTCATGCTGAATAATTGTAAAAGACTAGTTCTCATATTGCTTTCTCTATTTGGAGGCTTCTGTCCTGCTTATTACAGAAACGTCTGTTAACACAACACAACGTATCACAAGATGGAAGTGTAATACTGTCTACTATTAATTTGTAAGCTTTACAGTTTCTTTACGTCAGTTCACATGAACCATAAAGATGGTGTGGTGAGGTGAAATCTGCTTTGGATTTTTTTTTAATTATTCAAGAGTGTTTTTTCAATTATTTGTATTGTTATTAACATGCTCTCTTCTTTTGGCTTTTGTTCTCCATAAACCTGGGCACAATGCCTAGTTTTTCGTATTGTGTTTATTTATTGCAGTACTTAGATACCAGCGGCTGTTGGACACTGACAAGTATCTAGAAGAAAAATTAAAGGGCTGCACTATGATAATAAACCTAAAAATGTTTGACTATGCTCTACATAACAGCTGTGGGAGCACCTTAGGGTGGTGAGCAGCCTCTGAGTTCTTTTTCCTAGGTTGTGGGGGGAAATGCTCTAGAGGGCACTCACTAGGCCTCAAGCACCCTTGGCAGAACACAATAAACCCAGAAGCTGCACTGGCATTCAAGCACCCCACCCTTTGGGCCTCCACTAAGCAATCTCTGTCACCCATGCTTATGCAGCCTGTGGGTAAATCAGAGGATGTTAATATTGAATGAGCTAAGGAATATTTGATGAAGCTACAATTGTTGTCACATATATTAACACTTTCCATACAGATCAAACACTGAGGATAGCACTAGGGATGCACTTAGACAGGGTTACCATGGCACAATCAGACAAGAAGGAGCAAAGGTTATACTGTCATGCACCATATAGATGAATCCTGAAAGTTAGAGGTGCTGTGAGTATACAGTTCTTGTATCCAGTGGGATGGTGTTTAATCTATCCATAACATAAATGCATTTCTCAGATTCTCAGAAGTCTGAAGATCAGTCACTGGGAAAGAAAGAGAGAAAGACATGTTTGCACTCATACCCTGCTCACAGGTAAAACCCCATATGAAATGAGTTTCCACAGTGGGTCACAGGCACAATTTAGCAGGGTATGCCTTATATTCTTACTTCGGGGGCTTCGCTAAATTGAAAGAAACAAATAGTTGTTGTGCCACAGATTACTCTGCTATTTTCTACCTTTGTTTTATTTATTTATTTCTTTTCTACCTTTATTATTTATCCTGAGTATTTTAGGTTGAGCCCCTAAATTGTGCAAGTATAACCAGCATGACCTGAGACAGTTAGTCCATACTACATCTGCCAGAATAGCCCATGTAGTGCATAAAGGGCCTCTTTATATCCATGTTACAGAACTACAGTACTTCTTAATTTGGGGACATGATCTACGCATTCTATAGCATTTAGGTTTTATCAGGTTCAAATAACAGAATGTTTTGTTTGAAAATAAGCCATAAAGAACACTATGAAAATTTGTGAAGTTGTCAGGTTCTTGGAGGATGCTTGTTTCATTTTCAAGTTTTTACTTTCTGAATAAAAGAAAATGTGGCACATGTATCTTTCAAGCTCTCCTCTGGCCTCTACAAGAAGGCCTCAATTCACTGAAGGGTTGGGGAGTAAAACCAGATTCATTTTGAGCTCTTGATGCTTAGTTACGTCTTTATAAGGTAAGCCCTCTTTCTGTTCTCAGTGCAATCCAGGGCCCCCATTTTCCACAAGCTTTATTATTCATCCTTTTCCACGTTCCACAGCAGCCATTTTATAACTCATGCTCACAACACATGCCCTTTAGCCCTAAAAAAAGGGGGGGGATATCGGCTGTAAAGCAAGGGACATTGGCCAATTTTAAAGAAAGATATTAAGTTGGGTTATGACCAGATTCATATGTCCATGAATGTTTCATTTGAGTCTGTATCTATGAAGTCTATATGCCATTCATATATGAGTGCACATACATTTATCTGGGCAAGTTTGCTATGCTTAACTTTATCACATACTCCAACCATTAATCTTAATAAGATTTATATATTCAGCAACTAGAGTGTCCTTATCTGTGAGTCTGTTAATGGGAAAATTAGAATTTTGCTTGCTACGCATCATGAAGCATCTCATATATCTTCCGATTTTTCATAGAGACAGTATATTGGAAATGTTTCTGGGGCAAGAGATGTTTAGCCAACTTCTACATGCAGTTTGGGCATTTAGGGTCAGTTTAGGTTAGTCCTGCCTACTTCAACTGGCCTTGTCTCTTGTATGTAGTACGTTACCTCACCCACTGACCTATGGCCCTTCCTGCGGTTTGTTTGTTACTGCTGTACTGTTTAGAGCAGGGGTGTCAAACTCAAATACACAGTGGGCCAAAATTAAAAACTTGGGCAAAGTTGCAGGCCAACCTTGATATTTATTTTTAAAAAGTCTACAATTGAGGAAGTTTTTCCTTTTCATCAGATACAACAATGAACCTTTTCATATGGAAACAAACTTAAGTTGTGCTTAAACATTGAATCTGGAACAAGCAAAGCTTAATATTATAAACACATGTGAAATCAAATGTCAAATAAAAGACACATCTGTAGCATTCACTTTTCTAGAAAGCTTCTGTTTTCCACCTTTCGTTTGGCCATTTTTGGGAGGGGTGGCCCAATGTGACTGGTAGCATGAGGTCATTAATGAATGTCAACAAGAGAACAGGGCACTTGTGGGTCCTGATTTACATGCCAACACACCAGGAGAGCATTCTGGGATTTGTAGTATTAGAAGTCCATGTGCTATCTACCGGCAGGCCAGCTCTAGTAGACATTTGGTATTTTCTTGCAGGCCAAATATAAGTATACTGCAGGCCAGATTTGGCCTGCAGTCCCGAGCTTGACATCTATGGTTTAGAGAGGAACTGGGCTGAGGGCACATATCAGTTTATACCTAAGAGGAACTTTGGCGAGGTGGATTTCAACAGCTTACAATTTTTAACTGTGACTACTCTAACTTTACCCATCTATTTGAAATGCAGTACAGAATTTTTATAACTGATGCTGCTACTGGCACTATTAATAGTAACATTAGCAAAGCATAATTACAATCCATGGCCCAAGAACAATCTTCAAATTTAGCCCTCTATCATCCTATTTATCTGAATTCCCAAAAAGAATTTATACAGTTGTGAAACTGCTGCAAGTGGGGATGGGGATGCCGAGGATAAAAGATGCAGGGCAATTTAAAAAGAACACTCAGTTTTATTACTTTCTTTAAGGGGAAACTGGTGGCCTTTCTGCACTGGTCCTGCCATGATCTGATCCAAGGAGCACAGGCCAGTAAGGTCTGCTGGTTCAGACAATGGTAAGGCAAGGAATGAACATTCGCCTCAGAACCACCAGAGAAACCATTTCAGCTTTAGTGTGCTTTGAAAAGGGTCTCCTAATGGTCTAGAATATGGAGGCATGCCTTTTGCTTGACTCCGTGCTTCAGATTAGCCTGCACTGGTCTGCTAGTAGTCCTCAGTGTCAAGGACTACCAGTTATCCAGATCAAGGATCCTTTGATCTGCATTATACTCGCAGAAAGGCCTTAGGACCAAACAGAGTCCTAGAACAATAAAAAAATTGCACCTTTATACATGCATCTCATTAATTTTTCTTAAGACTGATTTTCTCTGATTGGCTGTTTCATTAATCTGTTCATTACTTTCTCTTTTCCCTCCAAAACATTTTTCTCTCATCCACAGGGAGCACTCAAAGGTGATTTCGAGGAATTCAATAGCATACATTGCTTGTTATTTGAGGGTAGGGAGCACAGGGTCTCAACTGTAGAACTACCGCAGCTTAAGGAGTCAGAGGCAGTGGATGGATTACTGCCGTGGAATGTCTGAAGGTTTTAAAGACTTTTTTCATTCTATTGGTAAAAAGGGAATAACAGTCAACTGCAGTGAAAAGCAGAACTACAGGACAGAATTGGCAGAAAACAATAAGAAGTAATAAGCTGCCTGGTCTCTTTTCTGCTGCGCATAAGTGTCAATAGACTTCAAATTTCATGTGACATTAATGTCCTCAGATCCACTGACTAGTTGATTTTAAAAAAGGGCAGGGATGGATTAGCACAGAGGTGTCAAACTCAATTTTGCCGAGGGCCGGATTAAAAAAAAAATACTGTCAGGGCCAGGGGGCTTGGCCGGGGGCTTGGCCAGGGCACAGAGGAGGGGCTGTGGCGTGGCCAGGGGCATGGCCAGGGCGTGGCTAGGGCACCGAGGAGGGGCTGGCTGTCCATGGCGGCGCCCGCGCACTCGGGCAGTGGAGGGTCCCGCCGCGCGCTCGCTCGCCCTCGCCTCGCCTCCTTCGCGCCCAAGGAGGACAGCGGTGGCGGCAGGCGGCGGCGGGTGGCAGCCGTGGGCTGTATTCATACAGCCCGTGGGCCGCATCCGGCCCGCGGGCCGTATCTTTGACATCCCTGGATTAGCATGAAGCTTAAAATTGCTTAAGCCTTAGGTCGTGTCCCCATGCACTCCATTTAGTCTGAAGTGGACTATATTTAGTACGAATACAGAGCCAAGTCCGAACTGACCGTCCCCATGTGATTGACAAAAGCGCAGGCTCAATTCGAATACGCCTGTCCCCATGCAAGCTGCACTAAATCCCTGCTCAGGGAAACAGCATCATTATCTCTCTGCCTCCCCTCTCCTGATAGGAGCCGGGTTGATGTCACCAATTGCTGTGCCACCCGCTGTAGCGAGGACAGGGAAATGCCACCTAATGTCCCTCCCCCAATCGCAACTGCTGGCCATTTTTAAACAGTGATCAAACAGAAATAAGCCTCTTCTCTCTGTGATCCAATCACCAGGCAAATGTAAAAGAACTGATCACCCCAGTTTGATAGGTAAAGATGCAGCGATGGGGGGGGGGTCGTCTGTCCCTTGTTGTCTCATGAGCCTCTTCTTGCAACTCTTATTCCAAGCCTGCTTCCCAATCGCTGGCAAGCAGCTTCTGAAGTTAGAGGCAGTTTAGCATGTATATGGATATATCCATATCCATATGCATATGTATATTTTATATTTTATGTATATATATATTTCATATTTTTTATTACTATAACCCGCCCTGAGACCTTTGGGTATAGGGTAGAATTTTAAAAAAAAAGCAAGCTAAAAAAAAAATCATCAAGCTTTTGGCAAGTCTCACAGGGGGAAAGTCTCTTAATTCCTAAAGGGTTGCGCACATGTAAACATTGCAAAGATCAGATCTGCGTGCACAAGAAAGGCTTCTGCTCATTCAAGGCTTGGATATATCCTGAACAAGAGCAGTAGCCTTGTGTTAGCCAAAGTGGGTGGTGGGCACCCCTGGCTTTCCCCTCCCTTAACAAATGATTAATTTGGTTACAGTATGTCATATTTCAAAAAAGACTAGATATTTATTTAAAATATGCACAGCCTGCCCTGTATCCCAAGATCTCTGGGCCACTTACAGTAAAAAACCTATTCTGTTGTGGCCCCTCAATTCTGGAACAGCCTCCCTCTTGATACTCACTAGGCGCCTTCACGGTATAGCTTTTGCATGGTGAAAACATCTTTTTAAACCCAGGCTTTTGCTTCTTAGGCTGCGTCCCCATGCAAGCCATTTGGAGCGGGATCGGAACGCATGGGACCAAGAACAGGTCTGAGATCGCTCCCGGCCCATCCTCATGCCATTCCCGGCAACATGGGCTAGGTGCAGGTTGGGCGCGGATGGAGGCGTCCCCATGCACACCACCCCAAACCCTGATATGGGGCAGCAGCACCCCCTCCTCTCCACCCCTTCTCTTCTCATTGGAAGCCAGATTGACATCAGCCCACACCTCTGCCCCATCCCCACCCCCATTAGCAGCACTGAAACCCAGGACTGGGCTGGGAGGCACAGAAAGAAAGTTAAAATACAGCTTACTTCATAATAATAAATTTACAAATAATTTTAAAAGAGTGAACGCCGCTATGAGGTTTAGCGGCCGTAAGGCGCTTGAGCAGTTTTGCACACCTCCGCTCCACTGGGAACCGTGAGAATGCCTGCCAAGTTAAAAGGGAGAAAATCAAGCCTTGACGATCAGGAAATGGGGTGGAAATAGTTCTGTGGAAAATGCACAAAAATTAAGCCAATATCCTGCCTGCCTTGGAAATCGGGATTTTAACATCTCAGCCGTTGCAATCTCCAATGCACAGGGCAAGAACCGCAAGCACACCTCACCTCCTAATGATGTGAGTGCCAATCCCCTCCCCAGATAGCCCCCAGTCGTCCCCATACGCGGTCTCGCCTCGCTAACCAATGTGTGCCGGGACCCCAAACCATGCTGAGACTTGTTTTTTCGGGTGTCAAATTTGGCCCTGGTCTGGTCTGGTTTGGGGTGGGGGGAAAGCGGACCAAATCCAAAACGCATGGGGATGCCCCTTATCCATCCTGCATTTGGTACTGTACCAAATATGCATGGGCACCCGGCCTTAAACAGCCTCCTCAGGGTGCTCTCCTATCAGGGAGGGAGGAGGTTGTATTTTTTATTATGCTTTACTATTGGATATGTTTTAATTTCATCGTAACCCGTCCTGGGACCATTCTAAATACATAAAAATAAATAAAAACGGAACATTAAGTACGTATCCCATTAAAACAGTAAGGTAAACTGTGCCTCAGCCCCCCCGCCCCAACTTCGAAATAGCCTCTGGGGGCAGCAGCACAGGCCTGCGTGTGAGTGTGCGCGGTGCGCGTGAGTGCCGGGTGGCCGTTTAGAACGCTGAGAAGGCGCCGCGCCCAGGCAGGCCGGGCGCTCGGCACCCCAGGGAGAGCCATCTGGGCCACAGGCGGGGCTCAGCGCCGAGAAGGCCGCGCGCGGCACGCACGGCAGCGCAAGGCGCGGAGCGACGGGGACGACGGAGGAGAGGCTGAGGGAGGAGAGAGGGCTCGCCAGCTGCAGCCACCTTCGCCGGCCGGCCGGCGCTCCTCCTCCTCCTCCTCCTGTGTGCCTGCCCTTTCGCGGTGGGTGCGTGGGGATACGTTTATTATTATTTCCATCTTGACGGTCTTAGAATAAAACCTCCAGTAACTTGCCTGCCTAGTATCATGTGTGTAAGCAGACGGCGCGCAACAGATACCGCACACGCATCTATACCTATAGAATCTAGTATAGATAGACCCACGAGCAGACACGGATCTACAGCTTCCTGTGGCTCCGTGCCCGGCAGTCCGACTTACCACACTCGCCCGCCCGCCCGCCGCCCTCTGGCAACGAGAGGAGGCCCCTCCCCTCCTCTCGCCCAGCTCGCGCCTCGCCCCCCCCCGCCCCGCCCGTTGCTTCGATCGAAGGGGGCTTATAATAACCATTCGCCTGCCCGCCGCGCTCTGTGGGCCGCTCGGGCAGCGGCACGCGGAGAGAACGGACTGACAGGCGGCGGCTGCCACTGGGCCGCCCTGGCAAACTCCCTCTCTCGGCTGAGGTGGCCTTCCTCCTCCGACTCTGGCCGCCGGGCAAAGCCAGAGGGAGAAGGGGTGGCCCAAAGTGGCAAGTGGCTTTGGAAACCAACCTGTGGGGATGGCCCTGAGGCGGGAGAGGCGGCGGCGGGGCGTATTTTTCCGACAAGCCTCTCAAGGAAGACACCCAAGTAGGACCAAATATAGGGAGTGAAGTCACCTTCCCCTCCTCCCCTACCCGCGCGAAAATTCTTCTGCCTCCCTTGTTCCTCCTTGCTGCTGCGGCTGCTTCCATCATCTACCTCGCATATATATAGATAGATTTGTATGCATATCTATTCGCCAGGGAGCAGAAAGCAAAGTTTGAGCGCAACCTGCTGCCAGCCCAGCCCAGCCCAGCCGCCCCGCTTGGGAACTTCCCGTTCTTCCAGCGTCTCATGGCTGAAGGGGCTCAAGGTGCCTTTGGTGCGTTTGGCGCGCGTTTGGTTTGTATACGGAGAACCCAAAGCAGCAGCTCGTGAGAAAGGGTCTGTTGCTGTTTTCGGCGCCCACCAACTAACCCCCTCCCCCCCTCACGCGATTTCCTTTTTAAAAACTAATGAAATTAGCAAGAGAAAAAAACAAATCAATTGCTGCGATCCGTTCTTTTCCTGAACCTCGCAGCAGGCGAGCAAGCGAGCAAGCAGCTCGCGGAGAGAGAGGGAAGAGCCAGCCAAGCTGATCATCTCAGGCAGCCCTGTGGAGCAACGGCTGCACTGGAGGAGCTGCTGCTGCTGCTGGCTGGGGAAGGGTGGTGGGAAGCGAACAGCGCGCGGCCGGTGCCGTCGCCGCTGCTACTGCTGCTGCCGGTTAGCGGCTCTCAGCAGCTTCTTTGCTTCTTGCGACGCCGCCGAGGAATTGATCGAGGCACTAAGGCGGGGGGGGGGTGTTGGGTGTTGGGCAGGGTGTTTCTGCGGCTCGTCATCCCACGGCATGGAAAGCGGCGCTCTATCTGATTGCATTTGACTTGCAATGCCGGCTTCTGTTTGGAATGCAAAACCGTGCACAGGATGAAATCAGGTTGGTTAAAACCTTCTCTCGCCTGTATGGTGTGGTTTTTTTCCCCCCCGGTAAACTCCCGTCCGTTCCCTCCGATGTCGGAAAGGACCATAGCAACAAGGCGCTGTCAGTCACTTCATTACAGGGTCCCTTCTGCTTTTCTTTGGAGATGGATTGCGTGTTTGTGTGTGTGTTTGTGTTTGAAGGAAGATGTTGAATCTTTAATACAGCCGGCTTGTTCTGTCGTTATAGGAGCTTCACAATTTGCACTTGATTGCAGCTAGATCTATGTGTGTCTGTGTGTGTGTGTGTGAGAAGATCCGCTTCCTTAAACTGGTGGAAAATAAACACAGATGGAAGATGAGGGAGGGGGAAATACAAGTGTAATGGGGCAATGTGGTTGGATGTCTTTTCTCCACCACCACCACCCCGTCATTTTTTGAAGGAAGGAGAAATATGAGCCTTTACTCTGCAAAGCAATTGCATCTCCTCCAGCAAATGATTTCCACCCTAGGTTTGTGCTCCTTAAAAAAGTGAAAGATGTGCTGGATTGCGCTATGGATTAATCTATATACCCTTAGTAGCTTGCTTTGCTTGCATGCTTTCAAGGATTTTGCTAAAAATAAGTGTACCTTACTTCTTTCCACAATCTCCTAGGTCACACTTCCAGAATGCCAGAGGAAAGTTCCCCACGGAGGACTCCCCAGAACATCCCCTATGGGGACCTTCCTCATTTGGTCAATACTGATGGACAGTACCTTTTCTGTAGATATTGGAAACCAGCTGCCAAACCAAGGTGAGCACTGAGAAATCCTCCATTTGCTACCTGTATGGATGCATATTTATCATTTGTTAAGCTTCTCTACTGTTTTTTGTGCTACTGTGCCTGCACAGTACTTTTTGATGAACAGTTCCTTCTTCTTGCAGATGCTGAAGCATGTTGTTCAACAAACATCTATGCTAAAGTACTGTATTTTCTGGCGTATAAGACTACTTTTTAACCCAGGAAAATCTTCTCAAAAATTGGGGGTCGTCTTATACACCGGGTGTTGTCTTCTTATACAGCAAGTATATCCCAAACTCTATATTTTAACTGGAAAGTTGGGGGTCGTCTTATACGCCCGGTCGTCTTATACGCCGGAAAATACGGGTAATATATTTTGAAATATTGTATTGCACTGTATTGCAACTACTGGAAAGTGCATCTGATGTACCCAAATACTCTCTGGGAATAAGTGAGGAGTTATTAATCATTCAACCTCCTACTCATTAGAAAGGCCTTAGGAGAAACTAACTCATATGATAAGTACAGTACGTAGGAATATGGACAATTATTATTTAATAATGAAACTACTTGCCATAATAAAGAAGTCATACTTTGTCATGCAAGTAAATATATTAATCATATCCTGTTAAAAGGTTTAGGCACTAATAACCTTTCTCTAAAGCCTTGTTAAAATTATTGCAAATACCAGTAAGAATACACAGGATTTCATGTACAGATGGGTGTACCTTTTTCTCTAAATGGGTAGCTGAATGCATAGATGATACATCATTTTATTGGTTGTAAACTTTGGATGGAATTCAGAGTGTAAATACAAGTCAGATTACCAAATGATTGTTCAGTTAAATCTCATTTCCATAATTCCTTACAAAAATGGCTTCTCTTTTATACTTTTTGCTGCAATAAGCATTAATATTATAGTATAGTATATAGTTTGGCTCATTCTTGTTTTTCCTTTCAGTTGATTCTGGTTTGTTGGATATAATATTAGCTCTCACTTATGGATAAGAGTTATGTAGAGAAAAAACTGAGGCTAATATTCTATTCCTTTTCCTTTCCAAAAGCCAACAGGATAACCTCTGTTTATTTTTGCATAGCAAGACAAGCAAACAGTTACCTAAGGAACAGTGGGAAATTCAGCTTCCCTTCTCTGTAGATTTTGTAGCTGTCCAGTAACCATAATAAAGAAGCTATATGTGATGTGCTAAATACCTTCTGGCAGCTGAAAATAAGAACATTGAACTTCCACACTGAATCAGAGGTTTGTCCAGATCCCTAGGAGCCTAAAAATTGTCTTTGATCTTCTTATTCCCTTATCAAGGAGCAAAATGAAGATAGAGAAATAAGTATGAATTTCCAATGAAATGATTAAATGTACAAACTGGAGCCTGCCTGGAGTGGCAAGGCTACAGTGCTTTGGACCAGAAATTGGGGGGGGGATCTTTAGGAGGGAAGAGGATTGCAATGTCTGATGGCCTGGAGCATGTGCAGAGGTGAATGGTAATTCATTATTAACCTTTCCTGTTAAGTATGGCAAAGCAGGCTTCCACCTGACCTAGAAATTCTTGCTTTTGGCCATAAACATTGTAGTTCTGCAACATGTGGAAAGCCACAGTTTGAGCACTGTTTTCTACAGTGACCTCTTTGAAAAGGCTTGATCTAAATTCTGAGCTTGCCTCTAGCAGCACTCCTATGGAAATGAAAGAGAAGCAAAAAGGGAAACATGGACTCACTGATCTGGGCATTCTTAATTTTCACAATAATCCATGGGCGTTGGCTAATAAATTCCTGAGAACTTGAGGCTCAGTGACTGGTGGATTTTTCTGTGCCTCCCAGTTTCAGATGGTTTAGAAATGATGTATAATGTTAAAGTATTCTTTGGACAAGATGAATTCATTTTAAGGCTAAGTCACAATCCTTTGCAAATGGTTTCTCATATCATTTGTTCAAAGAACCTACTTCTGTAATTCTTGTCTTCTCTCAAAGCCTGGCATAAGCTTCCAACCTTTAACCTAGAAACGTAACCTGCATAGTCTTCATTCTTAGATATTGGAGATAACAGTTACTTGCTGAAAGTATCCTTCTGAATTCATTTCAAAAGCAGTTTAGTAGTAGCCTGGACTTGTAAAAAACAGGTGTGAACAAAGAATATGTCACATAGGGGTTTCCTCTCGAGTCCCACCAGTGATGTTGGACAAGACTTTCAAACAGTGGAGTTTGCCTACAACATAAACTATATGCCTTTTCTGCCAAACTTGAGGGGAACAGTCCTGGCTGAACTTGCAGTAAGTGGTCTGAAATCATCTAAGATTTCTCTACCAAACAAATTCGGAATCAGAACACGCTTCTTCTGTGAAAGTAGCCTGTCATATATTATAATGCTAATTAATCATTAACTGCCCACCATGTTCTTCAGTGAGTTGCAGAATTGCATTCCTCTTTCATGTGTAATTTCTTAGCAAATTAGTAGTGTTCACATGAGTCTTTGATCAAGACATGAAAAGATGATAAAGCGGTGGAAGTTAGATCTTGGCATTTATTCTTCCACATAGCTTGTCTTAGAGCTCAGCATACAACATACAGTTAATTGAGAGCAAGATTGCTCTAGTTTTCTGACAACAAAGTAAACAATCAGTACTGCTCACTTACAAGTGGCTCTTAAGTACGTGAAGGAATTTATTTTTAGCCCTGGTATTGCAGGAAGAGTGCAGAATGTTGTTGTTTTCTCCCTTTCTGTTCCACAACACTAGCATCAGTAATCATTTAATGGAACTAAATTTTGGAAAATTCGGAAGAGGCAAAGGAAGTGTTCATTCTGTCAAGCCTATAGTTAAAGTGTGAAATTTGTGCCTTAAAGATCTAAGGGTGGCCAACAGCCTAGAGAATTAAGAGACAGATAGATGAAAGACAGGGCTGATCACGTGATGGCTATCTGCCTCTGATACTTGGCAGGTCAGAGCTAATACATTGAGGCCTTCACCAGTGGTTCTGGTGGCCAATGTGAGCAAAATAGACTGCTCTTTGCAGGGAACTTGTTATGTACTTATTCCACTGCATAATAATCTGTTCAGCATGTTCACCTTTCAAGGGAAAGTCTTGAAATATTAATAAAAATGTTGAGAATGTGTTCTTCACTGCCTGGCAAAGCACCTTTAGTTTACTTGATTCGTCTCTGGAAGGCTTAGTGTTTTAGTGGAAACACTGAAACTTTTGTCTACATTTCAAATGCTCAAGGAAAGAAGGGACAAGTCTTGATCCAGTTTCATAATCCTCTTAATCTGATGGAGGTTTAGAAACAGAACAGAACACCCATATTTTTGTTAATTGTAGTTAGAGGTTTATATAGTATTTACTTTTCTCCTCTTGAGTATTGGACTGGATTTGGAATGCAGTTGGTGTTTGTGTGGGGAAAAAAACTATTCAAGTTGCTAGGTTTCAAACATTTTTCTGTGACGTGGTGATTTTTGAACCTTTCATTCAACAGCTACTTCTAAGAAAGACCTCCCCATGTGGAACTGAAACAAGAAAAGC
Source organism: Aspidoscelis marmoratus (assembly GCA_014337955.1). Taxonomy (NCBI): domain Eukaryota; kingdom Metazoa; phylum Chordata; class Lepidosauria; order Squamata; family Teiidae; genus Aspidoscelis; species Aspidoscelis marmoratus. The sequence continues at coordinate 30,455,958 of MTQE01001141.1, read as the reverse complement.
CACCACACACAGGGTTTTTTTGCTAGCTTTGTATACCAACATACCTTGCTTTTAGGAATGTTATATCTAAGTTTAGGATTAACCTTCAGGTTTAACCTTCATGTTCGTAGCAAATAGTCTTTCAGATGCAGATCTGAGACATCATTTTTGCTCAATTTATTCTAGACACTTGTCTTTATGGAGTCTTTGGATACTTTCTCAGAATTTTAAAGGCTTCAGTGAAATGGATGACAAGTGGGAATAAGGAGAAATAAACCCTTTTATTTATATCAGCAGTTTCGTTACATCATTATTAACTTTGTAATTTAAGTCATCGCAATGCAGTAAAAAGAGAGTACAATTTTTGGAATTGAAAAGATATGCAGACCATAAAAGATATTGCTCTCTGATTTCAGTTTCTTACAGGCAAGGGCTATAAATATTTTTTAAAATGCAATGATATGCACCACCCTTATAATGAAATGGGCGTACATGGCATTGGACAGTCTCAGCTCACTCTGTTCTGCTTTATGTTAGGTCCAGAAGACAGAAATGGCTGAAAAATAGCATTTATTCAACCTTTAGGGAAAAGGAAAGTGATAGGGAAATGATCATAGAAAGACAGTGGCAGTCCATGAATTGGGACCCATAGCGTAATGGGGGTACATGAAGTTCTACAGTTGGAGCAAAATGCAGCTCAGCATGGTCAAAATGAAGCTTCCAGCTCTTCACTTCTTCCTGGCTTCCTTACTTTTGCAAAAGTACTCTGCAAATCACACTGTGGTGCTCCCTCTTAAAAAAAAAAGCAAAGGATTGAATTGTGATTATGAAATGCTGGAGTAATACAGTTATGAATGACAGAGGGCCAATTCACACTTGGCCTCTTAATGTACTGTATGTGGAATGAGCTCCCAGATGGAGAATCTGCACTTGAAAGATCAGTTTCTTAACCAGAATTGGTCCATTCTGTGTGGGAGCTCAGCTCCCGTGCATTATGTGGTGCGGCTTTAACTGCACCATGTGTGCACCTACGTTTTCCTAACTCTGGAGCTAGTAAGGCTCTGGACATAGCATACACATGTCTTTCTGTTGCTGGAGGAGCAGGTGATGATGCCACACACATGTTGCTGATGCTGGGATGCGAAGACGGCTGCTGTTTGGGCAGCCATCTGCACTTAAGTTTTGGGGAGGGTTAAGTAGGCACTGAGCAGCTATAAGTGCAGGTGCTTAGTGCATACTTGGGCCAATTCAACCTGGGAAGCAAGTGTGAAAAGGCCATGAGACTGAACATTTAAAATATTTAATTTAGGACTTTTCTGCACTGGGCTTTATTCTGGTTTATGTTCTGGAATAGGGGCTGTCCGTGCGGAAGCTAGTGCAGACTATGGGAAGCCTTCTCGTCTGTACCAGTGTGTGGACTTATTCCAGCATGTAATCCAGATAAGACGCAGTACAGAACGAACCTTAAGCCCTTTCTCAGCTGGGTCTTATTCTAGATTGTGTCCCATAATCGGCATCTACTGTCCACATGATAGTGCAGACTACAGCAGACTCTGGGTGGGGTCTGCAGTAGTCTTCACCAGCACGTGGATGCCAAGTCCCTATTCCACCCAATGCATAAGGGAACTTAGAAAAACAACTACTGATATGTCATCTTACTGTACATGATTGTGGAATTTGCGACCATGAGATAATATGACAACGGATAATAGTGTTACTTTAAATGAACATTAGAAAAAAATCTTGGAGGACAGAACTATTTGTGGCTAAAGTCATAATGGCTGAGAACAATGAGGGCACTGACACCTAACTGAGGCAGAAATAATAGCTTGGCAAGACAGGTTAGGGCAGAACTGCCTTCTGATTAGGAGCGTGACATGCTTGTAAGCAGTCGTGGGTGTTGCATTTCCTTATCTATACCTGCTGAATTCTGTACCCTCCCTAATCCTAATCCTACATGCAAAGCACGGAGGAGGAGAGAAAAGAGACAGAAAATAACGCTGCTTTTCTATGTTGTGATTATTTTAGATAGGTATAAGACATATTTGGTAAATACTTTTATTTGGTAAAAATATTTTTCTCGGTACGGGATAAATGAACGTTTTCCCTCTTTTTTACCTTTGTCCGCATAGGCATCAGTGTAAGCAAACTTTCTGCCTGCACAAACTGTTCAACTTGTTGAACTTCTTGAGTGAGAAATATGGTGAAATCCTTCTGAAATGTTCTGGTGTAGTCTGTTTGATGTGGTATATCAGATGAAGTCATTTTGCTTTGTGGATTGCTTTCGCCATAACAAAAGCCAGTGTTTGCTTGCTCATTTTAAAACATTGGGTAAAATCTTGAGTAACAAGGTACTTTTGCTAACCAGTATTGTTTCAGCTTATCGGTGCAAAGTGAAAGAATAAGTTCAGTATAATTCAGTGCTGTTTGGAAGACTAGGTAATCATTAATATAGGAAGCTAGCAAGCACTTTCTGCATAAAATATGTAGTTTCACTACAGCTGCAGGTGCTTCACTTTTCTTAGCTGGAGGCTTTCTGCACTGGGACACCTCCAGACAGCAGCCAGATATCCCACTAGCAGGTGATAATGCAGGAAATCTTCCCTCTGGGATTACCGCCTCTTAGCTAGATAGCATCTGGGCACATCTGGGCATTCAGATGTATCAAATGCCCAGATGTGCATGCCGGCACCTCCATGGATGTATGGGCATCTGTTTCAACCTCCATGCATGTACAGGGAATAGAACTATGATGGTGGCTCTGTCTAGAGGGTAACTAAAAAGTGCTGTTGCTGGAAAGCCTGTGACCAGTTGCTGGCTTTTCCAGAAATAGTATTTAGTACTTTTTAGGGAAGGGAAGACAGGGCTATGGTGGGGTTGCCTTTGAAACATGAGACAACTCCACCATAGTGACACCATAATGGGTGCTATATTCCCCCCATCTGGATGGGGCCTGGGTCTTATTCTGGGGTATATCCTAGAATAGGAACCAGTCACCTGCATGCTCTTGTAGACTGTAAATAGAATTTACTGAACCAACATAATTGAAAAATTGTATTTAAAATAGAACTGTAATTTAACTTAAGAGCACCAGGATGAACAGATGGGTCTTCACTGAGACCAAAATAAGCACATGATGGCAGGCTAATTTCTTTGGGAAGACTATTCTACTGAATGACACCTTTCCCAGTAGCACACACACAGCACCATGACTTGTTTGGCCCTGAGATTTCTGTCTTCTGTTTATAATTCTTTGCTTATTGACACTGTGATTGTGTAGAAGGAGGTGATTTTGTATGTGTGTGTTTGAACCACAGAGTTGTGGGAAACACACTTTCTAAAATTATCAAAAGATGAAGAATACAGATCAGTAGCACCTCCATTAAAAGGGAAATGAATAACCTTTGTGTTATTCAAGTGAACCGTACAGCAAGAGGAAAGTCTGAGAACTTGTTGAGATCTTGCAGTTGCTTTTTGTTGCAGGTGAAATATGGGCACTTACCTGTCTGGATGCTTGTTCCTGTGATCCCATGAAACATACATTTGGATATTTTGATGGCATGAAATACTTGGAAGTGCACAATCGCTGGGCCCCACACATGCATGGGGGCTAATTTTGGCCCCACACATGAGTAGTGGCCATTTCCAAGAAGATGGCTCCTGGGAACAAGCATACAAACAGATAAGTCCATTTTGCTATTCCAGGAAAACTCGGATTGGGTGTGCCAATCCCAATGTAGCTCCAGGATAATCCCACATTTTAGGACCCATCTGGATTAACCCTAAGAATTGCTTCCATTTCTTGGATGGCAATAAATACAGTACACAGTGGTATCAGTGGAGTAGTAAATGGAAACGTATAGCATCTTAAGAACAGACCTGTAGCTGAAAACTCAGCCTTCTTTTGGTTTTCTTCTAACTGTTGCAGTAAATCAATTTATGGAAGGGTTTACACTCTCTTAATATATAAAAAATGGTGATGTCCCGATAAGAAGGTATTATATGAAAACAAATTGTGTTGTTGAATGATAAGAAAGATTAGTAGCCCCATTTAGAGAAAGTCCCTGACTTAGCACAAAGGTGATTACTTTCAAAATATTTCCTGATTCTGAAGTACCATGCTGGACTGTTTTTAACCAATTCATGGGCTGTAAGGAAACTTTTAGTAAGGGGCTCAGTTATTCAGTGCCATTTCAACGAGGTTGTAGAGTTGTTTGTCAAACTGCAGAAGGACAGTGGTTTTATTTTGCCATCTGGGAGGAAAAAGCAGTGTGAAAAAAGTAGTGAGCAATTAAAACCAAAGAGGATAACAATCTCACTGACTTGATGGTTAATTTTAGAATAGTTAAACTTGGAACTGAAAACTTCAATACTACTGGTTTTTAAAAGAGATAACTTGTAAATATTAAATACAGCAATACAGTATAGTTAGTAATATGTTACCTTATAAACAAGCACACTTTATTCTTCCTGAGAGAGCTACCATGTGTGGAGGTTAATTTGTTTACCTCTAATTGCTATGGAGATGTTGAACATGTTATATATAATTTGAATGTGTATAAATTATGGTAAAATGCCAACTAGCAACCAATAGATTCCTCAGTTGTGTGACTATATTGTGAAAATGCTGTTTTCAAATAGGAAAAATAGGAATTATGCACAGTGGCCACATTTCAAGGCCCGTTAAGCATGGCTAAATGCCATTCACATCCACAGAGTCTGCAGCTGAATCTTTTTCCATGTCGATTTAGAGATGCATTTCATTACGTTCAATAGGATTTACAGCATTCAATTCATTAGCAGTGTGCGTAATATTCCAGCCCTACATATTTTTATGCTTCTTTGATATCAGTAATGCAGGGAGCTTTGTTAATTGTGAAAGTTCTGATTTGAACCATATTTTTCAATTCAAAAGAGCTTATTTTGAAAATGTAAAGCTTTATTTTACTTTTTTAGAATACAGCCTAGTCTTGCACACGAGTGCATAGGAGATTGTCTGTGATAGCAAGTTTGCAAGGGTAGCAGCAGCAGGACTGTAGACCAGTTTGTGATTTGCCTTTGCTGTGAGCAGTGGTGGACAAGGCTTTGATCCATACAGAAATGCTTCCTTAGAACACAGTGACATAAGAGTAGCTCTGCAGGCTATAACATGTCTAGTCCAGCATCCTGTCTCACACAGTGCCCGCCAATTGTTTCTGGGCATCTCAAGCAGAAGACAAAGGCAAAACCTTCACTTGCCCTCAACACCTTGCAAATGGCCTTTAGAAGCATTCTGCCTGTCTTTCTAATCTGGAAGTGCTACCTAGGTGTTGGTTCTACTAGCCATTGGTATATCTGTCCTCTGTGAATTTGTCTAACCCTTCTAGGTTAGTTGCTGTCACCACCTGTTCTGTTAGTAAATTCCATAGACCAATGACCCTATGGGTGAAAAAATACTTCTCCTTGTTGGTCCTAACTCTCCTGCCCATCAGCTTCATAATGGTTCTAGTGTTGTACAATAGAGAAAATAATTTCTCTTCATCTTTTTTACAGCATGCCTGATTTTTTATATACTTCAAGCAGGTTCCCACTCAAACGCCATATTTCAGGGCTGAAGAGGCCTTAGATGTTGCAGCCTGATCTCGGCAGGGATCATTCTGGCTACCCTTTTCTGCACTTTTTCTGGTTCCCCAATGTTCATACTTCCACACTGGAGAAAGCCTCATTCACCATTGTTTGAAGACATTGGCAATCGGCATGCAAGAATGAATTAACATTTTGCCTTGCACTAGAGACCACCAGAGCTGCATGTAGTAACTAGCTATGTGGACGAAACTGATACATTGAAGAGTTTTAAGCTAAAGAGCTGTATAGTTCCACTAGAGCAGGCATCTTTTTCTGCTCCCACTAGCCTGAATGGAATTGTCAAGCAACTAAACTTAAAAGATATAGAACAGGGGTATCTACTCTTGGATCAATTTATGCAACCCAGAGCATAATATGTCACAGATGTAGGAGTACTTGAAAGAGTACTGCAGGACAGATAGCTGCAGAAATAAATCGATTCCAATAAAAAGATCCCCTCTGCAGAGTTTTTAAATTGTCTTTAGAGATGCTCAAATGTGGAGAGCTTCGTACTCCGTAGAAATAACAAAATGGAGTTACTGGGCTTGGCAGAATCCCTTGCTTCCCCTTGTGTATGTCTTTATTTTATTTGGCTTATATCCCGCCCCATCACCCAGAGGCCTCAAGGTGGCTTGCAGATTTGAGAATTTAAATAATAAAATCCAGTGCAAACTATGACAGTAAAATAAATTGTGTGCTGTGTTTGGAGTGGGTAGTATGTTGACCAGTAGTAGCAGACAGAACCACTCATGGGTGTGTGTGTGAAAACTGACATTCTGCCTTCGATGTTTGCAGTATGTTTTTTCCCTTGCATGGACATCTACCAATCCACATTTAGTCCCTCTTCTGTCATCCCTTTATTCCTGGTGCTTTGTGGTTTTCTGATCGTTGCTGGTTCCAGTCCATAGTGTAACATTGAAAGCTGCTATAAACTGAACCACATTGTTGGTCTATCTAGTTCAGTACTGTTTAAATAGACTCACAACAGTTGTTCATGGTGTTAGGCAGAGAGACAAGAGGCATTTTCGCACTATGGCAAAAACGCCTCAGGACGCTTCAGCCCGAACAGGCTGAGTAACCTTCCCCATCTGCACTGCCACGTAAAGGACGCGTTCCAAATGTGTCCTTTCCCTGCCTATGTGTGAACGGGGAAGTGTACTCAGCCCGTTTGGGCTGAAGACCCTCCCCCAGGCTCCCCCGATTGGCTGCCTTGCAGCCAGAGGTGGGGAGGCCAATCGGACCCCTTCCTGGGGTCCTGCCACCTGCATCGGCCAGGATCAGGCTGATGCAAGTGGCAGGACCCCCACCTAACACCCCCAAACCCACCCCTGGGTTGCACATGTGCATGAATGGGGCTTTTCTTCTCCTGCCAGCCCAATTCTGGTTAGAATAGGCTAGGACTTTCTGAGCGTGCTTGCAGGGTGGCCCCTCATTGGCTGGGCACCCGCACATGCTCAGATGGCCAGTTGAGGCTAGGCAGGTGGCCAGCCAATGAGGGGCTGCCCCGCAAGCATGCTCAGAATGTCCCTACCTATTCTAGCAAGAATCGGGCCGACAGGAAAAGGTAAGCCCCATTCAGGCATCCCTGCGACCCCGGGGTGGGTTGGGGGGTGTTAGATGGGGGACCTTGTCTGGGGAAAATAACTGACTATGGTTGGGCCAGAGAGAAACGGGCTGTTCAAAACAGTTGCCAGGGAGAGCAAAGTTAGAGAAAGCTCTGTGATAGAGTAAGGAAACTCTGTGACAGTTATTATAGGACTGATAAGCTGGAAGAGAATTAATGTGCTTAAATTCGTAACGTTGTTTAAAAGTAAAGCTACCTCTGAAGGAGTGTTCAAATTCAAAGGCCTTTCCTATACTGATCTATGTTTTAATAAAATCATTTTGCTGCTGTTCAATACAAAACTAGTGAGAGT
>MTQE01001141.1:30426000-30446176 GCA_014337955.1 Aspidoscelis marmoratus | reverse complement strand
TTCAGCAGTTTCCTTCTCTCCCTGATCACAATGTAACAGTTCAGGCAATACATCTTCACACCCACCGACACAAATAACAATGTTGCCACATTGCCGTCAGTTTTTGGCTTCCCTGAAAGGCAGGGGGAAGGAGCCGCACCTGCAGTGTGTGTGTGTGTGTGTGTGTGAGAGAGAGAGAGAGAGAGAGAGAGAGAAGGAGATCAGAACATTCTGCCTTTCAAGTTTCTCTTTTGCCTGGGACAAAGGGCTGCTTTCTCTCTCTCTCTCTCCCTCCCTCCCCCCCCTCTGTGTACTTGAAGGATCTTACATTGCTATAGCCTTTTTTAAAAAGGAAAGGAAGGTGAGGGGACCAAGTTGATTGTTTTAAAACTGGGGGCTGGGATTCCCTATGTCATTGGATCAAAGCCAATGGGGAGAGAGGGGTAGGGAAAGGCTCAGGAGGGGAAAGAATGCTTTCCCCGACCCATTTTTAGAAGCGTTTTAAATGGTAGGACAGTGGGGACAGAAAATTGGGGTTGAATCCGATTGCCAGATGCTGTTTGCTACCTTTTAATGTGCTTTACATATCGATGCAAATTCCAATGTAAATCTCGATGTATATTCCGTTTTACTCCTTAAATGGGAACTCGCCCTGGGTGCAAAAACACATATAAATACACACTAAAGACAGATACAGAACACATACAGACTTACCTTCCGCACCGGAGACCTTCTTTGGGACTCTTCGCGGTGGCCGCTTCCTCATTTCAGCATGGGATATCTGTCTCTAAATCAGGTCTCGCCGCCAAAAAACGGATCTAAACAAAGACCTCAAAATTGAGGTCTTCAATCCGTCCCATTGCCCTGATCTGGTCGGAAGCAGGATCCTTCCACACATGGGGTGTTTTTCCACCGCAGCCCTTAGAACCGGATCTAAGAAGATCCGGATCTAAGGAATGGGTACATTCCTTAATCTGGATCTAGTAGATCCAGATTAAGGGAAGCACCCAATGGCCGCATCCCCATTACAACCTTATTTCGGTTTCAAACTGTTTTCAATCCTCGCAGACCCCACGTCAGTTTGGCTAAACACGCTTTCCACGTGTTAAATTGCCCCAAAGCATTGTAAATGTTAATCCTCATTTCAAGAGGTCTCACTCCAGTTCGTGCACTTGAAACGTTTTACATTTTTTACTGTGGGGACCATACGGTGATAAGGGATGAGAATCTGTGTTTAGGGCTTCCCTCCCCCAATAGCTTGCTTCCAAAGATAGTGATTTCATTGAAAAAATCCACCCCTCAAAACAGCGACTATAAAAATCCACTCCTTAAAGCTACATTGTAGCGATCTACCCACTTCACACCTTATAACAATGTTGCAATTTTGCGCAATTCTGACCTTTAGAAAGGGAAAAGAAAGTAAAGCAGCTGGAGGTTCTGTTTTAAAGGCTGTGGCTGTGAAAAGGGGGCTTGAGTTGCCACTACTGCTGTGTGCCCTGGGAAATGGGGAGAGGAAGGGAAAAAATCGCTGGCTGCCCGCTGCCGTTTTTCCTCCAGGCAGGCGGCAGCCACCCAGCTAGGATCCGTGAAGGGCTCACTTATGGGTGGTGCGTTCACACCACGAGGAAGAGGGCAGGGCAGCCCCAAAAAGCGGCTTTTAAAAAGTAGCCACTTGAGTCACGTACACCATGTACGATCCTCAGAATCTGGATCGAACGCGATTAAGCTGAAAGTAATGGGAACAGGCAAATTCGCGTTTGCATCCGGTTCTATTATTTTGGTTTAGGAAAACTGGATTAAGCTTATAATGGGGATGCGGCCTGACAAAAGTTAGCACAGACAGCGCAGACTCCCCTCCGAAGTCCCTCCAAAGAGCAGCTTTGAAGTCTCTGCTGATCTCTTTGGAGGGACTTCGGAGTCACTTCGGAATGATTTCGAAATGACTTTGAAATCACTCCAAAGCTGGGACTTCGGGCCTCCCCCCCCCATGGGTGCATCCCCTCCCCCTAGCCTCCTCTAGACCACATTGCCTGTTTCCTGTGGGCTCCCTTTAATCTGGAGTTTCTGGCAGAAGACCCCATTGTAGACCCCATTAATGGGGTCTACAGAAAGTCCAGATTAAATGGCAGAAAGTACCCATTTGATCTGGATTTCTCCCATGAAAGTGGAAACAATCGGGTTCCAAATGGTTGCCGTGGTGGAAATGGGGTCATCCGGCTCACACCCAAATGGGTCCTTAATGGGTGCAAAAATGGGTACTTTTTGACTGTGGAAAAACACCCATGGACAGGTGAAGGGATGGATGTCCCTGCGGCCGCCATCTTGGGGAGGGCGGAAGCAGGTCGGTTTGCCTCCTTTTGCCCTCCCCTGTGTGCCACACGCTGCCGGAAACACCTGGTGACTGGCAGCTGCATGCTCCAGTCCTGAAGCTCCGGGGGCAGTGTCAGTGGCACAGGAGGCCAGATGCCCTTTGGAATAGGTGCTGCAGCTTCTGCGCAGCACCCAGGCAATCCGGCCTCCCCACTGTGCAGACACGGGGAGGCCTCCTTGGATCCGTCCCTATTTGGGACGGATCCTCCAGAGGACAGTTCGCCAAAAAATGGATCTTTCTTGATCCGTTTTTTTTGGCGGCATATGCGGAAGCACCCTAATAATACATAGGTATGATATGCGTAGTAGCCTGTCTTTGAATATATCTAGTATACATAAATATCCAATTAAATTTCACTAGGTAAACTTAGGTGTGAACATAGCCACAATGTTTTATTCTAGTAGTTTCAGAATTTTCACTTAGGCCACATCCCCATTAGAAGCTTAATCCAGTTTCCCTAAACCGAAATAACAGAACCGGATGCAAACGCAAATTTGCCTGATCCCATTACTTTCAGCCAGAATCGCATTCAGTCCGGATTCTGAGGATGTACGTGACTCAAAGGGGGACTCCAGTGGCTACTTTTTAAAAACTGCTTTTCGGGGCTGCCCTGTCCTCTTCCTCCTGGCATGAACGCGCCACCCATAAGGGACCCCTTCACGGAGCCTGGCTGGGTGGCTGCTGCTTACCTGGATGGAAGCAAAATGGCAGCGGACAGCCAGCAATTCTTTCCCCTCCTCTCCTCATTGCTCAGGGCACACAGCAGCAGCAGCAGCAGCAGCAACTCAAGCCCCCTTCGCCTTAAACATTCACACATCTCCCCAAACCTGCAGCTGCTTTTCTTTCTTTTCCCTTTTTTAAAGGTCAGAACTTTCAATGGCAAGATCTTCATCAGGGGTGAAGTGCTTGATTGCTACAGTGGATTGCTTGGATTGCTACTAGGGCTGCTGCTTTAAGGAGTGGATTCTTACAGCAAAATCACTATCTTTGGAAGCAAGCTGTTGGGGGAGGGAAACTCTCATCCCTTAACATGGAAGGGTTCCCACAGTAAAAAATGTAAAATGTTTCAAGCGCACAAATCAGAGTGAGACCTGTTGAAATGAGGATTAACATTTACAACGCTTTGGGGTGATTTAACACGTGGAAAGCTTGTTAAGCCAAACTGACGTGGGGTCTGCGAGGATTGAAAATGGTTTGAAACCGAAATAAGGTTGTAATGGGGATGCGGCCATACTATGTACGTTCACACAAATACTTAGGGGTAGATCTGGATGATTGTGTCCTGCTTCAGAAACCTATAGCAAAGTCTCATGTAGTGTCTGATACTACCCTCACATACTCTTTTATAGCAGTCATAAAATATAGTTGGCCAGTCAGGACTGAAACAGTTCTTTGTATATCCTGAGAGGGCTGCTCATATGTAAGATTAATGAACTTCATCTCCAGGCAGTTAAAAATGCACCGCTGCCTTTTTCCTTGGAAGTCAGTACTGTACTTGATTTCTGATGCACGTCACGTTGGATTCCAGAGCTGACTTGGCTCCATGTGGTAGCACTTTAAGAAATATTTAATGTTCTGATCATAAACTTTGCTAGCTAATGTAGTGCTAAAAACTGCTTTTATTGCTTCTACATGTTTTGAAAGCTATTAATTGGCTTAAAGCTTCAAACTTAGGCTGTAACCCCATGATGGGCTATTGCAGTACTTGAATTGCAGGAGCACCTGCTCCCAGCCCTTTACTCTCTTCAAAGTTGGGGAATGACAGCTGGGCTGTGAAGCTCATGTGCATAGCTGCTGTGTATCTATGCAACTGCTACACAGGTATCTGAGAGCCCAGTGTTCTTTTTCCCTTTCTGTGGGCAAAATGCCTTGGTTCTTGAAAGCACTCATAAGGACATATGAGGAGCCTGGCTGGAACAAGCCACAGCCCATCTAGTCCAGCATCCTGACTCAACACAGTGGCCTACTAATTTTGGGCATCTCAAGCAGAAGACAAAGGCATAACTGTTACTTGCTCTGGTCTGCCTGTAAATGGTCTTTAGAGGCATTCTGCTTGACTCTCCAACCCGAAGGCAGTACATAGGCATCATTATTAGTTACTATTGATACACCTGTTCTTAAAGCTATCCAGGCTGGTTGCTGGTACCACTAGTTTGGTCTAGTGGTTAAGGAGCCGGACTCTTATCTCTTATTTAATTCCACACTCCTCCACAAAGTCAGCTGGGTGACTTTAGGCTAGTCACAGCTCTCTTCTGAGCTCTCACAGGCCCACCTACCTCACAGGTGGGGAGAAGAATAGAAAGCTTTGTCAGCTGCTTTGATTCCCCTTAAAGGGGTGAGAAAAACAGGGTAGAAAAGCCAACTCTTCCCCTTCCGGTAGTAAATGTTATTGTCCAAAAACACTGGGTACTCAGCATGTCCAGAGGTGTAGTTGTCATATAGTCTCTGTGCCTCTTGGGCACAGATAAACCATGAAAACAGAGATGCAGAAAATCTTATGTAGCCTTTTTTCAAGACCAAAATTTGCATCCTGCACTCAGTTATATGTCAATAAATTCAATAAGACCCAAATTTTTATGACTGGGTACAAGGTGGCTGTCTGGATCTCACATTGTTCTCAGGAACATCCCGCTTTTTTTACTAGAATTAATGACCCATCACTCTCCAGACTTCTGTTTCATTATATCATTGCTGTTGAGAGTTATTTCAGTCTTAGTAGATGAATTGTATATTGTCCAATGTGTGAAGTTCTTCGTTGTAAGCAATAATTCGAAAACATGGTCTGTTAATTGTATGTAGTTCTGTGATGTATTTTCATGAAGACTGCTGGGTATAATTATGTTGCAGAGCTCTTCAGATGAGTATCTTAAGGACCGAAGTACACACTATTTTTGTTATATGACCATTGTTATATGACCATATTGCATGATCTTACTAATCTCAGCATTTCTACATGGAATCAGTTGGCTGATGCTTGTGGGAAATAAGGAATCATGTTATATCAGCTGTCACCTTAAACAAATAATGATTTTGGCTTTAACGTGTTGTTTGGCCTTAAATGCTTCTTTGCTGCCTGCTACTGCAAAATTTTTCCATTCTCATAGGCTCCCATATTTCATAAGTAGTTAACTAGGTTATAGGTTCTAAGTACTAAGGCTGTGTCCCCATGGAGGCCAGTTGGCACCCTTTGGGTGCTGCATTGACACGCAGGGGCTGGGTGCGGGGCAGGCTTGATTTTAAGTTTACTGCATTTCCTACTGCTGCTAAATTGCAGCTTTTGCCAGCAAAATTGTTTTTCTTAAAGCTAAAGTTATAGACCTCTGCTCCAGCAAAAAATCACAGGGAACGCTGTAAAATCAAGCCTGCCTTAAATCACCTAGCAGATCGGGGGTGCAAAAGAAGCAAAAAGCACACCCCAACCCATGACATGAGCTAGAAACTCTTCCCCGTTAGCTGGCAAGCATCCCCATGTGGGTTCCTGGCTTGCTAAGCAAGTGTGCTGGGCTCCCCCTACGGTGCTGAGACTCATTTTCCAGGGTGCCAAATTTGGCCCCTTTTCATGTGCCAAATCAAAACCCCATGGGGTGCACAGTACCAATCCCACTCTCAGCACCGTACCAAAGTGGCATGGGGACACCCCGTAAATGACACCACTGCACAGCCATCAACACTTCCTGAGAGAATTGGAACACCACTATCCTCATACTGGGTGTAGGTGATTCACATGCAGGAAAGAGGAGAGAAATGAAAGTGTTTGATATAGGTGCCTCTCATTGACATGAACTAGACATAGATCAGTTGGCTGCAGGGAAGTAGGCCTCTCTTCCTGCAAGTTACCTGTCTCTTCTGCTTTAAAGGAGGCAGGCAAAGTACCAGGTATTTGCTTATTATTTGGAAATTGATATACTTTAGGAAACAATGTCAAGTGCATCTCTTTTAAGCTACGTGTTTTGCATAATGATAACCACAGGAATCATATCTATTTTCTAGTGGATCCTCATTCTAAATCAAGTTGGTAACCTTCTGAAGCCTATTGATACATTTGAACTCTTGAGGGAGCCAGATTTCCTGATTGATTATTTTCCCTAAACTGTGAAGAGGGGTACTCAAAATATTTTGCAGATACCAAAGTAGTTCCCAGCTGCCATGCTTATAACCCGTAACCTGCACACTCAAGTTATAATTTGAATCACCTTCAGTGATCTGATTTTTATTGTATTGTTTTATAATTCTGAAGGGATATCCAAACTGCATATGTGAGTCGGCATTTTAGAATTGTTCTAGTCATTGCTGTGACTTCTGTGTACGAAATATTGGGATTTGTCTCATGACCACTAGGTTACCCTGTTCATAGGGTTAAATAAGGGCTTTTCATTCCCCAAAATATGAACCATCTTGGAAGAATCTCTTTTGTGAACAGAAATTGTGGATGTAAATCAGGAGTTACTAGGAATGAATTAAACAAAAGCAAACATTAGCAACAGTGAGTACCTTTCTATTAACCTGTTGCTTGGTTACACTGGTAGGTTCTTCATGCATTTTATTTATGTATTATTTGTATTTCTATTCTGCTTTAAACCAGGCAGCATTTGGACTGGGGTCTTGGCAGCATGGCTGGAGTAGCTGCCTGATTCAATAATTATGGGGAATCTCACAGGATTCCCTGTGATTCCTGAATGGGGTAGCCACTCCAGCTGCATGCACAACTCTGGGAGGCCTGGGTTGAGCCTCTCAGGCAGGGTGTGATGGCGGAGATGGCAGTGAAGAAGGTGACAAAAGCAGCAAAAGGGGAATGGGGGTGAGACATGCCAATGAGGGATGGGATGGGAATGTTCCCTTTGCACAAACATCTGATGGATGTTTGTGCCTGAAAGCAAAGCCCCTATATTCGTCAGTAGGGGGGGGGGGGCTTCACAAGAAGCCAAACATTTTCTCCCTTTGATTTGACTGAAGTCAAAGGGGGCAAATAAGTTTCATTTACATCTCTAATCTAGAGTCATCAACCATACATAATTTAATTGTATTGTTTATTTTAAATCCTCCTGTCCACATAATCTTGTTGATACTTGAACTACTGTATTTTCTGGCGTATAAGACTACTTTTTAACCCAGGAAAATCTTCTCATAAGTCGGGGGTCGTCTTATACGCCAGGTGTTGTCTTCTTATATGGCGAGTATACCTAAACTCTATATTTTAACTGGAAAGTTGGGGGTCGTCTTATACGACCAGTCGTCTTATACGCCGGAAAATACGGTATGTGTTACAGAGAATATCTGTATAATGTAAACCATGTTGCTAAAAGCAACAGACATTTATCCTGACTCATTTTCTTAAAGTTAGCCAAATCACTGCTATGTCAGCTGTAAATCACTCACTTCAGTGGACTCCTTCCAAACTAGCATGCTTTAAATTGTAGTTTTAAGGGTTTTTTACTTTTGGCCGTACCAACTTTTAAAATGCTGATTGAAGCATCTATAAGAATATAACATAAGAGAAGCCCTGCTGGATCAGGCCACAGCCCCTCTAGTCCAGCATCCCGTCACACACAGTGGCCCACCAAATGCTCATAGGCATCTCAAGCAGAGACAAGGACAAACCTATTCCTGCTCTCGAATCCCAGCAAATGGCCTTAGAAGCGTCCTGCTCCCTCCCCCCCAGCCTGAAAGATGTACCCAGGCATTCATTCTAGTATCCATTGATACATCTGTCATCCATAAATTTGTCTAAACCTACCTCAAAGTCATCTAGGCTGGTAGCTGTTACCACCTCTTCCGGCAGCAAATTCCATAAACCGATGACCCTCTGGGTGAAGAAATACTTCCCCTTGTTAGATCCGACTCTCCTACCCATCAGCTTCATAGAGTGCCCCCCCCCCCCGGTTCTAGTGTTGTGTGATAGAGAAAAGAAATTTTCTCTATCCACCTTTTCTATACCATGCATAATTTTATATACTTCAATCAGGTCCCCTCTTAAACACTATCTCTCCAGACTGAAGTGGCCTGGACATTGCAGCCTGATTTCATAAGGGAGGTGTTCCAGACCCTTAATCGTTCTGGTTGCCCTTTTTTGCACCTTTTCCAGTTCGACAATATCCTTTTTGAGATGTGGTGACCAGAATTGTACACAATATTCCAAATGTGGCCCCACCATAGATTGATAAAGAAGCAAAATGATACTTGCTGACGTATTTTCTATTCCCTTCCTAATTATTCCCAGCACTGAATTTGCTAGCCATGTATGCATACGTAGTATTTATGGTGTGCAGAAAATTTATTTGACTCAGTTACTGTCCTTAGAAAAGGTTTTGTTTTTTAATTAGTATGACTCTTGTCTTGTGCAGGACAATTTTTTCTTGTTGCCTATCCTATTTCTTATTTGAATATGACAGTTTCAGAAATCGTACCAGGAGGTCTGAAACATCTGGAAGTGAAAAGAATTTGCAAAGAGGGCTATGGATAGTGGAATCCTCCATGGTCCAAAAGATAAGTATTTTTGACAGTGGTGCTCAGGATTTCTTAAAGCTGCCCAGCTCTCTTTACCTAATCCAGCAGAATATAGCTTCACAGTAGCCCGAGAAATACTTCCGCTCAGTGTTTATGAGTCCAAAGCTTGCTAAAACTACAGGAGTTTAGCTGCTATGGCTTTTGATCTGCATTCAGTTCAGCAGATCACAAATAAACTTTGTCTTGTTAGCTACATTCAGAAGACAGCAAGAAATATTTTTGTTCACCTTGTCATTCTGCACTGGACAATCCCTTTGAGATTTTAACATGTATTTTAATTTTTGTATTTGGTTCAGTTTCAATATTGTGTGTATGTGTTTATCTTATAAAATTTTTTGAGTCTTATACAGTGATAGCGAAGATTCCATGCATATGTACGCACGCACGCACGCACGCACGCACTCACACGCATGCATGCATGCATACATACATACATACATACATACATACATACATACATACATACATACATACATACATACATACATACATACATACATACATACATACATACATACATACATACATACATACATACATAGTGAAAAGCCAGTACTGTGTGCAGTGTTTACATTTTAAGAAGTGTTTTGGATGGAGTGCTAATTTCCAAAACAAGAATTACTGGAAGTGGAAAGTAAGAATTCTGTGTGTGATTGGTGAACTTTCATGACTGTTGAACATTCAGAGGCAATTGTACAACTACTTTTTGTGCTTGTGGCATTGTAACAGATATTGTTCATGATAGTGAGACTTTTCAGGAAGGTTTCAGTAAATCAACACTGGATGAATTTAAATGACATGAATTATCGATATACTTTTAAGTTTGGAGCTTAGCCCATGCTTGGCACAGAAGTGGCCTTGGTCACCCTAAGCCATAGGTGCTTTGCCAGGAAAGTGATAAGGGAATGTGGTTCTGTTGATTTACTGCAACATTTGAGATGCTTTAGATTATATTACCTGTGGTATCTGATCAGCTATGGAACCTTATGTTGACCTCTCAGTGTCTTCTGATAGCATCTGCAATAGCATTTTACTGACTGGCTCTGTCATTCAGGTGTAAGGGCAATAGTAATACTATGATTCTGCTTCAAATTTAATGGTATGTTTCAGAAATTTGCAGGATCCTACAAGAGTCTCTCTAACACTCTGTGCCCTTTAATTTCCATACAGAGAAAAGTCATTGTTTGCCTACTTTTTTCCACAATGGAGAGACTTGTGCTATCATTATGCATCCAAGGAGTCTTTGTCTGCGTAGTGGGATCTCAGCATGAGTCTTAGCATGGAGTAGCCACTCAAAGGGTGTGAATGCACAGTCTGTACCATCCATCACACTGGAGTCCCAAGGGAATGTTGTGATGGTGGGGTGCCATTTGAAGCAGTTCAAAATGTGGCTAGAATACAACTTTCCTGGCTAGAATACAACAGAGCAACGTGGCTGGAAATGCACTGCATTTTCAGTCCCAAGCAGCAGTTCCAAGGTGGACTTTTGCCAGTACAATTGACTCCTAAGTGCATGTCCAAATGAGTACAGGAAGCAAGTCTCTACAACAAGGCAACCTTCGAGTACAGTACTTAAATAAAGCTTACTGGTAGGTCATTTTTGTCAAAGGTTGAGCTAGGTCAAGGGCTGAATCCTTCCAGATACTTAGAGGTGTCATATGGATTGAATGAGGATAGGTTGTAAAAACAGCATTTGAGAATGGGATGGATTAGAGTTAAAAATTGAATATGGTGTACACAACAGAGAGACTGAATTGGTGGTCATTTTTATAAAATAAGAGCTAGGAAGAGTGATGCTTCCCCTTAAGTAGGAGTTATGGAGCTAAGAATTATTATTTTTATCTATCATTGTCATTGATATCCAAAAGGCATCAGTGAGACTATTATCCGTGTTTGTTAACCTGTTGAATATATATAAAGGAAATGGAAGGTTACCATCTCTCCAAGATTTGTTCATTGGAACAACTTAGAATTGGCAGAAGGACCAAGATCCTTATCCCCACATTAGCTGACTTTGATCTTACTTCATTCTCAATATTAAATATTAGTAGATGAACAAAATTGATAAACTGATATCTCATCACTTACTGATAGTCAGGTGTATTTATCTGGCAGACCAGCACAAACTGTTCATAAGTTCTTGCTCCAGTTACCTTACTGTTTAACTTTGCCTCAGATAGGAAAGCTTTTATTGAATTACATTTTGAGGCTGTGCCATCTGAAGCCTGATAAGCTTGCCAGAACCTGTAAGAGAAGCAAATTGCATATGTAGCACAAATGTATTTATTTATTTTATTTATTTACATTTTTATCCCACCCTATACCTGGGGGTCTCCAGGCAGGTAACATTTAAAATCAAACCTTATTAAAACAATAACAGTATGTGTTAAAGCAATAGCATCTCCAAGTGGGAAGAGAATAGTGTATCCCCATTTAACCAAAGGCTATGGCAAAGAGGTGCGTCTTCATTGCCTCCCTACATGTGTACAGTGAAGGTGATAAACACACCTCAAGGGGCTGAAAGCAGGAGTGGACTTGTAGTCAAAGGTGTTTTTCCACTGTCACTAGAAGTACCCATTAAGTACCCATTAATAAACTGATTTATGTTCTCTCTGTTAACTTGCTAGCTTTGACCACTGAACTATATGGAATTTATGATTCACTACTTTGAAAAAGATGCACTGATTGCTTGTTTGTTTCTGAGCCTTGTCTGGCCTTGGCTGCATTGTTTTTTAAGCTCAACTATGTAAAGAAATACCTCTTTTAAAACCCTGTCCATGCCTTAGATTTATTGGGTGGAGTATTTTTCTGAGCGGTGCCTTTAGGAAGTGGTTGCAGAGATACAACTCATTCCAATTTCATCCCTAAATTAAACTTTTTATTTGCCCACCCTTTTAAGTGTAGGGTTATGTTCTTGTTAGTTTTATTGTTCTAAGATTTATTTTATTGATTTGACTATATTCTCTATTTTATCATAGTCTGATTAATTATAATCATGCTGTTTGTATAATATGTTGGTATGTATAAAGCTGAATCACAGTTTTAAAAAAAAAAGTAGTATGCCACAAATTATTTATTAGTATATTTGAACTTATATAAGTACCATTAGTAGAACTTCTTTCAGTCTCCTAGCAATTTATCATGATTTAAAACTGTTGTTCAATATATGTTTAACATTTCAAAATCAACAAGGTTTGTTAAGAGAACAGAGCAAAAAAAGCCAATATAATATCTAGAAAAACTCAGTGCTAAAACATAACATCTGCCACTATTTTATGCTGGTGTAAAAGAAGAAAATGTAGAACTGCCAGAAGTTGTTAAACTATACAAGAGATCTCAGTGTGTATAAATGAAAGCAACAGCTAGGCATCACATAAAATCCTAGGTCAGTGCCCCCCCCATCAAAAGATTGTCTCTCTGTCAAGTAGAACCTTAAATTAAGATCTCAGATTACTTGTGGCCTGTGGCTGACAGTGCATCACACAGGATGTTCCTGGCCAGTTGAACCAGGAATGGGGCAGGCCAGGACAACACAGAGTGCACCAGTAACCATATGTATAGTGGCTTCATATCAGCCTAAATTTAGAGCTGTGAAGCAAAGGTTTTAGAGCCACAGAAGTTGCAGGTTGGAGACAGTTCAGCAGCACACCTAAAAATGGCCCCAGAAGTAGCAAAATTGGGGTGCATGTATATAGAGTGGGGCTAATCTATGCCTGTCGCTGCTGCCTGACTACATTGTGGGAGAAGGAACAGAATTCATCCTTGGTCCACAAGGGGAACCATTTTGAAGTGATCTGCCCTGGAGCACTTCTGGGCATAGTTTCTGCTCCTGCGCAAGGAGCAGTGTCCATATGGATGCTAAGTGCCCAGACCATATCTGGCCTGGTCCTGTGGAACTATGCTGATGATTCTGTGACTTGGTAGAGTAATTTGAAGCCTCATTCACATGTAGCAAAAAAGCTGCTGAAAAGTACCTCAGAGGAGATGCCAGGTGGCACTCGCATTCTCATCCTGTCTCTAATCCACCTTTTGTAGCCTAGGATGCCCATGGGGAGGAGGGGAAGACTGTCTTCTAAGCTGCCTCAGAACTCAGCCTGAGAGAAAATGGCCCAAGCTGCTTAAGACTTTTGTTTCAAAATAGCAACACTTTTAGATGGTACTGATGCTTTTTGAGTTTTTAAGGAACCTGTTACTTGTCTTCCTACATGTTTTCAGTTTCTAAATTATTGTTCCCTACTTTGATGCTCCATTTAGAGGCCTGGTGTTCATTGCTCATGGTGCTGGAGAACATTGCTGTCGCTATGATGACTTGGCACAGATGCTGGCAGGAAACAACTTTTTTGTATTTGCTCATGACCACGGTGAGTGTCACCGAGACAATAAAAAGGGTGCCTGGGTGGGGGGCGGGTGGGGGGAAGCTAACAGATTTTATTGTTTGGAAACAAAACTCAGAGCAGTCATTTTACCTTAGGATGTGGTAAGACAGTCACTTTATCTTGTTTGCTTGTCAAATGCCTGTATTCACATTTTATTCCAAGATGTTGAAATAATCAGATATGAAGCTTGGCCAGAATGCTGTTGACAGTGCAAACACCTCTTGGGACTATGTGGTGGGGGAGGGAGGTAAAGAATAAAGTACAGGAGCCTTGCTTGAGAATGGAGTTTTGATTTACAAATTATTGGGAGAGTTTGTTTTGATTACAGTTTTGCCCTTCATCTGGGTTGCTGCTGTTGTATTCTGTTATGGTATAATTCTGAAAGCTTGAGGCGGAAGAGGGTTCTGTTTTTGTCATAAGAACACATGGAAAGCCCTTCTGAATGAAATCCCAAGAGTCAGCCACCTAATCTAACATCCTGTTTCCCACATTACAAAGCAGATCTCTGAGAATTGCATAAGAACATGGAAGCACTGCTATTTAATGGTAGATGCTTCTCATAAAATGGCATTCAGATAAGTACTTGAGTATCTAAAAATATAGGATATAATGTTCCAGCCAGTAATAACGTTTTGTAGCTTCTTCAGGTTCCATGGATGTTCAGAAGAGTCTAAACTGGCAGATGTCTCTTATATTGGCACATAAAATTCTGACATGGCAGGGCAATTCCAGGGAGGATGTTCCAAAGTTGGAACATTGCTGCCCAACACAAGAGGCTTATGTTCCACTCAGATGGTAATAGCCTTTGTATCAGGCCATAGAATACTGAGAGTGAGGAAAGCTATGATTGGATGCTTCATTTTGGCCTCTAAATCTGAATGCAGTTTTTAGAGTGAGGTAGTGCCTGCCAAACATTTGATGGGAAGTATTGCTCAGTCAGTTGAATCAGTGTTCAAACATAAAAGTGTTTAATGCATGCCAATTGTACACTGTTTTGCTCACATGCCTTGCTCATACTTATGTGTTGAGGCTGGTGTGGGTATTTCATCCCATCCTTGACCCCCACTCCTAGCTCTCACCAGCACTGATAGTTGGTTGATTCTTCTGCCAGTTAGCGTTCATTCTTCCTGCCTGTGCAGAAAAAAGTGGGGTGAGCTGCATCTCAAGCAGGAGACAAAGGCAAACCTTCATCCATCCTCAGATCCTTTAAAATGGCCTTTAGAGGCATCTTGCCTGCCTCTCCAACCTGGAAGAAGTACCTAGGCATCCAGTCCATGAGCCATTGATCCACCTCTCATCTATGAATTTGCCCTACCTTTTCTTAAAGCTATCTACGCTGGTTGCTGTTACCACCTTTTACTGGTAATAAATTTCAATGACCCCCTGGGTGAAAAAATGCTTTCCTTTGTCTGATTTGATTCTCCTAGCCATCAGCTTCATGAATGCCCTTTGATTCTAGCGCTGTGCAGTAAAGAAAATGTTTTTTTCTCTGTTCAGTTTTTCTGTAGCATGCCTGATTTTATATATCCCAATCACAGCAATCCGAAAAAACACAGTAAAAATAGGGGCTTGAAAGAAGAATGGAAAAAGCGTTGAAGAGAAAGTGAAATCCCCTCTTGCTTTCTTGGAAGCCTTTTTAGTGCTCTGCTTGAATAAACACAGCTAGGTGAAGAGGACAAAGGATGTTTGGTTTGCATCCTTTGGCTTCCTCCAAACGGAGGGCTGACTGTTAACTTCTTTCCTCCTGCTTTTCCATCCTCCTCTGATGCCCTTTGCCCCAGAGAAGGAAGAGCTGAGCTGAGAAGTGGGAGAGAGTCTTCTGCTTTATTTCTGTATTTTATATTTGGATTTGTGCGCACACAAAAATGTTGTTCTCTTCCCAGCAAGCACTGCTGCCCCAAAACTTCTTGCAGTTACTGTCCTTGTTGGGAAGAAAGTTTTCCTGCCTCGCACACAAACTCTCACTCCAAGATTCTTTCTCTTCCTTTCCACACGCAGTCTTGTCTACCCCAGTCATTCCATCTTTGGAAACTTATCTGAGCAGTTGCAGAGGTGTGGAGCACTGCATTGGTGGAGAAGCAATCATAGGGAAAGACAGTTTCTGTATGCAGAGCTGACTATCAATAAAGGTGGACTATGTGTTGATACGCAGACTGGAGGAGAGTATGCAGAACTTGTTTTGATTGTCAAAAAATACATTTAGTCTTGGTGGACCAGAAGTAATCAAGCATGTAGAAAACCACAGATGTAGTCACACCCTTAGGGAGATCATATCAAGCCTTCCAATAGTTCTGCATTTCAACCCTCCTCTCCCATGGTTTTTTCAATCCATGAGCTTCTGCTGCATGCAAGAGGCCTTGGGTCACCAATAACTCCTCCTGGTGAGCCAGTTTGGTCTAGTAGTTAAGGAGCTGGGTTTGTTTCCACCCTCCTCCACTAGCCAGCTGGGTGACCTTGGGCTAGTCACAACTCTCTTCTGAGCTGTCACAGCCCCACCTACCTCACAGGGTGTTCCATTGTGGGGAGAAGAACAGAAAGCTTTGTCAGCCAATTTGAGTCCCCTTAAATGGGTGAGGAAAGTGAGATAGAAAAGCCTGCTGCTGCTGGACCTTTAGTGATATCTTCAGAATCATTACACAAGAGAAATGTAATCTGACTTGTAATAGATTAATCCCCAGACTTGTCAGAGTTCTGCCTTAGTTTGGTTGTCCTCATTCAGTCCATCACATCCTCAAGATTCAGTCTAATTCAGGTGCAATTGAAATATAACGCTGAATGTCAGCAGCATACATAACCATGTAGCAAATTCTCAAATGACTTCCAAACTGTTTGGTACATATATTAAGCACCTGTACTTGAACTTTTCTGTTCATTTTTCTGTTGAGCTTCAGGCAACATATGGCCATGTCTTCACAGCAACCTTATATCGGATTCAAAACATTTTCAATCGTCAGAGTCCGCACGGCAGTTTGGCTTAACACACTTTCTCCATGTTAAACCACCCCAAAGCGTGGTGAATCTCAATCCTGATTTCAACAAGTCTCACTCCGGATCGTGTGCTTGAAACATTTTACATCTTTTACTTGTGGGGACCGTACTGTGTTAAGGGATGAGAATCCGTGTTTAGGGTTTCCCTCCCCCAATAATAGTGATTTCATTGAAAAAAATCCACCCTCAAAACAGCCACTATAAAAATCCAGTCCTTAAAGCTACACTGTAGTGATCTAGCCACTTCACACCTTAATAACAATGTTGCAGTTTTGCGCAGTTCTAGCTCTTTGAAAGTTCTGACCTTTAAAAAAGGGAAAGAAAAGGAAAGCCCTGGAGGTCCTGTTTTAAAGGCTGTGGCTGTGAAGGGGGTTTGAGTTGCTGCTGCTGCTGCTGCTGCTGCTGTGTGCCCTGGGAAATGGGGAGAGGAGGGGAAAGAATCGCTGGCTGATGGTGCCTGTTTTTCATCCATCCAGGCAAGCGGCAGCCACCCAGCCACCCAGCTAGGCTCCGTGAAGGGGTCTGTTATGGGTGGCACGTCCATGCCAGGAGGAAGAGGGCAGGGCAGCCCTGCAAAGTGGCTTTTAAAAAGTAGCCACTTGAGTCCCCCCTTGAGTCATGTATGCCACGTACAATCCTCAGAATCCAGATCGAATGAGATTAAGTTAAAAGTAATGGGAACAGGCAAATTCGTGTTTGCATCCGGTTCTATTACTTCGGTTTAGGGAAAGCAAAAGCTTGCTGTGGGGATTCGCCCTATGTGTCCCTCTTTCAAATCTCTGTAGTGTAGAATGAGAGGCAGTAGTTGGACCAAGGTCACTCAGCAGACTTCAGATTCTCCTTTGCTGGTCCTGGTATTCTAATCACTAAGGCTGCAGTCACGTTCAGCATTTAAGACAGCCTGAAGCAGTTCCTGGTTCCCAGGCATCACATCCAAAAATACCCTTCCAATTTCTCTCTGAACTTTCCCCCGGTCCAATGTAATCACTTTCTTGAAATTCTTTGCCCCAACTGTGTGTGTATGTGAGAGAGGTAGAGATAAATATTAATAGATGGTCATTTTAGCTTCATTAAATTAAACTCAGAGGCAAAATGGGGAAGGAGCCAAAAACAGAGGCAGGGGTGGGGAGGTACATTTGCCCTCCTCTGAGAGAGGAAAATGTGATTGACAGAAGTGCACACAATCACAGGCATCATAGGTTGGAGAGGAAGGTATCCTGTCACCAGACTGAGGCTGGAGAAACTGAAATGCGTGGACAAAGAAAGTGAGTGAGCACTAAATTAGATGAGTTTGATCAAACTAATAATGGAGTCAGTTTCCATTGTGCCCTAAAATGAACTAATCTGTTATGGTGTGACCAGGCCCTAAAAAACCCCTAACCTGTTCTTTAGGTCCATTTTGTATTCAGAAGAAAAAGTAAAACAAAAAACTCTGCTTTTTGCTATGTTATTCTGTACACCCAGATTATACAATTTGCTGAAGACAAACCAAGGTTCTTCCATTAGACTTAACTAATTAAAACAAACAATTAGAAAGGACAAGGATAAAGTATCATTAGTGAACTTCAGGGTTTTAAGTCCACACAGGAGTACCCCGCTGTTCTCTATTGTACTTACATTTCCAATTGTTTCTCCTTCATTGAAGTATTTTTCCTTTCTCTGACAAGCCCAATAATTTTATGGGAAACCTCCCATCTGTTTCTGCATGTGTAAAGAAAGCATATAGCTTACTATGCCTATCAATACAGAAAACCCCAATTATTTCATTAGGCACTCTTTTTCTGGAGACGTACAGCTTCAGCAATTAAGTTCGTAACTCCCATTAATACCTACCTGGGTGTGTGCAACTGAGTACATTGTATGCTTGATTTATCTTTTTTAGTCCACCCCAATTTAATGAGACTCAATAGTGGTTTCTCTCTCCCGATCCATCAGGAACCTACAGACAGTGATGCTAGTGAAGCCTAGTGATGCTTTTGTTTCTATTTTCCTTTGTCTCTCATTGGAAGAAGTTGCAAGGCACGAGATCTAATGTTGTAATATTTTTTTCCATTATGCATACAAAATTATCAGGGCAACCAATGAGGATTGAAAACTGCTTGCTCTTGCTTTCAATTAAAAAGGGAACTCTGAATGGTCTAATAATATATAGATAGTCATAGAGACTGCTGCAGTCGTTAAAATGGTGCGTGAAGAAATGGTACGCTATGGTTTCTTCATTCAAACTTAATGGGAAGTGGAAGCTAAAAGTCTCCTTCACACAATCCACCTTGCTTTCTCAAATTGAAGGAAGCAGAAATTATGTGAAGACGTCACTCTGCTTTTTGTTTGTGCTTCTTGGTCAGTATAAACCAAAGCAAATGTGAGGTTTGTTCGAAGTTTATGCAATTGTGTGGTATATCATGTGGATCTCATTCTTGCTCATACGTAGTAAGTTGCACAGTCCTTACTCTCAGTGTTAACAAACCAAGGGAATGAGCAAACTACGTGTTGTGTGGACAGGAGATCTCCATGGAGCCACATTGACTTTCCAAAGCAACATAGTTTTCCTTCATTTGGAGGTGGGCATGGGATGGATCAGAGACATCATCACTGACATCTCTGAGACAACCTCGAGATTGTCCTTTCATTCTAAAATTTGAGTGAAAAACTTTGGACCCCTTCTTCCGTTTCTGGATGAATTGGAAATCAAAGTTTGGAAGGCACAGAGAATGCATTACCGAAGCTTGCAGGTGGGGTGGAAACTTGGCATATGCAGAAAATGACCCCAGCACACACATTATGAAAACCACTTTGGCATCTGAACAAGAAGCCCTAAGGGTGCAGCAGGAGCACTGCTTTGAGGGCATGTAAATGGAACCACATTAGAAGTATTTCTAAATCATGAATTAGTAGGGAACGCACATTTGACAAATGCAGACTGGGTTTAGAGGCCCTGGACTGTTAAGTTCATTCGCTAACAGGCCTAGCTGTAATCAGTTGCAATGCTTTCTTGCAAATAGAGCTCTCCATATTCTGCTCTCTCCATCACCATTTTTATAGAGCCCGCAGCAGGTGACAGTGTGCCTATGTGCCAAGACACTCTGCGTGCATGATGACATGTGTGTGTTTGTCATTGTATACTGCAGGGCCCTCACAGAGGACCTAGAATGGTGGCAACAGTGAGAGCAGAAAGAAGAGGCCAATTCGCACTTCGGCCAGGAGTTTACAGTTGGGCAACATCTGGGCAGGTGCATCTGCACTTGCAGTTGGTATGTTCAGCCTAAAAGAGCCTCCTCCCTGCCCAGGTGTTGCCTAATTGTAAACTTGTTGTGTTGCACAACATTACGTACCACAAGCTACCTAAGCTTTACCCCACACAACCAGGAACCTACCTGGAAATGTCCAGCCAGCAAGCTTCTGCACTTTGGCCCGCTGATGTCATCTGAGCTGCTGCGCAAGCGCACAGGCAACTTACATGACCCTCTGACATGACTGCAACTGCGCAAAGCATCAGCATTGCTGTAGCAGTGGCACTGATGCATATACAGTTGTGCAGGGTGCCGCACTCAGGATGGCGGTGCCCTGCAGAGGATTGGCCCAGTGATCGAACACAGGTGAACGATTGATCAGGCAGGATCTGTGCTGTCATCTACTAGTGCTCACAAGTGTAAGTGCTACTCAACGTTAGTTTATTGCGCAACCTTCCCATCCATGGGACTGGAAGGGAAGTGTAAAATCGCCCCAGGTGAGTTCCTTGCTTTCTGGTTCTTCGTTAAAATATGCGAGTGCAGCCAATTATAGCTATTTCTGCTAGTGAGTAAACCTAATGGTCCTGGGCCTCTAAATTCTGTTTGTGTTCACTGAATGAACAGTGCACAGTGCACAGGTTAAAACACGGAAGTCCATATATATACACATATATAGACGTAGACGTTTAGCTAAGTTCCATAAAAGGATGGACTCTGTGTGTGTGTGT
>MTQE01001141.1:30399145-30425885 GCA_014337955.1 Aspidoscelis marmoratus | reverse complement strand
GTGTGTGTGTGTGTGTGTGTGTGTGTGTGTATCTTTAGTTAGAAGCTTTCCTTAAGAAAAATGAAATCATGACCTACCCAACCTAAGTTTGGAATATGACATATGAGATAAAGCAGTCAGTCCTTTCCTTTCTGTGCTGAAGTTCACCCTTATTACTGAGTTCAGCTAAGAGATTTGGGTCTGGCTTTCTGAGGGAAAATGGTCAATAAAACAATTAAGCCCCCCTCTCTCTCTGTCATGCAGTAGCCCCAGTCCAGTTGAGTCCTTACAGTATGGTTTTTGTGGCCATTTTTAGATAGACTCATGAGTGTAACCAGTGAGTTTCCTTGCCTCTAATTTTTAAACTGTACTGTAATTTCTGGCTCTTTCTGCACTGGGTCTTATTCCGGATTATATCCATGATAGGGTCTTCCATCTGCATGCTGGTGCAAACTATGGTAGACCCCATCCAGGGCCTGCTGTAATGTACCAGTACATTAGCATGCATTTTGCAAACCCTTATTCTGTACTAAAATCCAGAATAAGTCCCAATGCAAAAATGGCTTTTGTCTGTCTTTTCCTTTCATTTCTTACATTTAAAAGTGTATTTCAAGATTTTTGCTTTTGATATTTCTAAGGTTGTAGAGAGGGTGGTACTTTTTGACAAAGCCTAGCCATGGACAATAGTGAAACTGATGCTAAGGTATCTGGCCTAATTTGTGAAGAGCTAGAAATAACCACCTGCACCGCTCTACTTGTAATTCAGAGAGCCACTTCATTGTTTGCCCCTGCTAACATCAGAAATTCTCTACAGTTAATTGCTTATATGTTCCCAAGTAGTTGTCAAAAGGTGAGGAATGATGAGACTAACAAGATACTGAAAGTCTATTTCCAGCACAGTCCTTTGTAGACGTTTAGCTAAGTTCCATAAAAGGATGGACTCTGTGTGTGTGTGTGTGTATATATATATATATATATATGGACTTCCGTGTTTTAACCTGTGCACTGTTCATAATACATGAAGCTAGAAAGGGCTGTTACCGGTCCAAGCATATTTTAAGGAGAAGAATTATAACTCATTGTTAGGATACATGTAAAGATCCAGGTTCAATCTCTGCCATCTACAGATAGAAATAGGAAGGAATTCCTCATTTGTACACCTTTCAACAGGTCCTGTGGAAAATGGGACAGCAAAACTTTGTACCTTTACCTCACCTGCCTCCATGAGAATAGGCAGATTCAGCCCTCATACCGAGGGGCAAAGCACAGATTGAGAAAGCTGCTCTGTTTTCTGCAGCAACTCCCGCTTTCATACACAGTGGAATTGACACCTACTGTGCTGCAGAGAGAGCTGCCTAGATGGCCTTTCTTGTATGTCCTGCCAGTCTCCTGAATCTGCCAATTCAAGGAGACGTAAAATCAAAGATAGATACCTTTCAGTCTGCCCTCGGCAAGCAAGGAATAAATAAATCTGTCTAAAATTCTAGAGAGCTCTCGCCGTTCTACACAGAGCTGTTTGGAACCACTTTGGTATCGTGGTTAAAGTGCCGGACTCTCATGTCATAGTCAGTGGGTTTGATTCTGCACTCTTCCATGAAGCCAGCGGGTGACCTTGGGCTAGTCACGGCTCTCTTTCTGAGCTGTCACAGCTCCACCTGCCTCAGAGGGGGTCTCTTGTAGGGCAAAGTATAGAAAGCTTTGTCAGCTGCTTTCAGTCCCCTTAAATTGGGGAGAAAGGCAGGGTATAAAAACCCTTTTTCTCCTCCTCCTCCTTCTTGGACTGTTCAGCAGCTTCCTGTTTTCTTAGGCTTATTGCGTGAAGCAAGAAAACTAAAAGAGAAGCTCATATTTTCCAGAGCTCTAGATGGCAAATAATAAAAGCCTAAGGCAATCTTCAGTTGTCTTGGTGTTAGCGTGAGCAAAGAGCTGTGCTTCAGGGGCAGCTGTTTCTCGCCACAAGCCCTGGAAGGGTCTCATCTCACTGCATCTTCTGCAGGCCACTGTTTGGCACAGTGCATGGGCCCAAAGAGAGATGGCCAGCCTTTGGTCCACAACTGGAGTTCTGTCTGTGATCTTGAATTCTGTGGGCAGCATTTCGTGTGCAGTTTGGTTTCAACAATTTTAAAAGGCCACTTTGGTACCTCGGATGTCTGGGGAGACTTCTTATGCTCACTGAGAGCATTCATCTCATTTCTGACCATGAATCATCCCATCAACGACTCATGTGGAGGCAGTCTCAGTTTTGTGAAATGTGGGAAAAGGTGGTTGCTTTCTATCTAACATGCATGGAGAAACAAGATAGTTATCAAGAATAGCTTACTCTCTAATTAAAGCTAGTGTTCAAATCTAAAGCTGAACTGCACTTTAGTGCAAATAACATGTAACTCATTGCTTATTTATGCAGGACTTACGTTTTACAGGATAAAAATTGCACCAATTTTACAGTACATTCCATCAGTATCTGCAGAAAATTGCAGAGGACCCGTGCAAGGTCCTCTTTGCTTTTACAGCTTACCTACCCCAGTTTCTGCACATTTCCAGAAGTGACCCACAAATAAATAAAAATGCTGAAATATGCAAGTTATGGGAGCATGATCTTTCTTTTGCCATTATCAAATGAACAAAAGAGTGAAATCTGTGGGAAGCCTTCACTATGATGTTAGCTTGAATGAAGGGCTTTTTGCACTTAACTGCCATGGGATAGTATCCCATGGCAGTTAAGATCAGGGGTGGAGGCCAGCATTTGCTCTTTAAGTGCTATCCACATCCCAAACATCACCCAGACTACCCGTGGGTCCCATGTGAGAGTATCCACCTCCCTGCAGCAACGGACATGCACACCAGGCCATTGCTATAGCGATTGGGCAACATGGTGCACGGCTGTGCCACTGCAGCATGCCACCCCCCACAGTCTTTGCATGGAAGTAATGCAAAGGCTGTGGGTGGGAAACTGAAGCTTCTGAAGACTGGGGACAGCCACACACTCTGGAAGCTGACTCCACTGTGTGTGATTACACCACTGTCAGAGGATACATGGCCTGCCTGGAGGGCTAAGTGTGGAAAGGGCCTGAGTTCATAAGTAGCTTTTTCTTGGACAAGGTAATTTGCACTTCGTCAAGATCCTTTCTGTAAGGCAGAAACCACAACTCTTATAAGCCTGTTTCATATGTTAGCACAGGCAGGCTTGCTTTAATTTTGGGGAGTCTGAGGAAGCTTTCACAATCCCTCTGGCAACCTGTGCAGGAATTATATTCCATTCTATAGCTATGGGCCAGTCTATGAGACAAGATGCTGGACTAGATGGGCTGTGCCTTTATCCAGCAGGGCTCCTCTTATGGTTACGAGGTGACGAGATGTCCAAATGGGATCGAAGAAGTAAACCCAAACAGACATAAAGTACATATAGGTTGCCTTGTGCAAAGATTATCTGGAAAAGGTCTTAGGGGCTTATGCTAGCCAGAGGAAGAAAGGCAAACAAAAAGCAGTTTTATGGGTGGGGAAGGAAGAAGCCATCAAAGACCTTGCAATGAATAGCTGTTAAGGTGGGGGTGACTGGAACAGCAACCAGAAAGTGTGAAGTCAGTTGGAACTGGGCTGGGTGCACTGGTATTCTCTAGCAGGCTGTATCTTGCTTGGCACTGTCAATTTTCAGAAATGTGAATGCGTTCTTGCTGCATGGATAATAGCCTCCAGGTGCCATGTGACTGGTTCTGGTGAATGACTGCTACATAGAACTATTATTTATGCCTTCTAGATGGAAGAACATAACTTTTGAATAAACCTTTTCAGTAGCTTTCACCAGCTCGATGCCCTTCGGATTGAGTACTGTTCCAGTCAGCATGGCTGTGCAGTCCAAAAACATTTGGAGGACACCAAGTTGATAAGGGCTGTCTTACTGTAAGTTGTTCATGTTTACTGCACCAGAGCCAGTTTGTTGAATGCAAGGACTCCAAAAGATTAATTCTTTTGAATTTTAAAATGCTTTTACTTCTTGTGAGATCTCTAAATTTATCCCATTCATTTCATCCTTGGCTTACCACCAAAAAAGTGCTCAAGGCAACTTTTAGTTCATCTTCTCCAGGTTGAAACACATGCATTTGCAGGCCATATATCTTCAAAGCAAAAATACACAACCGCTTTAGAGGAAATATTTCACAAAGAATGGCACATCTGGAAATGAGAGATGGTGGAGGATAGGGACAATGAACCTTGCCTTGTGCTGCCCAATGAGGCATGCATTCTTCTGTATCACTTGAATATCTTTTTATGCAAGCATTTAATGAAGTCATTTCTTATATGCAGGGAGGTTTATTGTGCTTTGAAACACCCTTGCAAGCATGTAGACCCATACTCCTAGCAGACTCCAAAATAGACCATTAACAATTTGCACCTGGTTTAGCTATTTCATTCAGTCAGTCTCTGTGAGTCAGAATGTCTTAGCAAGGCATTGTATGCTTATGGATGTTTTTTGGATGTGTCACCAAAATCTTGTTTGTAGTAATTCCCCCCCATCTGTTTTTCTTTGCGTGACTTATCAAGATTGCTCCATTTTTCTCTATGCTTCACAGTATTTTTTTAAGTTAATATGTCTTAGTAGTGCAACTATTGAATTTCTTGTGTTCTCCTGAGGTTCCCTGCAATTGCCAACTATTAAGGTTGCTTGGATTGCTTTGTTTCCCATTTTGATATGTTCAAATATTTGGATTTATTTGAAGTTGAGCCTTAAGCCTGACTTTGTTTACATAGTCACTGTTTCTCTGCTGCAGCTATAGCATTATTTACAACCTTTATGTCACTGATCTCCTTTTAATGGGGGAGGGACAAGGTTCAGTATTAAAGCTTCCTAGGCTTCTTGCCCACTCTTCTATGTGAAATTTAGATTGAGGATCTAAGCTGACTGAGGTGGTTTTGGATGTGCTGTTGGGAGATGTCAGTCTCAGGGCTATGTATGACCATGGCTGCTCTAACCACCATTGGCTTTACATGTATGGCTGGACATACCATTGACTTTGTGTTTGCTAAATCTGTACAGAGATGCCTTGGAGCTGCCCTAATGTCCCAAGATAAGTTCACTTTGGTGGTAAATTAAACATACCACTGTCCTGAAACAAAGTATTAGCAAACTTTGCTAAAGGTCAGTGTCCCTTCTGAAGAAAGCTAAGCTGATACACATTGGTTTGACAACTGAGCAAGCTCCATGAATGTAATTCTGACTTGTATGCCATCTAATACAAGCAAAGTACTGCCTGCAGTTTCATGAAGCTGTTTCAGGAAGCGGCTTTGGCTTCATGTTTTTGTAAGGCTCAGTTAATTACTGAACTAATACAGTCAGGTGGGGCAGTGGTGAGCACATTATGGGTTTATTGAGATCCATTAGTATATGAAATTGTGGTCCATTTTTTGTCATGAACAGACCTCTTATTGATGAAGTTTGGATGGACAGTAACAGTACAAGGGTTGGAGACCAATTGAGATGGTGTCCCCTAAGACTTATGAATTTCTGAACATGGCAGGCATGCTTGGAGGAAGTCAAACATCTAAACTCACTTTATTCTTGCTTCAGTCCTGGTTGAGGACCTATGTTAGAGGTGGGACAGAACAAGTACAATCCTCCTAATTCTGAATCTCTTCAGCTGATTCTGACATGAGTGACTGTAGTACTCTTCTGGTACAACTTTTGAGGGTGGGAATTGAAGGGTCTGTATACAGCAGTTCCTTTCCTACCTGTTTTTAGAATGGTAGAGTGTTTGGCTCAGTGCCCTGGAAGATTATTTAGAGAGTTCCTCAAGGATCAATCTTGTCTCCTTTTGAGCATTTATATAAAACAGCTAGGTACTGTCATCAGAAGATTTGAGATCAGGTGCCATTCGTATGCTAACGACACCTAGCTGTATGTGTTCAATTCATCTGAACCAGCAGAGACAGTACTTTATTTTTACTTGGAGCCAGAAATGGGCTGAATGGCCAAGGTACATGCAGGTAATCTGCCTGCCCCAGAACAAGGTTGTCTGTGGTTGCACAGGCCCTGCACTGCTCCACAGCTCACACAAGCTTCAGAGTCTGATGTGAGGGTTATGGCATCTTAGGGGGACCCATTTGGGTGATGCATTTTGGTGCACCACTGAAATGAGTCCTCCTGCTACACTAGCTTACAGAAGTGGGCACTCTATGCAGCTGATGGGTAGGTGAGTCAGATCTGTCAAGGGGAAGTATTTCTTCACCCAGAGGGTCATCGGTTTATGGAATTTGCTGGCGGAAGAGGTGGCAACATCTACTAGCCTAGATGGCTTTAAGGAAGGGCTAGAGAAATTTATGGATGATAGATGTATCAACGGCTACTAGAATGGATGCCTAAGTACATCTTTCAGATTGGGGGGACAAGCAGGATGCTTCCAAGGCCATTTGCTGGGATTTGAGAGCAGTAGAAGGTTTGGCCTTGTCTCTGCTCGAGATGCCCATGAACAATTGGTGGGCCACTGTGTGCAACACAATGCTGGACTAGATGGGCTGTGACCTGATCCAGCAGGGCTCCTCTTATGTTCTTAAGTGGCCTAGACCAGGCTACACTACATCCAGCAGAAGGCCCTACAAGAGATTTCTGGTCCAATTATATATGCGTTGATGGCACACGGGCTTCTCATTTTGCATAGAAAGGAGATTGTTCAGTTAGTTTAGAAAGACTTGAGAGAGAAAGTACAGTTTTCCACAGTCAGCTGACACCCAGACTGTAAGCTGAACACAGATGAGTACAACTGAGACAACTTTATTAAATGGGGTGGGGTGGGGAGTTTCCACAGGATACGGCAGAAAGGAAGTGTTGCTTCCCTGTTAACCCCTTTAAAAATCTCCCATCGTACAGTTTTTCTCCCAGAAATCATGTGAGGAAAACCTATATTTGCAGTCCTTTAGAGGATCTAGTGAGTCTTTGCCAATTGTAACATATTTTAGTTCTGAACTATATAATGTATTGACAAAAGTTTGTAGGAGTTATCCCAAGCCATTTGACAGCACCAGGTTGCCAAAGACTAAGCTGGAGTTTGAAGGGGAAAGATGTGATCCTGAGACTTTGGTTTGGTTTGGTTTTGAATTCATGTCAGAAAAGGGAGACACATGACCAATGAATCACATGTAGTTTGTGATAGTTAACTATTTAACCTGCTTCACAGCTTTAAAAGCTCCCACCAAATATTTAAAACAGATCTTGGTGATAGCCTGTGTTGTGAATAAGTTCAGCATCTGTTTGGCTCTCAGTCCATTTGTTGAATAGCATATAATCAATAACTGAGCTTAAATTCCGTTCCTATGATTATATTCTGTGATGCTCAATGTTACTGCCAAACAAGAAGAAGTAATCATTTCTCCACTTCTAAACAGCTTCCTTCAGAAGTTGATCCTATTGTGTTATATGTTGTATATTCAAAGGCAAACAGATGGTATAGGAAGTTCATTCCAGCACTATATATTCCTTTCAAAGACAAGGACCAAGTATAAAGGTTGTTTTCTATTCACTGGCCAGATCAAAGGAAAAGGAATGGTTGAATCTTTTCCCTGTATTCAAAAGTCCTTAGATGTTGACAGCCAAAGTGCATATTTCTTTCCTTCAGAGAATTACCATTTTGCCTTCCTAGCAAGAATGGTATCATTAACAAAGCCTTTTTTTATTTTGCAAGTTTTTAAGTACAGATACAAAATCCAGTAACAGTAGGAAAGTAGCTTTTTTAAAAAAAATATTTGAGATTTTATTCAGCAGGGGCAGAGTTTTGATCTTAAAACCTATAAAGAGCCATTGTTGCAGAAAGCAGGGAGATGTTTCAGTGGCTCTCTCTGTGTGTGTGTGTGTGCATGTAACAATTGAAAGGGCTGATTTACAAGAGAATGTTGAAAGAGCTAAATTTGTTCAAGCTGGAGAGCAGGAGAAAGAATGGCAAGATGTGCCCTTCTTGAATAGTATCTAAAGAGTTTCATTTATAATTCAACCAAGTGGATTTGGGCCAAAAAAACAAAAAGGCAAGGAAGAGTGGCTCTGTATCTTAAACAGTGTTATTATTTAATAGTTTATCAACTTCATCATCCAAGAAAGTGATTACCCTAAAGGCTTCTTAAACTATTATTCTGATATAATTAATCCAAAACAAATGCTTGCTTCTGGTTTACTTCTTGTGAATAGGCATATGCCCTAGCCACCTTGAGCTTAGTGAGCAGTAGCAGTGAGAGGCACACCATGGGAGAGTTCCCGTTGAAGGAATAAAATGCAATATACATCGGGATTTACATCGGGAATAAAATCGATATGGAAAATATGTTAAAAGGAAGCAAACAGCATCTGGCAATCGGATTCAACCCCGATTTTCTGTCCCCACTGTCCTACCACTTAAAATACTTCCAAAAACAGGTTGCGGAAAGCATTCTTTCCCCTCCTGAGTTTTTCCCCACCCCTCTGTCCCCATTGGCTTTGATAGGGAATCCCAGCTCCTTCCCTCCTGCTTTTGCTGCCCCTTTGAAAGAGGAAAGCTTGTTTGGCAAGGCAAGGCAAGGGAATGCAGGCTATTGCAGGAATTATTTTTTAAAACAATCAACTCGGTCCCCTCGCCTTCCTTCATAGATTGGTGTTTATTTAATTCCGTTTTAAAGCCAAATATTCCTCAAGATAGCCCTAAAACTGATTGTGAATGGGAACGACGAGGATCCAAACTGTTTTGAACCATTTTACTTGATTGGGGGTGGGAACAACGAGGATCCAAACAGTCTTTAAACTGTTTTTAAACAGTTTTAAGTGGTAAAAGGAATGCAGCCCATGAGTTCTAACTAAAGCGTTGTCGGAGTCACACCGAGAACAGCCCCTTTGCACTTAGTGAAAAGGGGAAGTCTGAGTATGCTCTATCACAGGGCATATGCATTGTGCAGAGATGCTTCCATCCCAGAAGTGTCTCCATGGGTCCCAGACTGTCCCATGGCTCAGATAGTGGTGGAGCAAAAAACCATGGTATGTGGCTAGTACAGGTTGATTGTGCACTGTTCGCATGCACTGTTCACACCTCTTCCAGGCAAATGGTCCATAAGGCAGGGTGATGCAGCTGCAGTTATATGCCACATCACTCAGTTGCCGCAGCAATGGCGGAGCACATGCCCATTGCTGCCATTGCCCCGGTGATTCAATTGTCTCTAGTATAGAGATAGTCGCACTTACCAGCACTTGGTAAAGCACCAGCTGATGATAGATTGGGCATTGCAAAGTGCAGACATCCGATCCATCCCCATCTTCACTTCCCTGGGATGATTTCCTAGGGAAGTGATGGTTCAAACTCCTCCTTAAACTGCATCTACCCGAGACCTCAGTTGAGGTGGCCGTTGTGCAGCAGCATTGCACTGCCACAATGTGGCCTGCTAGGATGGTTGGGTCTGCATGAACCTCGGCAATAGGAGAAGGTGTCAGGATCATGGGCCCCTGAAACTGATTACAAGCGTACCTAAAGTAATTGCAGAAAGGCCCTGAAAGCCAAAAATATAAATTACTGCCAGTATTACTGAGAAGGAGATTAATAACTGTCTCCCAAAGCTTGATTAAATAGATTATTTCTACCAGATTCCAAAGGGTGTTGGAGCTAAGCATATTTCTTGGGGTATATTATCCAACGTCTGGAAGCCACCAAGGGAGGACAAAATTCCTCACCAGCCCGGGGAAAGGCCGTAAATTACTGGTGATTGTGACTATCACCTGAAGAAAAAGATATCACACCCATTTGTTGAGGAAGGCAGATTAATTTGTTCTCTAGCAAGACATGAGATTGAGTAGGGAGGTTCTGATCCTCCAGAGTATTCCAGCAGTATCCATCCCTCTACACTCCTTACTGCTTCTAAAATCAGGGTTTTCCTTAGAAGCCACAGTGAAGGGTTGCCCAAGGTCATTTAAGAGAGTGTCCAGCCCAGTATAGAATACATTGAAATGTCTTTGTTTCAGTTGCTGACTAAAATCCTTGTGCTGCTACAGTGCACAATCATGCATCAGCTGTCTTTTAGTAATCCATTCTGCTCTATAATTACCATGTATTTTGTGCAGTCCTTGTACAAGATGCTCTGCTGAAAAACATCCCAAAACAATGGTCATTTCCGTAGTGCTGATGGTCACTGAGGTCACTTTACTTAAGGAATTTGAAAAAAAAAGCCTTGAAACTTAGATCTGTTAATGGCTATTAACCACACTAACCAAATTGAAATTCTTTATCCAGTGTAATATACCTCTGATTACTCTATGGTTATGACAAGCAGACAAGAATCTTTTCATGTCCTGAAAACATGAAGAACTCAGTGTTGACCTAAATGGATCTCTGATGTAATGACAGCTCATATAAGGTCTGTTTGCACTTACCTGTGGTGCATGGATTGGGGCACTCCAGGACACTTTGTCTGCACTGCCAGGCAACCACCTTCATCACAGAACCTCCAAGAATGTCCTGGAATGCCCTGATTCTCCAAAACTATAGAACAGTAAAAATTGTGCCTCAGTAAGCTCCCGGGCACAGCATTTGCACCACTTCCTCGTGCAAATGGTGTGCGGGGAGGTGCAGCATGGCTGCAGAAATGCATGCCATGTTGCAATTGCTATAGCAACAGCCCAGGAAACAGTGGAAATTGCTGTGGCTGTTGTTACAGCAGTTCAGATGGTCCAGGGTGGATTGTCCACACTACAACAGCCCAGAAGGAAAGTTGGGTATGGTGCCAACGCTCTCAGTGTGAATGCCCGCCATCTCTGAACTTAACTTCAATGAGATACCTTCTCACTCAAGTTAAATGCAAAAAGACCCAAAGTCTGATTAACAGGAGCAGGGTCTGTTTAACAGCATTCAGATAATTCCTCATGAGCCATGTATCAAAGACAGTCACTTAGACCACAATGGGAACATGACTGGGACATAGGGCCTGTACTTACCTTCTAATGCAGGGTTTCCCAAACTATGGGTCGCGACCCACTGGTGGGTCGCGAGCAAATATTGTGTGGGCCCTGCCTGTAGAACGACACACCAACCAACTGAGCCTTTATTCATATTGGTAACGGTTAAATTTCCTAGAGGTGGGTCCCGAGTTGGTAAACTTATATTAGGTGGGTCGTAGCCCAGACAACTTTGGGAACCACTCTTCTAATGAATTCTGGTCCACTCGTTGGTGAGCCCCTCTGCACCAGGAGTCACATAACTTACCAAAGTTGCCACAGGCTCCCCCAGAGCCATTCAGGGATGGACTGCTAAAAAGCAATTCATATGCTTACCAGGATCAGCTAGATCACTTCTGGATTCTGCATCAGCATTTTCTTTCAGGCGCACCATGGCTGCACAATTGTACACAGTATCCAGATTACCATGACAATATCTCAACACACGGCAGATGTTGGCTCAGATGTTACCATGGCAGTCTACCCTGGTCTAGGTTGGCCATTCGTACTTCAGGTGCTCTTGGCCTGGTACAGGGATTTTTTCAGTGTGTGTACAGCCACTGCCACCCTAGGACTTTACCAGCCCAGTATGGTATTGTTCCACCAAACTAGGGTGGTGTGAACCCATCCGTA
Organism: Aspidoscelis marmoratus; assembly: GCA_014337955.1. Taxonomy (NCBI): domain Eukaryota; kingdom Metazoa; phylum Chordata; class Lepidosauria; order Squamata; family Teiidae; genus Aspidoscelis; species Aspidoscelis marmoratus. The sequence goes on along the minus strand of MTQE01001141.1, from coordinate 30,414,346 downwards.
GATGAAGTTATTCATTCAGTCTGTTGCCCAATGTTTTAGATACAAGGTGTGTTAGACAGCATCCTGTCTTGATCTGATGCCACAATTGTCATTCTTTATACCGGCCTGTCTCCATTCCACTATTTCTGTCATAACTTTGTAGTTGAAGCCACATGGTTCTTGGTTTCAATTCTTGTTCCAAATTCGGCTCAAAGCAGTTCTGTGCTTTTCTAGCATCATAGACCTTGTTCAGTTTTGCCTGTGTTATTGGCAGCTGCTGTTGTATCCTGTAAACTGATTGAATTGCATTCCCCCAAACCCATTAGGAAAACCAAATCTTTGATGTTTTGAATTAAATCTTGCAAACTCCATGTCCAAAGGGAAAAGACCCACAGTGTCTTTCATTCAAATTAGCTGTGCCCTGACCTTTTGCTACATCTTTTTTATGATCTTTGGGGCTTGATGGGGCTCAGAAAGCATGCCTGGGACCTAGCTGTGTGCCCTGCATCACAGCAGGCTGGATAAATGGAGTAATAATGTTAGGTTTTCGTTCTTACAGCTATTAGGAATTCAGAACAGAGAGCTTCCAAACCAAGCAGTGGTAATTAGAATATTTTATCAGCAAAGAAAGCTTTGGGATAGGTAATTCACAAGCATTGTGGTTGTTTTATGGGAGCTGTGGAAGCTAGGTTAACCTCTGGGGAATTCCTACCCTCATCTCATCAACCTTCATGAAAAGTGGGGGGAAGCAATTATTAACATTTCCCTTCTTTGAGATAGACGACAGTGCAGGGAATCAGAAATAATTTCAAGCACGATTATAATCACTGTGGAGAATGTAATCTGCATCTCACTCCATAATTTTTTTTTAAGTTGCAGAATTGGATAAGGCCATTTACTGGTGCTAGATTTTAAAAAAATATTTTGAAAAACAGTCTGCATTTTCATCTTCCAACCAAACATTTCAAAGCACATCTCTTTATATTGCACCGCACTGTATAATACAGTTCTTGCCAAGAAGAGCTAGAGACAGAAGGTTGTCCTTACAATAACCAGGAACAAAATCCCATGGAAGGCCTACCAGATGATTATACAGATTGTGCATAACTAGATTGTCTTTTCCAAACAGTTAGGATAGTGCATGCTCTCATGTCAGCAAAGCCCAGATATCTGCAAGGGAGTGGATGTAAAATCAAAAGACAGCTCTTGTATACATTATCCATTCAAATCAGAGTTGTTCCTTATAAGTATGATGTTCTAATTCACAAAGAGTATCCCAAGAACCAGGAACTGGTGATTCAGCTAGGAGGTACTGGTTTCTGTAGCTGCTTCCTGAAAGACAGGAAGGAACTAATGGGGATGAAAAACCGATTGTTCAACTTTTTCAGATTGTACTACTAGCATTGTTTTTAGATGGTCAAGTACCAGATATAGTCAGTTGGCTGTCTTTTTACTGTGTAACACAAAAATAACCATTTCCACATTACCCATATTAACTTTGGTGCATGTTGTAGGACAGATTGTGTGAAGATGCCTTTGAAAAACCTTTGGAAATTTTGATTGCTGCTGGCTCTTCATTCTTATGAGCTATCTTTCTTTATGGTTGGGGGGGGGGTAGTGTATTTTCCCTGTACCAGCCTGGCTTGTGGGCACTTCCTACAACCTATCTCATAGTTTTCATTGCCTGTTTTCCCATAGCACAGGCTGTACCACAGCATGTTAGCTTAGGCTAAGTAGTTTGACCCACACTGAGCAAGACTAGCCCTGGCACAAGCTAAGGGTCATCTACATTTTGGGCAACCTGTCCTGGCCCAGCCTTGACTGCCATCTTTGAAGAGAGGGCCCAGTCCACAAAGGTGCCTTCCAGCCTCCAAAGGCCAGAAACTTCTATTTCCTGCCCTTCATAGTTTACGGGAGGGTGCTTTTTAGCATCATGCCACTTCTGATGGTACTTCCTGGTGTGTCACCAGAAAGGGTCCCCCATAGATCTACTAATATGCTGGCAGGGTACTGGGTTCCACACCAGCATTAAAAAGGGAAGCCTCTGGACTCCTTCCTAGGTCAGGTTACCACTAAGTGAGGACATGGCTATTGAGTGCATCTGTACAGCCCAAAAATCACGTTTATCAATTTATTTATTTTTTTAGAATGCCCCCTGGTTCTAGTGCTGTGTGATAGAGAAAATAAATTTTCACTACCCACCTTTTCTATACCGTGCATGATTTTATATACTTCAGTCAGGTCCCTTCTTAAATGTCATCTCTCCAGGCTGAAGAGGCCCAGACGTAGAATCATAGAATCATAGAATGGTAGAGTTGGAGGGGACCTCCTGGGAGAGTTGGAGGGGACCTCCTGGGGAGTTGGAGGGGACCTCCGTTGCAGTCTGATTTTGTAAGGGAGGTGTTCCAGCTCCTTAATCATTCTGGATGCCCTTTTTTGCACCTTTTCCAGTTCCATAATATCCTTTTTGAGTTGTGGTGACCAGAATTGTGCACAATATTCCAAATGTGGCCTCATCATAGATTTATAAAGAGGCAAAATGACACTTGCTGACTTGTTTTCTATTCCCTTCCTAATTATTCCCAGCACTGGATTAGCTTTTTTCACCGTTGCTACACACTGGGCTGACACCTTCATTGAACTGTCCACCAGAACCCTGAGATCCTCTTCCTGGTGTGTTACAGAAAGCTCATCCCCCACCAGTTTATAGACATAATTTGGATTTTTGGCCCCAATGTGCATTACTTTGCATTTGTTAAGATTAAAGCACATTTGCCACTTGGTTGCCAACTCACCAAATGCTAAGAGATCCCTCTAGAGCTCTTGGCAATCTCAGTTTTTTAGTATCATCAGCAAACTTTGCTATTTTACTATGCACCCCTTCTTCTAGATCATTGATGAATAAATTAAAAAGCATTGGTTTCAACACTGAACCTTGGGGGACCCCACTTTTCACTTCTTTCCACCCTGAGAATTGGCCGTTTATTACTACTCTGTGCTTCCTATCCTTAAACCATTCACAAATCCAGGACAGAACCTGTCCTTTTATTCCATGGCTGACAAGTTTACTCAGTAGCCTTTGATGTGGGACTTTGTCAAAAGCTTCTGCCCTTTGAAGTCTGGATGCCAGCTCAGGCCAAGAGCCCTTTATTTTTGACAGCAGATGTTCGACTTGTACCACGAGTCTGTCTGTGAAGAAAGAGGACAAACATATAGATGGATTTTGTATTGTACAAATCTCTTTCTCTCTGTCATAAGAGGAGCCCTGCTATAACAGGCCACAGCCTATCTAGCTCAGCATCCTCTCACAAAGTGACCCGCCAGTTGATTCTGGGCATTCTCAGACAAAGGCAAAAGCAAAATCTTCCCCTGCTCTCAACTCCTTACAAATGGCCTTTAGTGGCATCTTGCTTGTCTCTCCAGTCTGGAGGCAGTACCTAGGCATTCCTGCTAGTAGCCATTGATGCACCTGTCCTCCATGAATTTATTGTATTCTTTCTTAAAGCTATCTAGACTGGTTGCTGTCATCCCCTCTTCTGATGATCCTCTGAGTGAAAAAATACTTCTTACCTTTTGTCCCAACTCTTCTGCCGTTCTGCTTCATAGAGAAGCCTCCTGGTTCTAGTGTTTTCCACACCATGGATGATTATATGCATTTGTCAAGTCCCCTCTTAAATAAGGTCTTTCAAAGCCAAGGAGGCCTAGACATTTCATCCTGATTTGTAGGAAAGATGTTCCAGCTCCTTGGTCGTTCTGGTTGTCCTTTTCTGTATGTTTTCGAATTCCGCAGTATCCTTCCTGAAGTGATAAGTATTGTACACAATATTCCAAATTATTTATAAAGAGACACAGTGACACTTGTTGTCTTACTTTCTATTTCTTTTCTAATTTCCTAGATCAGTCATTTTGAACATGCAGATGATAATGCCTCACACAAAGTTTAATCAGTCTATGGCCCCATTCCCATTACAAGCTTAATACAGTTTCCCTAAACCGAAATAATAGAACCGGATGCAAACGCGAATTTGCCTGATCCAATTACTTTCAACTTAATCGCGTTCGATTTGGATTCTGAGGATTGTACGTGGCGTATGTGACTCAAGGGGGGACTCAAGTGGCTAATTTCTAAAAGCCACTTTTTGGGGCTGCCCTGCCCTCTTCCTCCTGGCGTGAATGCACTACCCATAAGGGACCTCATCAAGGAGCCTAGCTGGGTTGCTGGGTGGCTGCTGCTTGCCTGGATGGATGAAAAACGGCACCGGGCAGCCAGCGATTCTTTCCCCTCCTCTCCCCATTGCCCAGGGCACAAAGCAGTGGTGGCAACTCAAGCCCCTTTTGCCCGTTCACCGCCACAGCCTTAAAAACATTCACACATCTCCCAGAACCTGCAGCTGCTTTCCTTTCTTTTCCCTTTCCAAAGGTCAGAACTTTCAGAATTGCACAAAATTGCAACATTGTTATCAGATGTGAAGTGGTTAGATTGCTACAGTGTATCAGCTGCTTTAAGGGGTGGATTTTTACAGTAAAATCACTATCTTTGGAAGCAAGCTATTGGGGGAGGGAAACCCTAAACATGCATTCTCATCCCACTAAAACGGTACCATTCCCACAGTAAGAAATGTAAAATGTTTCAAATGCATGAATGCGAGGCCTGAGTGTTAACATTTACAACGCTTTGGGGCGATTTAACACGCAGAAAGCGTGTTAAGCCAAGCTGATGTGGGGACTGCGAGGATCGAAACCATTTCGAAACTGTTTTAAGCTTGTAATGGGAATTCACCCTATATGTATGTAGCCTTTCACGGTCGAATTCAATCTCATTTGTAGCAGTTTTGGTGTTGTTATGCCATGTTCCAGGTTTCTTCTTCTGAGAACGTAAGCTTTCAGATACACCGTCGCTGCGATAAAGACCTCTGAAGATGGATATTACAGCTTAACCAATCTGCTAAATTGTACTAGCAAAAATATATTATAAAAGTGGCCATATAGCTGCTCATTCCTAGTTCTCTGGCAGTACAGTACTCTGTAGCTTTTTAAAAAAGTTTCCTCTTCTTGTTGCCAAAGTTTTTGTTTCCCCACAGTTCTTTGAATAATTCTACATGATGCAACCACGTTCAATGGAGAAATGAGGGTGGAGTGGAAATGGTTTCTATTATTCACTGGAAGGAGCAGTAGCACTCCAAACCATTTCAATGTTTGCCCCAACATTCCAAAGTTCTATACAGAATACATTGCACACAACTGGAATGGCCTTTATTTTTATGTGTTTTCTGTCTCTCTGTGTGTAAAAATTTGCACAGCCCTGTGTGAGCCTGAAAAATTTTGCACAGCCCTGCGGGAGATGGTTTGCCAATGCAACATAAATAGCTTTTTCCCTTGGCTTCCCCTGAAGGCAATTTCTAGGGAAAAAGCACAGCTCCACAGCATAGTATTTAGCCTCAGATTTATAGCAGTAGTTAAAAGAAAGAGACAGTACTAAAATATAGTTCAAGGGACTTCTGTATACATGTAGACGGGGTAGACTTGCAGACAGAAATACATCCAATTTAAGCCAGAAGGACTTACTTATGTCATATGTTTTGTCATGTGAGACTCACTTTATTTCAGAACAATTTCTCCTAAAATCACCTTGTGGCCTGTTCTTTAAAAATTGTTTCCCTTAAATATTCCTTGCCAAATTACTGGTGCCTCTTATACAGTGGTGAGTATTGTGTGCCATGAAGTACTGTAGTTGGCTGTTTGTCAAAAGCCCCAGGCTATATCTCATGAACTTCAAAAGGAGACTTTGGGCCTATCCCTTGGGTGATGTCAAGCAGAAGCCGGCTACCCTTAGCTTCGGAAATTGGCTGTGTAATTCCCACAGTAATGTGCTCCTTCCTGACCTTAAATGTTTTTCCAACTGCCTTTTCTCATGGCAGGGAAGATGTAGATGTAGGATGTTATTTGGCTTATGGAAGAGATTGAACTTTGCTATAACATTAGGAAAAGCACCTGCAGTTCCTGTCACTCAGAAAGATGCTTTTCCCTACATTTATGTGTTCCTTTTCACACTCTGTGTAAAGTTCCCATGAGGCTCTGCGGAACAACACTGTCAAGGCAAGAAACAGCTGGACCACACAGAACTAAAAATAAGACAATGAAATGGCACATGTTGCCTTTGTGGCTGACAGTGAAATGAATTCTCCAAAGATGTTGAATCTCGGAGTATTGACTTACTCAGCATGTATTAGCTTCTGAACATTATTTTACCAACAGACTGAGTTTTAGTTCTAAGTTCTGTGCTATGGCTACAGGTTCAGAACGTTTTAATTTTCTCTGCTAGAATGGAAAATGTACAGATTCTGAAATCTCTCAGAAAGTGGAAGGAGCAAGAAGAGGATGAGTTACCTTGAACTTCATACTGGCCAACTGAGAAAAACTGATTTAGCAGAAGCTTCAGAGGAAAGTGAGAGTGTAATATTGAGGATCAAGAGTCTTTCTGTAATTACTACTAAAGTGGTATAGCAAGGAGTCCATGAGCCCTGCCTTCTGTACTTAGGTATGGTCCAAGGGAGTTGCTGGTTCCTGCTAATATGTTCTGTCTGCACAGGACAGAGCATATACTGAACTAGGATGTCCAAAATTGTTGTCTACTCTGAGATACTAGCAACTGCTAAACTGGACCACAGAGATGTGCAAATGTGGTAGTCTGGTTTCCTGTGGAGAACCCATTTCAGCAGTGTACCTTGTTGTGCCCCCAAAGTGGAGCAGGCTCTACTGCTTTCCAAACATGGACAACTTTGCTTCAGGTGGTGGACAGCTTCAGCTTATCTGGTCCTGCCCGAGTGGTCCATTAAAGGTAAATAAGTGTGAAAATGGTTCCAAATAGCTAAGGAGGGAGAAGCTAAACAAAGTCCTATATTCAGTGGACTTAGGCTGTGTTCCCATGCAATAATAAGTCTGCTGAAAATCTTCTTTTGCCACGGAGCGGTCCCATGCACGGCTTTAATCCGGGTTTCCAGCGCCGCTAATGGGGAAAACCTGCTTTAAAAAAATACCTGTTTAAAGCAGTACTTTCTGGAAGACGTGGGTTTTCAGCGCAACATTTTCCATGGGATCGCTCCGTGGCAAAAGGGGCGGGGATTCTCTCCCAGGTGGGAATTGCCGGCCAGAGAGATCATCTCTCTCTCTCTCTCTCTCTCTGTCTCTCTTTTGCCTGTCATCCAGCCAGCAATCTATGCAAACAGCGATCTAGGCAGGCATTTTCTCTTTGCTGTTTCTCTTTCCAATCCCAAAGAGAAACAGCAAAGATACATTGTAATGAATTGCTTCCGCGAAAGTGAAAGTGTAAAAGAGCTGGCTGGGTGGAGATCTTGTAAAGTGTGCCGGCTGCAGTCTTCGCAAGCAGGGGAGATGAACAGAGAAGTTTTAAATTTTTCTTTTGGTCTTTTTGAAGGAAAGGATTGCAGGATCGCTGGCTGGGGGGGAGGCGTTTCGGCAGCTGGAAATTCCTTCCGCCCAATCACCCAATGAAACAGCGAGGGGCGGGGAGAAAAAGATGCGGGTAAACAAAACACGCTTCCTTGGGGACGGTCCATTCATTTTAAATGCGTGTTTTGCTTACCCCCTTGGGAACGCTTAAATCCGGATTGAACCCGCTTTTCTTTAATCCACTTCAGTGGAGGGGCAATAGAGATACAAATTAGTACCATGGGAACGCACCCTTAGAGGAAGAGTAGAGAGAATTCCATGGCTTGAAAGCCTAAAGGATAAATAAGTTTGCATCTACACTGGGACCCAGCTGAGGTGGCTGGTATTCAGCAGCAAGGCACTGCTACAATTGGGGTAGGCAGGGCAAGCTCACACTGTCCCATTTCAAAGCCTTCTCCAGGGCTGCTGGAACATTTCTGTGGGTGGAATTCCACCTACATTAGTCAAAGTTCTTAACTGGGATGCTGGCCAAGAATCATGGCTGGTACTCACCCCAAGACACCAAGGCAGAGCAGCTTCAGAGTAGTTCATCTTGCTTTCTCAGGAAGTTGCCCCTTTCAACATTTAGGAAGGGAGGCAGCCACTCCCTGAATAAGGATTGGTGGCTGCCCTATCCTCCAGGCAACCAAAGCTTGCCCTTTTTTGACTGTCAGAAAAACCAGAAACTGGAAGCACAAATGCAAGAAGTCTTGTGGGAAGCTTTAAAAGGCGACATTCTTAAAGAGTCCAATATATACTCTTAGGTTTGATGGTGGGGAGAAAAAGAGCATATACAGGAAATGGTATGTTTTCTCAATAATCTTGTGTACAAGATAGTAAGATGTGGGCTAGAGAGTATTCAGCTTAGTGAATAAGAACAGCCAAAGCCTGCTTATGAATGCCTTTACATCATCCCAGAGGGAAGTAACAAATGCAGTCTCAGAGAGCTCTATCCTTAGTTCTAGGCTGTGGTCACACTTAAGGTTTAATCCAGCTTCAATCCACTTTCGGAGTGAGAGAATACATCAGCAAAGTGACAAGTTGTTTTCTTTCAGTGTTAAATAACTCAGAAAATTCCCTTTGGGATAGATAAAGAAAGAAAATTGCTGGTCACTTTGCTGATCTGTTACTCTGAAGGTGGACTGAAGCTGGATTAAACCTTAGGTGTGACCACAGTATTTTTCAGCATCTTCATACATAACCTAGACCTTTCCCACACTGTCCTTTATTATGGAACAAATTCCAGAATGAAGGGCAGTAATTCACACACTAGCCCCTGTCTCTTTTTATCTGCATTGGATGAAGCATAGACTGAGCTAGGAAACCAAAAATGGTTGTAGACCTCAAAATTGAGATCTACAGCTGTATTGGGGTAGTATACCAGACCACAAAGGCATAGGGATGGCACACCTCTGTGCTCCAGGATACTACTGAGGACTCCCTTTGGTAGCACTCAAGGAAGCACTGCCAGAAATGGATCCACCATAAAACTATCTAGAAACTCTGGAGGCTGAGAACAATACATCTATCTACCCCATCAGAAAGATTCCAGTTTTCTCGTGGGGAAGGTCAGAAGATTGATAAGGAAACAGAATCAAAATAATGATTAATCAGTTGGAGATGTTTCCATGCTTCTAGTGCTTTGACTGCTGGAGTGGTCCAGCTGTCCTGGGAGAAGGCCGCCTACTCATTGCCATGAGCTTTGGAGCCTGTTATGAGGGACCTGACAGGCCTGGAGGACCAATTTCAATAGCATAACTTGGTGTGCTGCCCAAACAAGCTCTCCTGTTAAACCAGAACAGGATGTCATGTACCCTTCAGTATGCCTCCCTGTTCCAGACACCCTGGGGCCACCAGTAGACCTCTTAAAACAGGTCTACTGCTATCCAAATGCATAGTCTAAATTTCAGTAGTATTAATTTTATCCCATTGGTCTAGTCTTGCTATCAGGAATAACAAATAACAAACATGGATCTTCATGTAGGTGGCAGACTTTTAAATATTTGTAGACTGCTGTCATTTCTTACTTTAGCCTTTGCTTTTTTAAGCTTAACACTCCAACACATTCCATTCCACTATTCTTTAGGTGACTGGCTTCAGACCTTTTAGACATCCTGGTTGCTTTTTCCTGAACCTGCTTATTTACTGATGTCCCTTTCAATATGCAGTGCCCAGAACCAGTCACATTAGCCAAGTATATTCCAAATGCAGTGGAACCACTACTTCCTATGTTTTAGATCCCATGTTTCTGTTAACACAGCCTTAGGGTGCCTTTAGCATTTTAGCTGCTGCACGGCTCACATTCAACTAGTAATCCATTAGCACTCCTAGAATGTTTTCACATGTTCCATTCCCAGACCAAGTTTTATCTTGGCTTATTTCTACCTAAATTCATGACTTCAAAAATTTACCCTGGATTAAGGTATCCATTAATCAAGCATGACATTTGTAAATGTAATAACACTATTCTCTAGGGACCTTTTTGCACTCGCATGTGGTGTTCTATGATAAGGTGGGCTGCTCTGGTCTGGAACAAGCAACCTATCCTAGTCTGGCATGGATTACCTCTGGAGCAGGGCAGAGCCATCTGTATTGAATGGCTCATCCTGTGCTAGCCCTTGCTGCTGCCTCTATAAAATCCTTGGAGGCAGCAGCAAGCTTTCAAAGGTCAGGGACTTTACTGTTCATGACCCAGAAGATAAAACCATTATTTGAGCACACTCAGTGACAGGGCTTGTTGTGGAAGTGTACAGTTTTCCCACCCTCTGCTAAAAAGGAATAGTTGTAAAGTTTTGGTTTGGGTGTGGAAGTAAGTATTTGGGCTCATGTAATTTTTTACTTGGAAAATAAATATAATAAAACAAAAGCACTTGTCCTTTTTTCAAGGCAAAGGTATTTTGATCTGCCCATATTATCAAACTAATTAGACAATAAAAGAACAACTACATCAAGATGCAAGAGCAATGGAATGAAAAATATTTTCTGTTTTTTGTTCAATAAACTTGAAACAATAATCCTTCTCTTACTGCCACTATTGTATACAGGGAGTTCAAAAAACATCAACTCAGACGTAAGCCCATTGATTCTGCTCAAAACAGGATGATGCTTGTGGTTTCTTTGGTTTGCTTTTTTGCTCACAATAAAAAGTATTAAATCGCATACCTGTACTTTTGGAACATACAAAAAAGGAACAGTTGTCCTGTACGGTGGGACATAAGAGGCTTATCAAAGAAGCAACTTGGGATTCGTGACCAGGGTTTTCTAACAGGTCTGTTGTAATCATTTTGAGTTTGCTACTAAATGCCAATCCCAGTGTGATTCTTTTTTTTCTTTTTTTTTTTAGCATTTTGGGTCATTGTGTGTTTGCTGCTAATTCTGTCTAGTGGAGCTTTCTATAAACTACTGGTATGTCAAAATGAAAATGAAATCAGCCAGAGACCATTTAATTGACCAGAGACTTATGCTCACATCAACCATAGGTGCAGGAAATAAAACAGTACTTTAAAAAATCAAGGTGGCGGTGGGAGGTGTTGAAATCATTTTGCAGATATGCCAGTTATGCTTCTGCCCCCCTTCATATTTGTCAAGAAAAGGCATTAAATGAAGTATACTGGGAAATTGCATGCACTGATAGTCAGGTTGGCAGTTATGTTCCATGGAAAATTTATGTGCCCTTTAGATGGGTAAGATTGTTGGCTGTCAGAGAAAATCTCTCTGTGTACTTTGATTATTTCTGCTCTCCTTCTTTCAGATGAACATTCAGATTTCCAAGGGAATTTAATAAATAAAGAATGGATGTGTAGAAGCAAAATGTAATCTTATGAGATTTTTGCACTTCCATAGGACAGTTAAGATCAGAAACGGTGGGCAGTGTTTGCACTGCAAACGTCACCTCCATCCCAACTTCACCCAGACCTACTAGGCTCCTGTCCTGGAGCATCTGCCTCTCCATAGCAACAGCCACATGTGCTGGGCCATTGCTACAGTGATTGGACAGTGCACTGCATGGCCGCACAACCACATCCATAATGTCCCATCCTTACACAGCATAGTCATGCAAATGTACTGAGAGTGCTCTAGGTACTCTTCATTAAGCTGTGGAGTAGTTTTTACTGTTCCACAGCTCGTAGCGATCAGGGTGACTTTTCAGGAATGGAAGTGGCTCCGCCATCTGTGAAGGAAAGCATGTTAGAGTGTCTGCAACCTTCCTAGCGGGGTAAGTGCATAAACACCATTGATCTCCATCTTTCCTATTTATAACTGTGATTCAAAGTTTAAGTTAGTGCAGTGTTTTAAGTTCAAATGTCACACTCGCACATATATCCTCTGATCAGCAAGTGTATTAATGATCCATAAAAGAATACTAAAAAAAAAAAAATCCTGCTGGATTGGACCAATGGCCAATGCAGTCCAGTCTGTTTCTCAGTAGCAAGCTATTTGTATATACAGGATAAAGACCATGAGGAGAATGGAAACGTAAATGAACCTTAGTTACAAACTCCCAGCAGCTGACCTTTGTCATAGTCATACAGTCTTCAGTAGTCCTATCTTGCATGAGTTAGTGATGTGCAAAATTGTTCCAAAATGAACTATACCCTCTGAAAGTGCAGTCCAGGATTAAGGCACACTTGTGAACCTTTACTGGAACTATGTGAGGATAAGAGAACCCGTCCTTGTGCATTCTCGGGCCTCTTGCAGTTTACAGCTGTGTGGAGAAATTCTGTGGCATAGGACCATACAGTGGTGGTATTGCGTTATGGCACACATTTCTGGGCTTGAATACTGAGCAATGACGGGATGTGGCTGTTTCAAAACAGTATTTTGCATGCATCCATCACGTGTTTGACTAAAGATTTTTTGAAATCATCCAAGGTGGCAGCCAGTGCTACCGTGGTAAGAAATTCTACAGTTTTACTATGTGTTGTGAGAGGAAATGCTTCCTTTTGTCCATTATTCTTCCTTCAAAATATGGGCCTTGTATCAGTAGTACTTAAATGATGTCATGTGAATAGTAGGGTAGCCATGGAAATATCTATTCAGATATTTCTAAGAACACCACAGAGGTTTTACTTGGCATTATTCACCCTTTTCCCCTCCCCCTTTCCTCTGCTCTTGTTCTCTTTTGGGGAGTGAGGAGATTTTTTTTATTATTATTATTTATTTTACAAAAGGAAAGGAAGGATTACATGAGCTCCTGCTGATGGCAAAGAGGGGGGAAAAAAACAACTTCGGGGAAAATGTTCCCAGTTTGACACCTGGCCCTAACAAGGCTGATTTCTGACTGGATCAAGGCGTTCTCTGGGAAGAAAGGGTTTCCTGGGGAAAGCTCTTTGCCTTTGAGCAGATACTCTAGGGATGAATTCGGTGCTGTTCCTTTAACCAAACTTTGCTGTATCTTTTCTTTCACCCCACTGCCAAGAGAGGGTCTGCTGTGAAGCTGGCCTGTTTTAACAACAGCAGTGAGGGAAAGAAATGACAGATTGTTAGGTCTGGCTGGCCTCCTAGTGTTTTTTATAATTATTCTGCTCTCAAGCATGCATAGAGAGAGAGGAGTCACAGGACTGTTCTGTGAGGTAAACTATCTCCTCACCAGCTGTTAGTTGGCTGGAGTCACCATTCTGTTGGCTCTTCCTTTAAAGGGCCCTGAAGCCATAGTACCAGACATTGGTAGAATGGGAACTGAAACAGAAAAGGGAATGCTGAGTTTGAAGGCATAAAACCCCATTTTCAGGGTCCTGTAAAAACATTTCCCATTCCCAAGATTACAGAGATACCTACTTCTTAGTAAAGCCAAAGAGTTTAAAAGGAAGAGAAAAATAATAAATCCACGTTGCATGATAACCCAAAACCAAGCTTCAGTAAGTTATCTCTGTCACTTTTGTGTGGCCTAAAAGATCTCTGCTTAAAGCAGATGAAATTTATGCATATATTTAAAGCAGCATATGGTAGGTCTGATGAAAAGGTTTTAGTACAGCTGCTCACCTTAATACAGAAAGTCTTCCTTTGGTTATTACTACATTTAAGACTATCTTGTTGTCCTATTAGGTCAACCTGAAGAAACAATTTCCATTGCATTCTCTGATTTGGCTTTAATTCCCAGGTTTTGACAGCTAAGTGATTAACTGCTACATTGCCATGGCTAAAGAATGGTCCTCAGACCACCTGACAATGAGGTCAGGAGTGTTCAAGACAGATTTTTAAAAAGCATATTAGAAAAATTCTGGTTAGCAAAGACAGCTAGTAACCCAGAGTAAGGGTCGGATGCTGCACTAATTCCTGTAACATATTTGATAGTACCAAACTTTGAAGTAAAGGGAAAGACTTCAAAAGTAGCATCCTAATGCTTACGTCTAGTGACAGACACTCTTCAATATTAATAAAAGCACAACAGAAATCTTAATTCATTAAAGTGAAATAGAACACATGAACATACTGAGACATAAATCTTTCAAGGCCCACCTAAGTGCGTAAAAAAAAACGCATTTTTCATCCTGCTAGAGTATTAGCAATTCGCATGACACAGACTGCTGTTACCCTTCAAGCTCTCTCAAATAGTAATTTGAGTCATTTCTTTTCAGACAATAGGAACTGCTTGCCAGCTGGATACCTTCCTTAAGTGGTGATTTTATCTAGTCCAAGAAAAGACGGATAAAAACATAAGAGAAGCCCTGCTGGATCAGGCCACAGCCCATCTAGTCCTGCATCCTGTTGCTTATGGGCATCTCAAGCAGAAGACAAGGGCAAAACCTTCACCTGCTCTCAGCTCCTAGCAAATGGCCTTTAGAGGCATCCTGCCTGTCTCCCCAGCCTGAAGGATGTACCTAGCCATTCTAGTAGCTGTTGATACACCTGTCATCAATGAATGTCTCTAACCCTTTCTTAAAGCTATCTAGGCTGGTTGCTGTTATTACATCTTCTAGTAGCAAATTCCATAGACTGATGACCCTCCAGGTGAAGAACTACTTCTTCGGTCTGATCTGACTCTCCTACTTGTCAGCTTTCTTTAACAGATATATGGTGACTTCAGTCCTGTACATGTCTATCAAAAACTGACACAGGGCATGTAGTTGCCTACCAAAGTGGCATCTTACTTGGGATACATTGAACTGCAGTGTATTACATTCAAATTGCTGGACGTGGGGATTCATAGGAATCTTCCTCCTGCAAGCCCATGTTTCTAGAAATAAAAGTTGCACAGAAGCATTTGCATCCCTTCCCCTACTAAGTAGCCCTGCCACATGGCAGTTATAGACTTGGAGAGATTAAATTTCTCAGATGATAGAAATTCCCTTATTTCATGTCATATGAGATTCACCAACACATTAGTCTAATTACAAATAGAGGAATTGGAGCCTGGGTTGCCATACATTGAGTAGTTGGAGTCACAACTCCACATCCCTAGTATGATCACAAGGCTGATTTGACTCACCTGTTCTTATTAAATCCAATCTCTAGACTGACTGTTGACTGAAATGATATTAAAAATCTCTGTTTATTGAGCGTTCTTAGTATTAGTTATAGTCTTGAAGGGAGAAACTCCCTTATTTTGTAGATTGTTGTTCATTTTGGTGTCTATAAATACTTAGAGTAATAAGAATCCTTTTAAAAATGTATCATCATTATTATTAGTAGCAGCAGCAGCAATAGTAATAATTACAATTTTAAACTTTTCTGTATTGCTTTTCATGTATTAAAAAAAATCCAAGCAGTTTATAAATATGTGCGCATGTGTTAATGTACTGTATTTTCTAGCATATAAGACTACTTTTTAAC
>MTQE01001141.1:30384868-30399135 GCA_014337955.1 Aspidoscelis marmoratus | reverse complement strand
GCCCAGTCGTCTTATACACCGGAAAATACGGTATCTGATTGTAGAAATTGGTCAGACAGGCATCCCATAACCAGGCCATCACAGATGACAAGTGTCCTCTTCCTGGATACTTTCAAACTTCTTTAAGAATGAGCAAGTATAAGGAAAATATCTTGTTCATGAAGAAAACAGGTAAAAAGAGCCCTTCTAACACTCCTTTTTGTGTGTTAGAACTAGAGGCATTCACCACATAATGGGAGAGGGAAGTTCAAAAGGTTTTCAAAAGATTGTCCACATCTCTTTTCTTCTGGTTGCTGAGTTTGAGATCACTGATAAAGTCCAGCGCCTTTGCTTATGAGAAGTGACTAGCCATCACGTGCCTTTCTGCTCATAGGTTGCAAAGGTAAATTGATACCGTTTGTTTGGCAACAGAACTAGGTCAAGTTAAATGTTTCACTTGACTGACTATGCTAGCTCATTCTGTTGTGCCGAAGGAGCAAGTACACTGCTAATCTTACGTGGATAGCATGACACTTTAATTCTGCTTTTTAATTTTTGCTTTTTGAAGACCCTGGGTTTTCATTAGATGCCTTTTATTTAAATACACACTGAAAACTTAATTATAATTCCATATACAGCATTGTACATCAGAAATATAATTTCTCCTGCCCCTCTATGGAACTCGAACCTCTTTTTGCCTTCTTTGCTATTCCTCAGCAGCACCTTTGCTCTTGAGAAGAGTATCATAGAAAAAAAACATCCTCACTCTTGGCTCTCTCAGTGCTCAGTCATGAGAGTGTCCTCCCATAAATGCCCCCTTCCACTGGGAATGGATATTTAAAGGGATTGGCAAAAAAGGCCAGTTAAGAAAGCTGGAAAATAATTTGCTTTGCATCTCTCACAGAACATGATCACAGGCTGAATCCCCCATGCACTCCATTTACTTCAGGTTGGATTCGGGTTATTCTCAATACGGAGTTGCGTTCAAATTGACCCATCCCCATGTGATTGACAAAAGCGTAGGCTCAAATCAAATACACCTGTCCCCATGCAAACCGCACTGAACCCCTGCATTGGGAAACTGCATCTTTTTCTCTCCACCCCCTCTCTCCTGATAGGAGCAAGGGCGGGGAAGTCCCACTCAATACCCCTTCCCCGATCGCAAGTGCTGGACATTTAACAGCGATCAAACAGAAACGAGCCTCTTCTCTCTGCAATCTGATCACCAGGCAAACGTAAAAGAACTGCTCGCCCCAGTAAGATGCAGCGATGTGGGGGGGTGATCTGGACCTTGCTGTCCCACAAGCCTCTTCCTGCAACCCTTATTCCACCCCCGCTCCCTGATTGCCAGCATGCAGCTTTTGAAGTTAGAGGCAGTTTAGCAGAGAAGCGCTAAAGGGAGTCAGTGCGGCTTAGATATTAGGGGGAAAAACCCTTCCTGACAGTAAGAGCAATCAGTAAATGAAATAGGTTGCCACAGGAGGTAGAGAGCTCTCATTTGCTGGAGGTCTTCAAGCAGTGACGGGACAGACATCTGTCTGGGTTGATTTAGGAAATCCTGCATAGTGCAGGGGGTTGGATTCAATGACCATAGAGGTCCTTTCCAATTCTATGATTCTATCGTGCTGCATCTTACCTTCTTATTTTTGACAAGATTCAAGCCAGGTAAGGTACTCTGCCCTCAATGGTGTGTTCCAATCAGAAAATGCCTGCTTACACTTTCTGGTTCAGGGAGGTTGACTTAGTTGGGTTGATGATGTCTTTTATACTTGCCAAGAGGAACTATCATTTTCCTTCCTTCTGGTAATCATAACCTCCAGTCTCATTCCAAGGATCTGCACAGAGTGGACCAAAGTGGTATTTGTTGTTCCCTTGTGGTCCCAAGTCTTGGATCGTTTCCGTACTTACCTTGAGGTGGACTATTCCAGCTGCTCTGTTCCCACTGGAGCAGTCCACCAACTGGACAGGTCCATGTGTCCTTGAATAATGCTGTCTGCATTTGGGCAGTTAATTCAGAACATCTGTCCTGCGCTTGCTACCTTTTTTGAGTTTTCTTCAAGATGATCTGTCTTCAGCTCTCAGGGTTCAGTACTTTAAGGTACCATGTAGGTGTACTGTCTTCAGTTTGGATGTGATTGGCCATTCTTTCATTTTTGGCTTTCTTTTGATTCAACATTCCCTTCAGGTGGAACACAAATTGTTTTTTTTTTTCAAATATATTTTTTTATTGATTTTAAAAGCAATATGACATTAAAAAAACAATTAAACAATATCTATCATACAATTTCTTGTATCTTCTCTTAGTGTGTATTGCTTTATTATTCTGTATGACTTCACCCGTTTCTCCGACTTCCCTTCTTAATACCGCTTGTTCCTTTTCATTCTTGTCATTTTCTGACTGCCTTCTTGTTTTTTAGTCGAAACCTTCTGTCGACACTTGTAGTTCGTGTAGATAGTTAATAAAAGGAATATGAATGGTTGATCAAACTGGTTGATCTGGCAGAAATGGATAAACTGACAAACTTGTTAAATGATAGAACAATGGATAAATTTGTAGGTGGAACACAAATTGTTGATTTGAGGGTTCACCTGAGTGCCTAGAGCAGTTATACAGCCTTCCTTTGAGCTGTTAAAGAACATCACTCTTAGACTGTGGTAACACCTTTACTTTAATCCTTCTTCAGCCCAAAGTTCAGCTCGTTTGGTTACATCTTTAAATGCCAAGCAATCCCCCCCCCCGGATTTTCCTTCCTTTATTTGGATTTTCCTTCATCCGGGCCAATGCAGCATTAAAGTTTTAATCCCCTCCAGGAGGCCACCATTCTGGCTCCCCTGCTGCCCAGAAAATGGTACCTTGGCAAGCCTCTGCTCTGAGTCTTGCCCCTCCCCCTTCCCATGTCAGTCCTTCCTCTGCCCTGTCATTGCAATCTCCCTCCCCCCACACCCCCTCTTGCCTTGATTTTCTTTCCCTGTTGCCACTACCATTGCAATGATCTCCCTCTACCTTCATTTCAGTTAGATACATATTAGAAGTAGCAGCCCTCTCTGTTAGGCCCATCCTTTTTAAGGTAGACTTCCATCAGTCTTTATACAGATCTGTATTTCAGGCTTAAGGTAGATTCTGCTTTTCATTAGGACGTCTGTCTCCTCTCCTTTAGTCCAATTCCCTCCCAGCAAAACTTGAGCAAAGGGTTTCTGCTCAAATTATCACACATTGGCTTTCATTGCTTTAGCTTACCAGTCATTGGGTCATTCTCTTCTGCATTACATTCTACTAGAGCAGCTTCTACTTTAGCCAGTTTTTCTCAAATGGTTTCCTCCATGAGATTTGCCATGTTGCCATAAGAAGGTTCCTCTCAGTGTTTAAAGGCATTTCATGTAGATCTACAGATGTACCTTTTGGGAGGCAAATACACTGACCCAGTGAATTTTATTTTCTTCTCCCTGGATTGCCAACCCACGCTTTCTTTTATTCCTTGGCTTTTGTAAATCCCTTTCTTCAAGTAGAGGCCTCCAGCAGATAGTCCACAGAGAAGTGTTAGTTGAATACTTACCATTAACAGTTTTGCTCTGAATGCTTTCGTCCTTTCTATTTTTTTTTTCATTTTTCCCCTCTCACTATTCCTTTTCCCTAATTTTCTGTTACTGGCTTGTCCTTACTTGGACCAGCAGTGAGGGGTACATGTGTGACATTTTTTCTCCCACATCTTAAGAAACATTGTGGAATCTTAACCCTTTCTTTAAGTGGAGTCATCCAGTAGTAGTTCACAAAGAAAAACGGTTCACAGTAAGTATCCAGCTGGCCCATCTATTGTTGTAAAACAGAGGCGCATAAATAGCGCACAAATTGGGCAAAGAACACGATTCCTTCAGTTTTACTGTTGAGGATTCTTGCAGTATGTTGTAACTCACATCCGCAAGTAGTTCCTATAACAACAATAAATTACACTACTACTTGGGTCACTCTGAACAGTCACATTGAAATGCCAGCCAGTTTAGCAGATTTCAGGCGTTCTTATGTTCAGTTTTCACATCTCTTTCATTTTTTAAAATAAAAAGCACAATTATGTCTTTGCATCTGAAATTATTTTACTGGTTCTTTGCTCTAATTAGTTGTGCATAAAAGACATTTTAAGTGAGCTGTTTTATCAATATGGTATTCTAAAACGTCCCATTTCTGCATTGATAGGACTGTGCATGTAAGAAGTTCCCATCAAGCCACAAGCAACATGCACCTAAGAGTTCTTTCCAAGGACCAGAGATTTTTGGGAAATTATATGTAAGCAATAATGATTAATGATAAGGCATGTGCTTTAGTTTGGTTTCTCTCACACAGACACATGCCCACAGTACCCTGTTGTTCTGCTTCCTGGGCATGAGTTATGGTGGGGAGTGATGGGAAGGTTCAGTGCAATCTACCTCATATCATGACAAGCTGCGGGTTTTCAGCTTAGCAGTTAAACCAGGCCCTTTCTCTACTGAACCTTATTCTGGTTTATATTTTGAACTAGGGTCCTGCCATCCTCATGCTGGCGCAGGCTATGGCAGATCCTGTCCATGGCCTGCCATAGTCTGCATTAACATGTGGATGGCAGGGCCCTATTTTGAAATATAATCCAGAATAAGGCCAAGTCCAGAAAAGAGCCCCAGCTCAGCATGGTCTGGATACTCAAACTGGCTAAAGGGCCAAGTTGGAAAAATAGTCAATTGGCATGACATAAAAGTAGATTGCACCAAACGCACTTCCCACCACAGCCCATAATGGGATGGTCCAGAGCAATCTCTCAGTCCGCTGCCCTTGCTTGTTCAAAGTAATTCACACAGGCTGTGTTCCCATGCAATAATAAGTCTGCTGAAAATCTTCTTTTGCCAAGGAGCGGTCCCATGCACGGCTTTAATCCGGGTTTCCAGTGCCGCTAATGGAGAAAACCTGCTTTAAAAAAAATACCTGTTTAAAGCAGTACTTTCTGGAAGATGTGGGTTTTCAGCGCAACATTTTCCATGGAATCGCTCCGTGGCAAAAGGGGCGGGAATTCTCTCCCAGGTGGGAATTGCCGGCCGGAGATATCATCTCTCTCTCTTTTGCCTGTCATCCAGCCAGCGATCTATGCAAATAGCGATCTAGGCAGGCATTTTCTCTTTGCTGTTTCTCTTTCCAATCCCAGAGAGAAACAGCAAAGATACATTGTGATGAAGTGCTTCCGCGAAAGTGAAAGTGTAAAATAGCTGGCTGGGTGGAGATCTTGTAAAGAGTGCCGGCTGCAGTCTTCGCAAGCAGGGGAAACGAACAGAGAAGTTTTAAATTTTTCTTTTGGTCTTTTTGAAGGAAAGGATTGCAGGATTGCTGGCTGGGGGGGGGGGAGGCGTTTCGGCAGCTGGAAATTCCTTCCGCCCGATCACCCAATGAAACAGCGAGGGGCGGGGAGAAAAAGATGCGGGTAAACAAAACACACTTCCTTGGGGACGGTCCGTTCATTTTAAATGTGTGTTTTGCTTACCCCCTTGGGAACGCTTAAATCCGGATTGAACCCGCTTTTCTTTAATCCACTTCAGTGGAGGGGCAATAGAGATACAAATTAGTACCATGGGAACGCACCCACATACAGGATAAATAAACCTTCTATTGTGGAGGTCTGTCACAGAGAGCAGGAGAGCAACTAAGGCTCTGGTCAGTTCGTATTTGAACCCTACTGTTCACATTTTTTTAGTCCAGTCCATTTTATTTCTGGACTTTTCTCCTTTCACTTGTACTTTCCTGAATCCTGATTTTTACAGGACTCAAGCTTTATAGAGTATTAATCCATTTTCATTTTGGGGTTGTAATTAGGGAAGAGAACTAAAGAAGGCTGAACCATACTATAGTGGGTGAATACTGCATGAGTTTGCCTTCCTTTTCGCCCAGTGTGTGATCACATGCTGTTGAGTCACAAAACTTTCATCCTACCAGAGTGCAGTCGGTGTTGTGATGGTAGAGAAGGGTGGAGATCTAAAAAAGTCTCATAAAAGAGTCTTAGGATAGGAACACAAAGGGCAAACTGAAGGATTATCAAGTATCGAGTCCTATTTCTTATTAAGTTAGAGTATTTCAGCAAGGTATGATCATGGCCTAGATGTTTGGAGTAGAAATCAAATCAGTGTAGAAAAGAGTAGGGGAACCCAGCAGGTTGTTAATAACCATCCACTGTATAAATAACAGAGTTCATTAGCAATATTGCATTAGTGATCAGCTTTTCAACTGGTGTGTTGGGAAGTGACTTTAGCTCAGTGGTAAAACGTACTTTGAAGGAGAAGCCAAATTTGATCATTAGCATTTCCAGATAGAGATGGTTGATATTTTACTGCGTAGTGTATAGCCTGGTTTCGTACATGGTGTCTTGTTATGTATGCAATGTGAAAAATTAAATGTCTAGTCTTCAAAAAGCCAGTGATGTTTGTCAGCTGTATTAAATTAATTCTGGAATGTTACTGTCTTTTGAAGATATTTGAAAGAGTAGGATATGTGTATCTCTGTTCAACAATTTTCAGTTCCTCCCATCTTTACCAATATGTAGCTGCCTATAGTCAATGAAAATAAATAACTGTTAATATTTTCTTTTACATTTGTGACTAGTCCTTGCTAAATGATCTAGTGTTGGGTTTTTTTTCCTTCCTATTTACAAGGACTATGTTTTACAATAGCATTTCATTAACATGATCGACTGATTTCTTGATCGTTTACTTATCAAGAATATCTAATTTGAAATTGCAATTTTCCTTTTTCAAAATACACAAGAAAATGTCTTGATGCACCTTAACATTGCCAAAATTTAGCATTTGGGTAATGAGCTGGTCCATATATCCAGGGAACTAAACAAACTAATATATACTGTTTTAATATATATCTGATTTTAAATGTTGTTACCTGCCCTGAGACCTTTGGGGATAGGGCAGGATAGAAATAACAAACAAACAAAACATCACATCTGCAAATCTTATGTTTCTGTGTTTCTATCCTGGGTTTTGGTATCTACAATTTGCATATTCAGTAATTAACATCGGGAGATTTTTTCAGGGGAGGCATTCATTGATGAGTTAAAAGTGACATTTATTAGTTGTGGCATTGCTGAGTTTAGCACTTTGGGGTTCTCACAAATCTAAGGTTTGACACTGCTGGTACTTTGTATCATGACACTATTTTGATTAGTTGTAAATAGGAGTGTGCACGAATGCAATTTTTAGGATTCGATTTGAATAGAATATCTGGGGATTCAATTTGAATCTTTAAAATTTGAATTTACCCAAATTTGATTCGAATTAAGCAAATTCTAATCTGTTTGAATTTTCGGTTCAAATTTGCACTTACAAATGTTTACATGTTTTGTCATGTATGGATCTGTACAAATGCATACGGATGTGGGAAAGATGTGTCATGTACAAACCCGTAGACATACGAATGTCTGAATAATTCGAACAAATAGATTTGAAAATTCAAAATCTGCTCAAATGTTTAAATTTAAAGTTATGGATATTCAATTTGATTTCGAATGTCGAAATTTAAATTTGATCAAATTTCAAATGCCTTCGAATATTCATGCACACCCCGAGTTGTAAGTTCTGTGGAATTTGACACTTCTGAAGGAGTTTGACACTTTTGGAAGTCAATTCCGTTTGGCAATACCCCCTGTGGCATTGGGAGACTTTAGAAGCAACCTGCATTTTTTCTCCACTCTTTTCTATAGAGTATTCAGGTGTAGCTTTCTTTTTCCTCCATTCTTCCATAAGCACAATGATTTAATAATATATAATTTATTTGACAATCCATTACATTACATGACAATCCATTACATTTTTCAAATCTATCCAGTCATGAGAGACTACTGTGCTAGGAGAAGTTTGGGAATGGAGCATAGATCTATAGGGTCTGTAGTCTTTGCAAGTAGGGCTCCCAAACAGAAGAGTCACTCCATACTTTTTTATCTTTAATTTCCTTCTCATTGTTTATAACAGAATGAAAGCAGTTCTTTTTAAAATGGAAAGGCACAGTTCTCTAGCTTAGCTTCCATCTCCCCAGCTGAAACCTATTGGCCCGAAGATGAGGTAGATGAACTCCCATTAAGTTCACTACAACACTTTGTGGATGTTCCCTCCAAACTATGTCTTTACGGACTGCGAGTCCAGCAAAACAAACCTTACTCATGCCATTCTGCCATTATATAGGTCTCTACAAGTGAGAGTGATGTGTAAAACTGTTCAGTCTTGGCTGAAATCTATAAGAAGAAGAGTTGGCTTTTATACCCCGCTTTTCTCACCCACATAAAGGGACTCAAAGCAGCTGACAAAGCTTTCTATTATTCCACCCAAAACAGAACACCCTGTGAGTTGGGTGGGGCTGTGAGAGCTCAGAAAAGAGCTGTGACTAACCCAAGGTCACCCAGCTGGCCTCATGAATGAGAATGGAATCAAACCTGGTATTCCCAGATAAGAGTCCTGCTCCCTAGCCACTAGACCAAACTGGCTCATAGTTGGTATCACCTGCTGCTGTTTAAGGATTCGCTTAACATTTGGCATGCAATTTTACTCCAAGAGAAATTTTCAGCTATTTAAAAATATTTGTACAGAACAGCCTTATTACTTTAAAGTTCCTTTCTTATCTCACTGAAAGATTTTGCCTTTCATCACAATTGTTTCCATTGTTGTAGGTTCAAAGAAATCTGAAATGCAATACAAGTTTTTGACTTTTTTAAAAAATAGTTTTGGCCATATGTATTATTTCACTGCACTCCTCAGCTCCAGTAGACAAAAGGTGCTATTGAATGAAAAGTTCCTTCAGTCAAATGAAATGAAGATGCAGTCATAGACTTTTTTTAAAAAAAAGAGAGAACAAAATAAAACAATACTATATTGTTTCAAGGATAAAACAATAATACATTGAATTCCTATGGAAAAAAATAGACAAATTAATTTATACTGGAGTTATAAATCTCTTTGTAATAGGGAAAAATTACTTTTTTGCATCAGTCTGAAAAAACAAGATAGCATTCAGAGACCTTGCAGAGAAATTGCAGTCTTCCAAAATGTACTTGGACAGAGCTGTTCATTATAAAACAATATTATAAATACACGGAATGAAATTAAGATAGATTAAAGACTTTCATCATTATTTTAGTACTATTATTTTAGCCTAATTAGCAAACTGTATGCACAGGTGTAAAGAATGTCTCTTTAAATTTATTGAAGTCAAAATAGGCAACAATATGGAAGTGACAAATAGAAGTTGAAAAGTATAATAACAAGAAAGTAGAAATAATGTTTTAAAATACAGTAATAAAATCATACCTTTTGAAACCAGCAATATTTGTTCTGAGTTTGACTGCCACAGACAGATAGTTTATCGAGGAGAGAGAAATAACAGAACGTAGAATTGTGTTTTGGATACGTGTTTTGGAAAAGTCATGGGCTTCAATGAAAACAGAGCAAATGCTGCATAATATTGACCTTGGAATTACGACCTTTGCCTCATAGTTATTGTGTAGGCAAGTTTTTTTATGAGCTGGAATTCTGTTGATTCTTCCCTCAAGCGATCTTGAAGGGAGCATATTTACACCATTTCTGTACTTACCTGGCTTATCCCGGAGCAGAGCAAGCTGTCCTCTACCAGGCTGAATTTGCACTTCAGCATGTAGCATGCACTTAGGCAACAGCTGGGCAAGTGTATCTACACTGTCAGGAGGTGTTTACATGCTAGATACACCCCCTGCCTGCCCAATGGTTGACTAATCACAGCTGTAGAGCACAAAATTGTGTTCCCCAAGCATGCTAACCCTCCCGAGACACTTCTGCTGGCTGGGAAGGTCATTGGAGCTGCTGCACAAGTGTGCTGGCAACTCCAATGGTCCCCTGATGCAACTGCGACTGCACAGAGTGCCAGTGTCATCATAGCGACAGCGCTGATGTATGTGCACTCCCAGAGGGCACCGCAGTCAAGATAGCGGCTCCCCGAAGATCGGCCCGGAGATTCATCACGGTTAAGTGATCGGTTGCGTGGGGGGTAGACTAATATTGACTAGCAATTGCAAGTGCAAACAGTAGTCAACGTTAGTTGATTGTACACCTTTACTGTCCATGGGGTCTGAAGGGAAATGTGAAAACGCCCCAGGATATGCAATCTGTCCCAATCTGGGATGGATTGCACCTGTGGAGAACAAGACTGTCCATATTGGGAGAGCCTTTTATGAAGCTTATGGAAACTTCGGAGCTGGCTTGTGCACCGCTGAAATGGATCGCCCATGGTATACCAATTTATGGAGGCTCTGGTATACCAAAAACATCGACATTAAAATCTACTGGATCCTCTCTTATCCCCCACCAGATTGTGGAAGAGAGGCCCTTTGTTTACACTGACTGAAAATCACAAACAAAATGTTTCCCCACACGTGAACCCTGTTTTTGTCCATTTTGTGGTACCTAAATGGATTGCGCAAGGAAGCATTTTGCTTGAAATGCAGATAATGTGAATGTGGCTTTAGATTATGAGCTTCTCACAGCAGGGGACTTCCTTTGTGGGATCTGTAAAACATCACACAGTTCCATTACATGACAGGGAATTATTGACTAGAAGTTCTTATACACAGAAGACATTTCCATTCATGGAAAGAATTTGTGCATTTTTAAATCTGTTACAATTACTTATATAGGAGTAGATTTTTTCTTGCAAGTGCATGAACAAAGAGATCAATTTCTCTTTTGACTGAATATTTTAGTAATATATAGTCTTCTGAGACATAAGAAGTCCAAATGAGACTGAAAGTTCTTTGGCCACATCCAAGTGATCATGTTTCAGTTTGTTCACTCAATGTATACACAAGTCATTTGCCCATAAATGAGGTCTCTTTGTTCTTGAGCTTTGAGATTTATTGTGATCAATGAAACTTCATGAGAAATTTGAGGGAAGGAGTACTTAATGCACAAGCAAAATGCACACACATACTTTGGTGTTATTGCTGAAATAGGACAAAAAACTCACTTCAGTCATAAAACAATCATAAAATGTTGATTTATGCATTTTTACTTAAGTTTGATTTTATGCTGAAAGTGGCAGCCCTAAGATTTATAATTGACTAGAATTAGAAACCATAGAAGTAAGAAGACAAACAAAGCAGGAACTGAGCTACTGGTACCTATGATTTGGTGAGATGCATGAATTGACACCATAGTTATATTATTATTCTTGCGATAATAACTTCACCAATAGAAAAGTCTGCTTATCAAGCAGAAATGAAAGAAGACAAAACACATGGCCATGCAGTTAGAAGGGACCATTAGGCAATTGACCTGCTTCCTGCAAAGACTCAACCAAAACATCTCCAACTAGTGGCTTGAACAGCCTCTGCTTGATCACATCTCAAGAGGGAACAACCACTGCCCCTTTAGATAACTGGTTCTACTTTTGAACAGCTCTTGCTATGATGTGTTTTCTTATGTATAGAGAACAGGTCACAACCTCTGTTCTTAATTGGCTGCTCAATGTACAGTTGAAGTTTTAAAACACAGCTAGTCTGCTCAGTGCATGGGGGCTGATTTAAACAATAATTTGAGACCCCCAAACTCAAAAGAAAACTGTGTATTGATGGATCAAGAGATCTTTACAGATAAAATATGCTGGGAGCTATAGCTTTCACAGGACAATAACTATTTAGATTAAATCATCCTACTGAATGAAAGGCAAATTTTTCTTGGGGTATGGTGACATCAACCCGGCTTCCTATCAGGGGAGAGGGGGTGGAGAGAAAAAGCTGTGGTTACCCGATGCAGGGGTTTACCGCGGTTTTCATGGGGCAAGGTACATTTGACTTGAACCCGTGCTCTCCTCAATCGCATGGGGACAGGTTAATTTGAACTACAATCCGCATTGGGAATGACCCAATTCAAACACAAAGTAAACAGAGTGCATGGGGACAAACCCTTAGAGAAGACTTTGAGGTGGGATTATTTGTACCCTGGTCTACCCCTCCCCCCTCTCCTGAACATTCTGTGCTGGAAAAGGTGGAGTAGATAAGGCTAAGGAAAATGGGGGGCACACACAGTTTCTCTAAGGTGCCCCTTTTATTGTGTCTGAACACAGCCATTGAAAGTTTTTGAAATGATTCCTATTTATATCATGCTCCACTGCCTAAGACAGTGTGTTTGTAAAAAAAGATTACATAACTGGATTGATCAGGAATGCGGCCTTGGATGGAAAAGTTCATGTTTCAGGAAGGATATGAATGTTTGAACAAAATGTATTTGCAACTTAGCATTTATTAAAATAATGAATGTAAAACGGTCACAGAACAGCCTTAGGGCACACTGGTTGCCTTCATATGGCTTTGCATGTTTCTCTCCATTTGCTTTATTTTATTGAAATAAGGGGGGAGGGGCTGAGTGTCAATGGCTAGCTTTTTTCACAATGCCTGTTATTTCCTAATCTGATTGCTTTAAACAGATTTCTTGGTGAAAGATTTATGAAAAGCTTAAAACAGATTTACGTGGCTAAATGCACCAACTTTGAATGTGGCTCATAGATTGATGGAAGCAAGGACAGAGACCTTGTTTAAAAAAACTGATAAGCTGCTCTGTCTAGTGAGGGTTAATATCCCTAGTGACATGGGGGATCATTTTGTTTAGTGCAGAACAGGGGGAACACTGGATTTAACTAGATGAGAGGTTTTCTGTTCCACAGCAATAAGGCAGAAATAATTTTAGCCTAGAAAATTGCCACTTTCCAATTATTTTTTTTCTTCTTACCGAGACAACAAAACAATAATGTAAGTGTTGTGCAGGCAATAATCTAAAAATATCTTGGCTCTCCAGAAATGTGTGCTTAGTGGGAGGAGATCCCTTTCAGTATGTTTCACTGGGTGGAAAGGAAGAAGAAAAGTAATCTTGAAACACTGAAAAGAAAGAGACATTTATCATTCTGAAAGCAAAAATATGGTGGGTTCCAGCAAAGAGATATCTATAATAATTGTGTAAAAGTAGAAGTCATATGCTATTCTTCAGAAAATGGAAGTTACCTTTATTGTAACTACAAGCAGAAATTATCCTTTGATGGCTCAGGCAGCTTCTGCCATGGTAGTTCGTATTTTTTTAACCAGTAGTAATGTATTTTTCACCTTTGGCATGCTGACCCTAAATACGGGTTATAAAGTAATATGGTGGAAATTAAATCTAATTCTTATTGGCAAACCCTTCAAACTATTTGGCATAAGATGAAAACTGGGTGTTAATTTGGCTGCTTTGCTTGCTACATGATGTCATAGGCTGTTACAAGCTATCCATGGATAACAGATGAGAGTACTGTAATTTGTATGTGTCTTGGGGTGTGTTCCCATAGGCATTTAAATCCCAACTGAATTTGACTTCAGTATCTGGCGTTCCCATGACTACTTCTGTAATTAATCCAAATTCGGCATCCAGCCATTCCCATTCAAATTTTTCTTCCCGGATTTTATGAGGGCTACTTTGCGAAAATCCGGAGAGAAAAAAAAACACTGAAAAAAGCAGGAGTTTTTTACCCTTTTGGAGATGAGCCTACTTTTTTCTCCCTCAAATGGGAACGGTCCCAGGCTATTTGAGGTGGAGCTATAGCCTTCTGGCCAATGTTAGCCATATGTGGGTGGGATTTCACAGCTGTGATGGAGAAGAGGTGGAAGCGTCTCCTGGCTGGCTGGAGGGAGATAGAGAGGAAGACGGCAAGGAAGGAGGGAGGGAGGGAGAAGAGACCGCTCCCGCAGATCCTCTGGCAGCTAAGGGAGCCCGTCCACCCCCCTGTCTGTCCATCAGTCAGGAAGAGAGCCAACCGGCTGGTACACACACACACACACACACACACACAATTCCTCCAGGTAATGTGGAAGGTGCATGCGTGCTCATAAGGCGAGCGAGGAGGAAGGAGGCACCCCAACCGCTGCTGCTGTGATTCCCTCTGCTGGGCTCATTGTCGCCTGGGGCGCTCCACCAAGCGCTTGCTGCCATGCTTAGCCAAGACTTAAACGGAAGGGCGGGGAGGGAGGGAGAGAGAGGAAGGTGACAAGGAAGGAAGGAGGGAGGGGGAAGAGGCTGCCCGAGGGTCCTCTGGCAGCAGAGGGAGCCCTCCCACCCACCAGTCAGGAAGAGAACCAACTGACCAGTATACACACACCATATATATACCCCATGCTACTAGTAAATTAAAATATTCACCTCCCCACCAAAAAAAAACCCAAAAAAACTACCAAAAAACATACAGCAGATTTGAGGACAACTTTATTCTCCGCCCCCCCCCCCCCGCA
>MTQE01001141.1:30364511-30384858 GCA_014337955.1 Aspidoscelis marmoratus | reverse complement strand
CCCCCCCCCCCCGCACAAGCCACTGATCATCTTTGTGTACAGATGCATTCTTCTGGATAAAGTAGATCAAGGTGCGTGCAGGCTCATGAGGTGGAGGAAGGAGGTGCCCTGCTGCTGCTGCTGCTGCTGCTGCTGCTGCTGCTGCTGCTGCTGCTGCTGCTGCTAAGACCTGACAGGGAGGAAGGGAAGTGGGTTGAGAAACAGCCCCCTGAGTTTCTTCCGCCAACATCTTGCCTGGGGGGGTGCAGATTAAAAGGTCCTGTTTCTCCGTGCTGGGATTTTGGGCTGTGAGTGAGAACAGTGCTATTCAGATTCAGTCCAGTTTACCATCAAACAAGTAGGAACTGCCACAGCCAATTTTAGCATGCTCCTTCTGTGCAGCTCTCCTACCTCTCAACTTTATCTGATTGCTGTAGACAGGCTGGGAATACTACATGTACTTTACAGTCACAGCTCTCTTTATGGGGCTCAACAATAGCTGATCTGTAGTATTGCACATACATACTGCATCCCCATTACAAGCTTAATCCAGTTTCCCTGAACCAAAATAATAGAACCGGATGCAAATGCGAATTTGCCTGTTCCCATTACTTTCAGCTTAATCGCGTTCGATCCGGATTCTGAGGATCCTACATGGTGTTCGTGACTCAAGGGGGGACTCAAGTGGCTACTTTCTAAAAGCTGCTTTTTGGGGCTACCCTGCCCTCTTCCTCCTGGCGTGAATGCGCCACCCATAACGGACCCCTTCACCGAGCCTGGCTGGGTGGCTGCCACTTGCCTGGATGGAGGAAAACCGGCAGCAGGCAGCCAGCAATTCTCCCCATTGCCCAGGGCACACAGCAGCAGCGGCAACTCAAGCAAGGGGGCTTTAAACATTCACACATCTCCCAAAACCTGCCCTGCTTTCCTTTCCCCTTTAAAGGTCAGAACTCCAAAGAGCTAGAATTGTGCAAAATTGCAACATTGTTATCAGGTGTGAAGTGCCTGGATTGCTACAGTGTAGCGGCTGCTGTGAAAGTTGATTTTTACACTGAAATCACTGTCTTTGGTAGCAAGCTATTGCAAGAGGGAAACCCTAAACATGGATTCTCATCCCTTAAAACGGTAGGGTTCCCACAGTAAAAAATATAACAGGTATCAAGCGCATGATCCGGAGTGAGACCTGTTGAAATGAGGGTTAACATTTACAACTCTTTGGGGTGATTTAACACGCGGAAAGCGTGTTAAGCCAAACTAACGTGGGGTCTACGAGGATTGAAAACTGTTTGAAACCAAATAAGCTTGTAATGGGGATGTGGCCACAGTGTTCCCCCTCTATTCTGGTTCCTGAGCCACTGGTAGTTATTTGCAGATACTATTGTTTTAATATATATTGTTTACTGTTTTAATGTATTGGATCTTAAATGCTGTTGCACTGAGACCTTTGTGTATAGGGTGGGATAGAAATAAAATAAAATAAATCAGATTCTTCCTTAGAATGGGGTGGGGGGATTGCACTTTTCTTTCCATGCTGGTATATTGTTTGAGTGTTTCTAGGGTGGAAATGTTGCATAGACAATTTTAAAGGAGCCAGACACCTGTACATAGGATCAAGCTGTTAAACGCTTCGATTCTGTGTTATACCTGGTATAGCCTGTGTCTTTGTGTAATTGTCCATTTGAGATGCTTCCCACGCTTTCTAAGAACAATACTTGCTTTGCAAGTCCGAAAAGATGCAAACTTCTGGCTTTTCCAGATGCTGACATTCTTCCTGTTTGGCTCCTACAGTTGAATTAGCAGTGCAGTTTGTTCTGTGATTAATTAACCACCAGTGTTTCATAAACAAACTTCTTCTGACGTTGTTTAAAGTGACTGTGCGCGTAACTGATCCCACTGAAGCCAGTCACTGAATTTTCCAAACCCCTCCCATGCAAACTTAAAAGTACCCCAAACAATTACTTAATCTGCGGTCGATATGTACGAGCACCCATGTAGCTTGTCAATGTAATCCTAAGGAAATTGCACTCTTGTTTATTCAGGCTGGTCAGTCTCCAAATATTTTGCATGATTCTCAGGCCATCTGGGGAAAGGTCATATTATATATATATATGCATTTAACTTCTTTATTTAAACTTTAAGTAAACATCTGAAGAAACAGAGTTGGAGAATGCTGGATAGTAGAGCTTATACACTGGCATTTGATAGTGTGGATCATTTTTCCAGTTGTGTTAATTCATTCATTGAGCCCTTTTCTCTATATCAGGATTGGGGGAAAAAAGAGCTTCATCTATGAAAATGTTATATTACCAGGAATATTACCAGGTATATTTTCATTAGGGTGGTCAACAGTGGGAATTTTGTCCTGCAAAGTGACCAGGTGTTTTTGGGAGGCTGACAAGCATAGCATGAAGATAAAAAAAAAAAATCTCTATTCTTTGTCTCCACGATATAGAGCTTAGATATAGCTCTGAATAAAAAACTTTGATTTAGGTATCAGAATTTATTCCTGGTGTCTATAAATTACTCATTGTATCAGTAAATAATATGTTCACACTTGGCTGTATTCTGGATTATATCTCAGGATAGGGGTCTATCATCTGCATGCTAATGCAGACTCTGGCAGGCTTCCTTTTGGGCTTGCTGTAGCATGTGGACAGCAGCCCCCCATTCCAGGATATATTCCAGAATAAAGCCAAGTGCAGACAGGCCCTATGTGTTCTTTGGATGAAGTGTTACACAGTAAAGGGAAGTTGCAGGTTTTAGTTATTAAGTATGTCTCCATTCACATTTGTATGTAACTCCCAAACCTTTCCCACACTTGTGGCAGCTGGAATAACTCCTGCAAGAGCATTCCAAGCTGGAACTTGGACAGCCTGTTCTGGGACAGGTTCCATGCCATCCCTTCCCTGTTGCCCCATCATCACAACTCTGCCACCCTCTCATCACTCCCCCCGCATGCAAAGTGGAAGTCAGATAGATTGGACTGAGCCCTTATAAGGGAAAGAAACACAATTGTAGAAAGGTTTATCAAGAATGGAATATGGTCTACAGATTCTAGGCCCAATTGCATTGGAGTCACCAAGACCATTTCTGCACTTGGGCAGTATGCTGGATCAAGTGGGTCTCTAGTACACTTAATCTATGTTGGACTAGCACTGTCTCAGTCCAGAATAGTGGCAGTTTTGATGGAAGAGGTCTGCAACCTCATCCCAATAAGGTTGCCTCCCTGGAAAAAGAGAGAAAAGCCTCTACACCCCCTTACTCCCATGCTTTTATTCCCCTTTTGAGGCAAGCAAGTGGCTTACCTGGGAAAGGGAGCAAAATCACAATCTCAGCACAGTTTGCTTGGGGACGGCTGAATCTGCCCCCAGCCTGCATTAGGGCAAATGGCATGGGGATGCCCGAGATTCGATATCGGTCCTGCCCCTGGTCCCATGCAAGCCCAATCGGTGCCCAAACAGCGCCAAATGGCTTGCATGGGGATGTGGCCTAAGTGTAAAGTCATGCACGTTGGAGCAAAGAACCTCAGTTACACACATAAACTGATGACACATGAGCTTCCAGTGATAAAACTAGAAAAGGATTTTGGGGTTCTGGTGGATGGCTTGGTGTCAACCCAGCAGACAGCAGCAGGGGGGGGGGGGTTGGAAGCATAATAAATCTTGTCATTATACCTCAAGAAGGATATTGTGATTTGGAAAAAGTTACAAAAAAGACAACCAGGATAATTAAGTGCCCCAAATATTTTCCTTACAACATGAGGCTGTAGTGTCTAGACCTTTTCAGACATGAAAGCCAGCATTTAAAAAGGTGGACCTGATTGAAGTGTATAGGATCATGCATGTTGTGGAAAAGGTGGATAGGGAAAAAATATCTCTATTGCACAGCATTAGAACCAGGGAAGCTGGTTCTAGGAAGCTGATGGCAGGAGAATTAGGATCAAAAAAGGGAAGTATTTTTTTCACCCAGAGGCTCATCAGTCTATTGAATTTACTACCAGAACAGGTAGCTTTAAGAAAGAGTTGGACAAATTCATGGAGGATACTAGAAATGATGCCTAGATAGTTCTTCCAGGCTGGAGAGGACAGGCAGAATGCCTCTAAAGGCCATTTGCAGGGAGTCAAAAACAGGTTAAGGGGTTTGCCCTTGTCTTCTGCTTGAAAACTGTATGAAACGGGATCCTGTGCGAAACAGGATCCTAGATTAGATGGGTTGTGGCTTGGCTCATCGGGGCTTTTCTTATGTTCCTATGTGGTATGCTTGATTAAAAGGTGCTAGAAAACATAATGAAGATGTACACGTTTTGTTTGAAGGCAAACACGATATAGCTGTATACAGGCAGGGTATAAATGTAATAAATACACCACATTTTCATAGATTAGGAATAAGAATTGTTAGCAATAACGTAAAGAGAGAAGTGCATTTATAGCTTTTAAATGGTAGCAATCTACACAGCTGGGGAAGTGTAAATATCAGGGAAATGCAGAGGGAGGGAAGGAGAGAGAATTGCTTACTTCCAAAATTATGAAAGATGGAATTGAGGCCATTGAATCTGCTAGGCAATGGAAAAACTTGTCAAGTATAGCAGAAGTGCTGCCATTATTTGGTATATGTAATTAAACTAAGGGGAAGAAAAGCAATGGTAGCAATTATCTCTCTCTTCTTAAGAACAATCTCAGAAGAGCTGAGCTGCAAGTCCCAGTAATCCTAGGAAGCTGGATGTAAAGTCAAAGCCTCTGCATACCAAGATCCCTGCAAATGGTATTGTGACAATCCACTCTGGATTTCACCATTGCTGTAATTAGATTGAAATTATGAGGAACTCCTGGTCTGGCTTAATGTGTTAGAGTGTGTCAGAATAAAGAACTGCTAATTGCAGCTCCATCTTTCTGGGGGAGCACTCCCATATTAAATCTTTCTTTCTCTCTCCCTTTCTCTCAGAGTAAGAGCCCATTACTATCAGTGATGCTTGATTTAATTAAAGACTTCAGAGAATGTTCTCTGTTCCCTAAAAGTATCTAAAGCATGCAGCCATATCTAGTAGGGCATCCACACGGAAACATCTCTTGAAGCATTGCCTTTAGTAAACCATATCATTTCAGAACAGCCACATATACTCCTTTTGGAAAAAAATAGACACTTAGCTGAAGGTGGGGGGAGAATGATGTTACATTAGATCACGGCGCAAGGAAGAGTATCAGCAGGACATGAGCTCAAAGCCTGCTCTGCTCACAGTCTGTTTTTTTGAGGCAAACCAACTCACATAGCAAAGGCAGTCACCCTATCATATGGGCTAGCATCCATTGATTGTCATGACTTCTATAAATGCAGGACCTGAGATAGGGCATTTCTGCACTTGCCTTTCCATCTGCTGGACAGGAAGAGTGCGTTAGAGATTAACGTGTGCTAGCGTTCACACTAGGGCCTCATTGACAGTTGGAGTTAGTTCTGCACATGGTAACTTTATGACAGACAAGGTCATAGAGACTATAAAAAGGCCACTTTGTCTATTGCCCCCAGTTCCTTCCTCCGCTAACTAGATTTTGTGGTAAGAAGCTTTTCTTTATATCCAGCATTTTCAAATCTCTGGGAAGGGGATATATCCTTAGGAAACTGTTGATTCTGCCATGCAAGTGACTCCCCCCCCCACACACACACACACTTTGAGGATACAGCCTGAACTATGGAAGGCAAGCATTTTGTGGTAGTATATGAACAAGCTCATAGACTGCACAAGTAGCCAACTCAGAAGCTAGATAACTGATCCTTATTATTAGAGCATTCATGAATTACTACTGGATCTGTTTCCTTTACATAAGCAAGAGAATTAGACATTTCTGTGGACCTGTTTCGTGTATGGAAGAATTATGCTCAGAAGAGATCTATGCAAAAACTTTTATTTGTTTCTTTCTATTAGCACCCACTTGCTCACAGAATTCAGATGGCACAGTTGACATCCTGTCATGTTTATGATTTACACCTCTGATCCATTATGTTTATCCATCTAAGTAAATAAAGCAGAATATTAAAGATTAAGGGAGTGTGATAGGTACAGTTTAAACTTTGAGAAATAGAGCAATACCAAAATTTTAGTTTATAGTTCTCTTACATCTTTTTTTTTTTTGTAATAATATGGACCTCCCTAATGAAATGAATGAATTATTATTTTAATAGGAAGACCTATGGAATTGAGTTTAAAAGTGAAGTATTGGTGATCAAAAAGTGTCAGATCTTTCGCATTCATATCTGGATAAAATTCTTAAGATGCAGGCAAGATCAGTGCTTGCCAAATGTTCCTCTGACATTGACAGAACTGTCTCAGTCCTTTGAATTTTCCTTCCAATCCCAATTTAGCTATGCTATGTTATTCTCTTTGGGAATCCAAGTTACAATGAAGGAGCTGTTATTTTTGTTCAGTAATGTGGCATCAGGCCACCTATTCAAAACAGTTTATCATCAGTGCCTATTGCTGTTCTAGTTCAGTTCCTGAAAGGATAATTATGAATTTCAATAGCCTAGTGAAGTCAACAATCCTAATCTGGCATTAGATTGGGAAAGGAGGGAGTAATAATTAATTTTCTATTTTTAACAACATTGGGTCACATTGCTCCAATCTGCAATTAGTTCTTATTCACTTTATGAATCTACAAAGGGCTGTGAGGGATCAGGCAAAGGTCCATCTAGTTTAGCTTCTGGGTTCATGCCGTGGCCAATAAGTAGTTTTTGGGAAGCTCTGGACATCCCATCTACTGCTGCATAGGAATTAATGTTTAATTGCATATTCCCTCAGCTAAGAGGCTATGTTTTGCCATTGTAGCATGTCACTCATGATGCTACATATACCAATCCAGGCTGTTGATCCATCTAGTTTCATACTGTCTACATAGATTGACAGTTTCATCCTTACATTTAGGTGCCAGGGATTTAGCCTGGAACATTCTGCATGCAAAGTAGACATGTATGATTCTCTCCCTAACATATATTTTGTGGTAGAGAGGGAGAGGAGGAGGAGCCATCCCATAAATTTCCAAGCCATTTCCATAAATTCTACCTTTATATAAGCAAAACAAAGGACACTGTTTACTGCTGACTGAGGTGCCCATTTATATATATATGCCAGTACCAATGCAACAGCACTTGAATATTTGTTAAATGGAGGAGATTGGAAGCTGAACCTATGAGGAGTACGCTGCCAAGCGTGTGCACTGTAGTGGCATGTTCACAACACATTGTTTAGGGAACAACCCCTCGCCATTTGCTAAAGTAACAAAGTGAGAGAAGGGGACTTTTCTGAAACTTAAATCATGAAGCAAACCCACTTCATCACTTATCATCACTATCAATTAATTTCACAACTTTTGACTTGTATCGTGCCCTACACTGGGCAAGTAACAACCGTTAAAACAGAATATACAACTTTGATATGGGAGAGAAGCGTATCTGCACTGTAGCCTATGAAAAGACTGTGTGTGCCTTTGTAAGAGAAAGATGCTGGCATCAGTGTGTCTCACTACTGCAATCAATGAGAAACCCATGCTTTAATTTGTTGGGGAGTGGCATCAGGGCGTTTTAGGAGTACAACCTGTCAAAAGATTGTGCTTTGATGTGGGAGAAACTGGCATGTGGTCAGCATTCCAATCCATCAAAACCCTTGTCTAGGATGTGTGTGAGCATTGTTGCATGCCCTTAAATCTCCTGGAGATATGCAGATTGGGAATGTTGGGAATCACAGTTATAGACCAACAAACCATAGTTAGGTTAAACTTTGGCTATAACCAAACAAACTTTGGCTTGACTTTCCTATGGCCTTGTGGAATTCTCCAAAGGGAACTGTTAGAAGTTCAAGTGCTGTTTTGGTCATTTGGAGATTTGTTACAGTCATTGTTGTTTATGGATCCCCACTAAGGAAAATATAATACCATTAGGTAGACCAGGGCCAGCACAGTAGGAGAAGAGTCAGAATTTTATCAGTTAAAAAGTTCCCTTTGATTTCCCCAAACTGTGTATTGATCAGGTATGGATCAAAACATGATTCAGAAAAATCAAGTATAAGATTTAGTTGGGAGGAGCAGTTTTCCCCACATATCTATCAAATCCTAATTCTTGTGTCTTGAACTACAAACTTATGCCAAGTAGGTTTGTAAT
The DNA here is from genome assembly GCA_014337955.1 of Aspidoscelis marmoratus. NCBI lineage: Eukaryota > Metazoa > Chordata > Lepidosauria > Squamata > Teiidae > Aspidoscelis > Aspidoscelis marmoratus. Next base: position 30,376,734 of record MTQE01001141.1, on the reverse strand, counting down.
TTGTCCACATTTAAAATGCTGTGAGATATGTGAGAATTGTTTGAAAGTTGATTGTGTTTAGCAGCACATCTGTGATGGTGTAAGTTTCTGAATTTAGACTAGCTCTGATTAGAAACATTAGCTTGTTGAACATTTGTTAAGGTTACTTAAAGTAGACCTATGTGTTCGCAGTAAAAAAAAAATGAACATAAAAGATTTATTGTCAACTACTCATGCTTTATGTGTGGTTCCAGAGTATGTTATTTATTTATTATTTGTATTTATAGCCTGCCATCCAAAAGTGGTTCTAGAAGGCACATTAAGCACTAAATACGGCATCCAGAAATAGCACCAACTGTGCTTGCAAGAAATGCTTGCCACTGTACAGTCTGAAGCAAACTTGCCCTAGTGTTACTTCTGCAGGGCTCAGCTCAATGCCTTTCTGGCAGCTCTGAGAGGAAGGTCAGTACCAAGCCATCAGGGCAGGAAACAATGTAAAAAGTATGGGCAGCTTCACACTGGCCAGTATTCTGAACCAGCAGGCACATTAGGAGCTTATCTTCCACCTGCTCTTGTGATCTATGTGAGGCTGTGCTTGGAAGGGAGGCTCCTACCAGTAGTACTTTTGCTGGTTCAGTATACCAGGCAGTGTGGAATCACCCAAAGTAAACCATTTAAAGGGAGTGGCTGTAGCTCAGTGGTAGAGCAAACTGCCTGGAAAGCAGGGGGTGGCCAATTCAGTCACCAGCCTCCCACCAGAAGTAGGCAACGGCAAGCAACTTCTCTATCTCAGCAAGGGAAACTGCACAGAGGGGCCCACATAATCAGCCAGAAATCAGCCAAGACTTGGTGGTACCGACAATAAAAACCATTTCAAATGTTTTGAAATGTTGAATTGGCCCCACTTTTAAAATAGCCGCAGCAGCTCATGTCAAATACTGTTTATGCTGCTACTTACAGTTAAATTTCCTTGGTACGGATTTGGTAAGAAACCCCCCTTGTTACATTTTTTATTTTTAAATTTTTGGCATGGTGAAGGATCACTAGTCATAGTTAATCATTGTCCTCATGAACTGTGTTCTGACTTGCATCACTGTACATAAAACGCAGACTGGAGCACCTTGTCAACTTTCAATCGATCAACCGCCTTTTAAAGAGCTACCTCCATCAAAGAGGATAAGTCAGAAAGAGAGGAATGAAAACCACTGGTATCCTGATGACCAAAACAGCAGTTGCATTACTATGCTGTTTTCTGTACATTACTATTTTCTTTTGCTTTTTTCTTTTAATATGAATCTGTGTATGTGCACGCACATATATGCATTTGGGAATACTTGTTATGGCAAACACTGTCGCTACCACACAGGCCGCTACTGCATTAGCAGTGGTGCCTATGAATGGCAGCTATAGAGGCATGATTTAATAAATCTCAGTGAGGGTAAGAAAATGTTCTGTGTATTTGAGACGAAGGAGGAAGTGTTTTAAGCCTTTCCTCCCTTCCATAATTTAGTCTTGGTGAAAACTGATCTCCCCTCCCTACACGAGAAATTACTTTTAAAGCAAACAGAGGCCTAACAACTAACCAAGGGAGTTACTCTTAAATTCCTAAATAATACTTTCTTTAACCATTAAGGGCATACAGAGCCACAGGCTAAAACAGCTAACCAGCAAAACTCAGGGAAATTGTGTTTTAAAATTTCATATGCTGGCTCCTCCTTTTCCTTCCAGTTAGTCTGCAACACTGGCTCTTTCTGCACTGGTCCTTATTCCAGATTATATCTCAAATTAGGAACCTGCTATCCACATCCTAATGCAGACTACAGGACACCTTACTTGGGGCCTGTCATAGTCTGCACTAGCATGCAGACATTAGGTTCCTATTCTGGGATGTAATCCACAGTAAGGCCCTGTGCAGAAAGGGCCAGTGGAACTTACAGGAGGAGGTGACATGAGTCTTCCTGTGGCTCATGCCTATCCATTTTCTGTGTATGATTGGGTGCTACTTTTTTCCTTTTTCTTCTCTCCAATATCTAGGGTTAAATTAAAATAACATCTGTCTCTGAATTGTAAATAAGTGTTTGCCCTTCCCAGTGCATCTGTTTCCACACTGGGTGCTTTAGAAACTGGTAACTTGGTACTCTACTAGGAAGGATAATTTCTGGAAAAACATGAGGATTTCTTTCTGAGTGAAAGCATAGGAAGGTGTGTGTAGTCATGACAACTGGTAGACAGACATGCTCTCAAGCTGGCAGTCAGTGAATCCCTTTTAGGGTGCGGTGAACTGATGCTCACCATTTGCTGAATAGTAGTAGAGACACAAGACTATGGCCGTGTTCCCATTATAAGCTTAATTTGGTTTCCCTAAACCGAAATAATAGAACCAGATGCAAACGTGAATTAGCCTGATCCCATTACTTTCAACTCGATCAGGATTCTGAGGATCATAGGTGGCTTACATGAGGGGGACTCAAGTGGCTACTTTTTAAAAGCCGCTTTTCGGGGCTGCCCTGCCCTCTTCCTCCTGGCGCGAATGTGCCATCCATAACCAACCCCTTCACGGAGCCTAGCTGGGTAGCTAGGTGGCTGCCACTTGCCTGGATGAAGGAAAAACGGCACCGGGCAGCCAGCGATTCTTTTCCCTCCTCTCCCCATTGCCCAGGACACACAGCAGCAGCGGCAACTCAAGCCCCCTTCGCCCACTCACATCCACAACCTTAAAAACAGAACCTGCAGCTGCTTTCCTTTCCTTTCCCTTTTTTAAAGGTCAGAACTTTCAAGATTGTGGAGAATTGCAACATTGTTATCAGGTGTGAAGTGGTTGGATTGCTACAGTGTAGTGGCTTCTTTAAGGGGGGGATTTTTAGAGTAAAATCACTATCTTTGGAAGCAAGCTATTGGGGGAGGGAAACCCTACACACGCATTCTCATCCCTTAACACGGTACCGTTCCCACAGTAAAAAATGTAAAACGTTTCAAGCGCACAAACCGGAGTGAGACCTGTTGAAATGAGGATTAACGTTTACAATGCTTTGGAGTGATTTAACACGCAGAAAGCATGTTAAGCCAACCTGAAGTGGGAACTGTGAGGATTGAAACCGTTTTGAAACTGAAATAAGCTTATAATGGGAACGCGGCCTATAAGACACCCACAGTCCCCTTAGGAAGCTCTGGCTCCTGTGTAGGGAACCACATCCAAGAGGCAAGAAACTCATTTCTTTGCTATAGCCTGATGTGGTACCATTTTAGTCAGTGGAGTTAAAAAGGTCTTGGACTATACTACTGAAAGAGGGGAGAGTCCCCTCTCCTCTTGTATTGGACTTCTTATTCAGGGGCCCTGTAAAGCTTTCTGAGCGATCAGGGACAGATCAGTAAAGGACTTTACATTCCAGGTCTCTCTGCTCTTCAGTGAAGGGCAGTTCGGCATATTCCTAGTCCCTTCCTCTGTAGTCAGACACATTTGCATCCCAGGGTGAATTCCCACTCAAGGAATAAAACTGTTTCAAAACGGTTTGGATCCTCTTTGTCCCCACTCCCCGATCATTTAAAATGGCTTACAAATGGTTTGGATCCTCTTCGTCCCCATTCCCAATCAGTTTCAGGGGTATTTGGCTTAAAAACAGGATAAACACCTGATTTTTCAGGGTTTTTTTCCACTTTTGCTTCTTCCTTATTGCTGTGGGAATGCTACAGTATTCCCCTCTACAGCAGACTGTTGCATTGTAACAATTCAGCCACTTCACACCTTATAACAATGTTTTCTTTCCCACCCATGCAAGCCTAAAGATCAAGGAAAGAGGCAGGGAAATCTTGCCCTTCACAAGGGATCCTGCACAATTCTGTTTCCCTCCCAGCCTCCTTTCTTGATCTGCAAAAGGAGAAAGGGGGGAAGATGCTGCAGGAACTGGGAGATGTGTGTATGTGTGCATGTATGCATGTGGTGGTGGTGGCGGCGGCAGCAGAGCAAGCCAGCTAGCCAGGGTGCTTTTTTCAGGAGGAACCCCTGCTGGGGATGGTGGGTGTGGAGGTGGAGCGGGCGAACGGGGCTTGAGTTGCCACCGCTGCCGTGTGCCCTGGGCAGTGGGGAGAGAGGGGTGGGAAAAGGCTGAGGAGGGGAAAGAATCGCTTTCCCCAATCTGTTTTTGGAAGTGTTTTAAGTGTTTAAGATTGGGGACACAAAATCGGGGTTGAATTCAATTGCCAGATGCTCCTTTGCTTCATTTTAACATGTTTTACATAGTGTTTTAAATAGCTCTGTAAATTGCCTTGTATATTGTGTTTTATTCCTTGAATGGGAATTCACCCCCAGTGCAACAAGGAGAGCTACACAAGGCAGATTTCTAGAGACAGCAATCCGGGTCAGCATTCTTCTGTTCAGTGGCTGTTTAGCACTGCCAATTGCTGTTATCTAAATAGACAAGTGCAGATAAATTATGGTATTTCCATATGGTGGTAATCTTCGGATCACAAACATGGAACTCTAGTCTCATATCTGCATCTCTGTGTGATCATTGATGACCAAATACGTGGCATGCCAATAATCACACAGTATAGCTGAGTTACATCAGATTAATTATCGATAATGCATAGAAGTCTTTCTATGTAAACTAAGATGACTGGGTGCCAATTGTTGTCGCTCTCACGAAGAAAGAGGTCACCCCATTTTGGGACATTTCACCAGTCTCTGGAAGATGAGCAAGTTTCAGTGCCATTTCTAGGGGAACTGAAAAAATGTCTCTGGCCTGCAACTTTGAGACCAATGAACTTTTGTTCCCCAGCTTCAAAGCTAGGTCTGGGCAGGTCAGTTATCAAGGAGATGTCAGCATACTCTATCCCATTTCTATGGTCCCAACCCAGAGAGCTTTTTCTGGGCCAGGCACACATGTGGAACAATCCTAGAATAAGATTCTCCCCATGATCCAACCCTGAGTGCATCTTTGCATTTTTGATATAGCAGATCACTTTTTCTTTCCACTCCACAGTTGGCCACGGGCAAAGTGAAGGAGACCGAATGGTTGTGTCAGACTTCCATGTATTTGTCCGAGATGCCTTACAGCACATTGATCTCATGAGGAAAGATCACCCAGGCCTCCCTATGTTCCTTCTAGGGCACTCCATGGTAAGTGCACTGTTCTGTTTGTACAGCGTTGGGGTCCTCTCTGTCCTCCCTATCCCCTTTTCTTTATATCGTTCCGTTTCAAGAGTACAGTGTTTTTAAATGCCATGATTGCACCAGCAGGATTTAAAATAATCAGAAATGACCATGCAGAATGAAGTAGCACATGTACTCACTAGGTCAATTTTTATTATCCTTGAGTATCAAACAGTGAGGTCTGAGGGGATCTGACTCAGGAACTCCTCTCTTTGCTGCTGCCACCTTCTAAGAAAAAATGGATTGTGTCATCATAAGCAGCATGAGTCCTTGCCTTTGAACACCCTAGTTTATTTAAGGTGTCAGCAGCTGGGAGAGATTGGTTGGAGATCTTCTGTGCTATAAGAGGAAATCTGTTTGGACACCGAACCCAGTATCCAGTTGTAGCTTCCCAAATGCAAAATGCATGCTGGATTCAGGATACAGTGGTGTGGACTTCACAGGGCTTCCTATTGCCCCTAATCTTCCCACAACCTAAAGCAGCATAAAAGAATATCAAGTAGTTTGGTTGTGTGGTTAGAGTGCTGGACTCTCATCTGGTAGTCTCCTGATTCGATTCCTCACTCCTCCATGAAGCCAGCTGGATGACCTTTGGCTAGTCACAGCTCTCTTCTGAGTCCTCACAGCCCCTCCTACCTCACAGGATGATATCTGTTCTGGGTAGAAGAGCAGAAAGCTTTGTCAGCTACTCTGAGTACCCTTAAAGGGTGAGAAAAGCAGGATATAAAAACCTACTACTACGACGACGACTTCTCTTCTTCTTCTGAAGGACAGTCAATTTTCATTTTGTTTGAGATATCTGGAAGGAGAAATTAAAGAAATCTGCAGTGAGAATCAGTGGGAACAGGAAAGAAAAGAAGATCCATGTAACAGATTGTAAAAATATAACTAATGTAAGAACAAAATTTGATAAACAATGCTTTTTTGTCTTCCTGGGCTTTTGAATGCTGAGCAAGCACAGATTCTGTCCTCCAAGAAAATGCCTTTCTCCCCCCAAAAACTAAGCAAATATTTCAAGCACATGGTCCTTCCCATTGTGGAAAACAATGTCAAAACAACAAGTTTTCAGTATGTTTATACAGATGTATTATAGCAGTAGTTGAGCATCTAAATTCTTGTATACATTTCCTGCTTCTTCTTCATGTAGCTGCTTACCTTCATGAGCAAATCAAGGGTTTACCCAGATACTTTTTTCTTGTAATCTATTCCATATTGAGCTCTCATGCGGATTGATGCTATGCTGTCTGGAATAGTTTAATTAGTGATCCATGATAGATGTGGCATTTGGTTATTTGGGGGGAAATGCAACTAAATGATAGATCAGATATTAATAAATAATACCAGTGGCATTTAAAGGTTCAGTTTATTGGAAACAATGACAGCTTTAAATGGTACATGTTCACTGCAAGAATGGCTGCCTTTTAAAAGGTGCCAAAGTGTTCTAAGCAACCCATATCAGTTAATAGATTACCCTGTGGTACCATGTGGCTTGAAAGAAAAAAAAAGTGGCTGTGAGGCTGCATTGTGACTGGGAATTTAGTTCAGCTTGAATTCGGCTCGAGTGCCGCCCATCCCGACACTTTGCAAGGAATCCCCATTTCTGTGGACTAAACGTCCAAAAATCCCAGAAATCCCTTTTTGGATTATAAGAACTCACTGCTGAATCCTGGAATAATCCAAATATTTATCAGTGGGAACACACCCGGGTTTTTGGAGGGTGGAACCATGCTTTTAGGGACGTTTGCTTCAGTTTGCCCTGACCCAGTGATAAGCCATGATTTTCCCACTCTTCCCCTGGCTGTCCGCCATGAAATCGGAGGCAGGGAAAGGAGAATTGTAATTGTTAAAGAGACTAGTTACAAGAGTAACTTATCTCATTGTCCATTCCTTTTTCCATTCAAGCCTGCATCCCCAGTAATTGTTGCTGCCATGAAGTTCCTATGCAGTGCAATTAGCCTCTGTTTCCCTTGTCCTTCCTCTCGCCTCCCCCCGGGCAAAATAAAAGGTTCCACACTGCCTGGTGGTACTTTGATCAGTTACAAGAGTAACTGATTATCCGTCCCTCCTTCCATTCATGCCTGTATCTCCAGTAATTTTTGCTGCCGTGAAGTTTCAGTGCAGCGCAGTTAGCCTCCGCTTCCTTATCCTTCCTCCCTCCCCCCAAGCAAGGCGAAAGGCTCCACGCTACTCGTTGGTGCTTTGATCAGTTACATGAGTAATCAATCATTTGTCCCTCCTTCCATTCACGCCTGCATCCCCGGTAATTTTTGCTGCTGTGAAGTTCCAATGCAGTGTAATTAGCCTCCGTTTCTCTCATCCTTCCTCTGCCCCCCGAGCAAGCCAAAGACTTCTTTCACCCTCTACCTCATTCTCGTCTCTCCCGCCCACTTCCATTTGCAAAGTAAGACGTTAGTAAAAATAGATTGATGATGTCAAAGGGATGTGAGAGAGCGAAGGGGAGGGCTCTGCTCTGCGAGAGAACGCCTGACAGGGAGGAGTGGTTTTTCTATTGCTAGTCCACATTATAAGCTAGGGGTGGGGACGCCAAAAGCTGCTGATTAAATTAATCTGGATTTTAATCCAGATTAAAATGGGCAGTTGGAACTTGCCCTGAGAATTTTAGATTTTCCCCCAGTTGCTTTTGTTGCCAGATTGAGTGCTGATGGGAGGCCCTGAGCCATACTGAGTCATACTGTGAAGGAGAGCTCCATGATCACAAGTGCCCTTTAGTGAATGGTGCTGGGGGCAGCAAACCCATGCACATGCCTGTGCCATTTTGTTTAACCAGAGTTCCCATACAGGTGGGCAAACCCTGTATCTGTTTATAAGTAAGTTATGTGCATCAGTAACTTTTCATGTGAAACCTCACAAGTACAGGAAAGGCACATTTGTACTCCAGCCAAGTGGAAGTATAGATGTATTTGTATGGGCAGTTCAAAAAATATGATTATGTTGTACAGTATTACAAGTTTAAGGGACACATGAAAAATCCCTGTAGAAATCAGGCCATTGACTGCAAGGACCAAAAATAGCTGCCACCCACCAACTGCATGATTTTCCTGCTGTACTGATGAGGGTCAGGGCTCAAGGTGCATGGAACAGTACAATTTGGTACTGGAGGTGTTGCTAATGAGAGAAGTTTCACTCCCTCCCTCTGATGTGTTCATACGCAGCCTTCAAATGAAAAGATAAATCTCTTTCTTGACTTTGTTGATTCAGAAGTCAGAGGTCTCATATAAGCGATTACTTTTCTGTGATACATCTCTTTTGCACATTGGTGGAACTCTGAGCATTTTTCCTCAGAGCAATTAAAATGCACTTCAGAAGATAAAAAGAAAGCTTCCAATTAGAGCTTTGCCCTCTTTTACCATCCTCAGGGATCCAGTCCAGTCTGCTGCTGTTTCCACATAGATAAGTAGCATGGCATGGGGAAAATAATAACTTAGCCATGTTTTTTATATACGAAGGAAATATTTTGTATGGAGAACTTGGTACTCCTGGCAAACTAGCTGTGTCACTTGCTTTTTGTTGAATTCGGCCAGGAAAGGCAGATGTCCCCCGGATAAAAGAATGTTTGCATGTTTGAACCAGAATCCCTTAGGGTCAGAAGGTCAAAGGTGAACTACGTTATTTACCACTTAAAGAACATGAACATTAAAGGAGAATTCCTTGGCATTTGTGTCAAGTTCATGATATAAAGTATGAATGACTGCATTGTCCTCTTGAAAAGGGAAGGAAAAATTGGAAACAATGTCCTTTGAATGTAGCAAAGAGTTTTGCTAAATGACTTATTCTGTGGATTTTAAAAAATATTGAATTTCTAGGTCAGTCTATTCTGTGTGCCATCTGTCTCTTTCCACTTGCATCATTCCTTTACTTAGCTGAGGCCTTTTCACACTAGGCCTTTTGGAATGCTTGGAAGACATGTGGGGACGTGTCCATGCGTTCCATGTACAGAGCACTTAATTGTGCTCTACACGCAGCCCAGGCCATTCCAGCCTGTCCCCTGTCGTCCAGGGAGGGAAACATTCGCACGCCCCCTGTCTACGATTGGCCCGAAATCGGCCCAACTGTTGGCAGGTCTGCACAAATCATTCACATTGCTGGGCCTGGGGTGGGTCTCTACAAGCCCTAGTAGACACCATGAGATAAGTTACTCTTGTAACTAGTCTCTTTAACAATTACAATTCTCCTTTTCCTGCCTCCGATTTCATGGCGGACAGCCAGGGGAAGAGTGGGAAAATCATGGCTTATCACTGGCTCAGGGCAAACTGAAGCAAACAAATACAAATACATCTGTACTTCCACTTGGCTGGAGTACAAACTTGCCTTTCCTGTACTTGTGAGGTTTCACATGAAAAGTTACTGATGCACATAACTTACTTATAAACAGATACAGGGTTTTCCCACCTGTATGGGAACTCTGGTTAAACAAAATGGCACAGGCATGTGCATGGGTTTGCTGCCCCCAGCACCATTCACTAAAGGGCACTTGTGATCATGGAGCTCTCCTTCACAGTATGACTCAGTATGGCTCAGGGCCTCCCATCAGCACTCAATCTGGCAACAAAAGCAACTGGGGGAAAATCTAAAATTCTCAGGGCAAGTTCCAACTGCCCATTTTAATCTGGATTAAAATCCAGATTAATTTAATCAGCAGCTTTTGGCGTCCCCACCCCTAGCTTATAATGTGGACTAGCAGTAGAAAAACCACTCCTCCCTGTCAGGCGTTCTCTCGCAGAGCAGAGCCCTCCCCTTTGCTCTCTCACGTCCCTTTGACATCATCAATTTTTACTAATGTCTTACTTTGCAAATGGAAGTGGGTGAGAGAGACGAGAATGAGGTGGAGGGTGAAAGAAATCTTTGGCTTGCTCGGGGGGCAGAGGAAGGACAAGGACAATCCTGTCGCCTAGAACTCGCAGGGACCAGGGAAGTGCCCTCCCAGATCTGCCTGCCCCTGGGTGTTCTCTCACCCCATGGCAGGCAGGCCTGGGAGGGGCGTCCCCGCCCCTGTCCGGCCTTTTCAGGCTAAGACAGTTTGGGACGCTTTCCCCATTTGCACATAGGCAGGTAGAAACACGTGTCGACGTGTTCCTTTCCTGCCTACATGCAGATGGGGAAAGCATCCAGAACTGTCTTAGCCTACCTGCATTACAGCCATTCCGGCTGTAATGTGAAAAGGCCCCAGATCTCTTGATGACATACATACATGTCTTTCCTCTTAAGTAACTTCTCTAATAATTTTGATCCCAAAATTTTATACAAATTTTATACAACATATTTTCTTTCTCATATATTATTAAGCTCACTATAATATACAGGTGTATTTGAGCTCAGTGTAGCTATCATGCTAGATGATGCCATGGATTGCTCCTTTTGGAAATTTGTATTTGGGGTATTCCAGTAGAAACAACATGCTTGGAGCATATTTGAGGCATCATGTAAACTGCTGTGCCAAGACTGATGGTGTTGTGCATTTTTGTATCCATATTACAGAAGCCAAGTTTGCAAACTTTGAACTTCTGATTGCATGTTATGACTTGAATTTGCTATGAATTTAACTTATAGCTAAGAGAAAATGAATCCAGTCCTAATTTTTTTAATCTGCAGAGTAAAAAAAGTAAATAGGTTTAGTGCCACTGCAGCTGGTCACAGGGAATTCCAAATATTTTAAAATGGAGAGCATCTGGCATGGGCAACAGCCAGTGAGATGGAACTAGGGAGCTTTGGGGTGAGGAAGAGTAGAATGGCAACTGCCAGCTGAACTGTGTTTTGATGTGGTAGATCAAATGCAGTTTGGCATAATCAGAGGCAATGGAAGAACCGCTCTTTCACCTCACTGTTTTCATTTCATTGGCTATCATTGCTTAGGACTAAAATCACTGTATTAGTCCAATGATAGACTACATCCGAACATGGGAAATGTAGCCAAATTATAACAGTAAAAAAGGAAAGAAGTTACTAGATATTTGCCTTGTTTGACTGGTGTGTTCCCTTTCCTTCCTCTTTCCCTCTGTCTCCCTAGTATTATCTTTCTAAAATGCATGGTCCAATGCCTACCCACAGGAAGCATTCTCAGCTGCCAGGTGGAGCACCTGTTAGACTGCACTAGCGTGTAAAAGGGAGGCTTCGTATGCTTACTGATTCCATATACTGGCCAGTGCAGAATTGCCCTGTGTGAGCAAAACCCTTTATAGCCCGACACAGGTATATGTACCAGTGAAGAAAGCCTTGGATTTCCTTGTTCTGTTCAATCACAGCCTCTTAAAAAATCTTTACAAATCTTTACCAGTTTTCCTGGAATATCAGTGTTCTATATCTGTTTAAGAAAGGACTGTGCTATAGCAAATTGATTAAGACACTTGAAGCTGGGATGCTGTAAATGCCTATAAAATGTTGACCTTCTCTTTCTTTTCTCTCCCAAGTCAATGATGGATAAAATTTAAGTTAATTGCTTGCCTTGTCATTGCAGGGAGGAGCCATCTCCATCCTCACCGCCTGTGAAAGACCAAATGATTTTTCAGGCATGGTTTTAATTTCACCTTTAGTAGTTGCAAGCCCAGATGTAGCGACACCACTTAAGGTAAGAAGTTAATTTTGGATATGCTTGCTAAATGTAATGGTGCTTCATACAACTGATAGCTTATCTTTCCACCAGTCTTTTCTCCTTTTGTGTAGAATTGCACTATAAGAAGCATAAGATTTTTGGTAACTTAAAACACAAGGAAATACTTAGGGTCAGTACGAAGGCAGGAGACCGAAATACTTAGGAACAGCAAAATCACTGCAATTGCATCTTTTAAAAAATCAAAAGTACTATTAAGTGGTAAAAGTTAACCTTTTAAAGCACTGCCAGAAGTACCTTCATACACATTTTGCACTATCAATCCAGCTTCAGGCCTGGTTATGACTTTCTCTGGAAGCAAGACAGAGGGAGTACAACCCTGTTGGTTTGTTGTAGGAGTAAAAGAGCAAAGGAAATATCATGCCTGAGTGTGGCACACTGCCCACCAGGCTAAAGGAAGACATGCAAACTCTCATGCTGACAATGGGTGTTTTTCCACTGTCACTAGAAGTATCCATTAAGTACCCATT
>MTQE01001141.1:30299785-30339616 GCA_014337955.1 Aspidoscelis marmoratus | reverse complement strand
AGTTGAACAGTGACAGCTCTCTCTAGCACCTTGCCTAAAAACGGTATGTTAGCTACCGGACGATAGTTGTTTAAATCTTCTGGATCTTTAGTTTGTGTCATCAGAAAACCAATCACCGGTATTACACTAGTGGCAGCCAAGTGGCATTAAACATGTTTGCAGTCATTCAGCAGAGACCCCATGGCCCATGCAAATAGATTCCACAAGTTACCATTGCAGTCAAGATCCTGCATGATCTGCACATACTTTGAGGGTGCACAGCTTACGTTTTTGAAATGACTTTTGTTTGTCAACTTAAGCAGTGCTTTATATGAATTCTTAAAGGAAACACAGCATATTGGATTCCTGGGGGGGAAAAGCCGTTTTCCAAAGTTGCACTATGTGCACACTTCAACCAACCAACCCCCCCCCCACAAAAAAATTCCTTCTGATTCCCAGGTTTTCCTGTCTGGTTGCCTGGATGTGATTCAAAAACAAAGTCGTTCTAGAAGCTTTAAATGCTAAAGATGCTTTTCTTCAGAGAGTGTTTGCCTCAATGTCAGAATCCAGCAGATATTAAAGATCTTTACAAGAATCAGCCTTTTTGCCTGTACTTTCATAAGTGTTTCCTCTTTTTTTAATTTTAATTTTCATTTTCCTGTGACAATGCAAGAATAAACACCACACTCTGCCCTTTTAAAATTCATTAATAACTCACGTCCTACAGCAGTTGGTGAAGTGGATGGTATTAGGTTAAAATAAATCCATTGTACTGTGAAACAGCTCCATCTTTGTGGGTAACCTAGAACCTTATCATAGGCTGCATCTACATGGTATCAAAAATGGCCACCTGAACAGTTGCTATGGAGAGACTGACCTAGGAAGTGGCAAGTGCTTCCTGCCTGCCCACTGCTTCCCATCTTTGCCAACCTTAAAGCCAGGAAACAAAATGAAGTCTGACCTCATTAAGGGACAGACAGGAAGGCAGCTTCTGCACCATGGCACACAGCATGCATCACAGGAACAGAGCATAAAGGGCCAAGGGCTCCAGCCTCCATCTGAACAATGGCTGCCTGTCCCCAGACTACCTTTGGAGTTGGTGAGCCTTCAAAGTTGCAGAATGGGGGAGTTCCACAGAGTGCTCAGAAACAGCCACAGAGGTGAGTTATTTCTGGAGATCCTGAGAATGTTTCCAAGCTCTGCACATCATGTGTGCCACTCCAGCTACTGCTTTCTGTGCCTGGCCATAACTGCAGCAGACCCCAGCCAGAAACCTTTTAAAGTGGACTCTCTCTGTATTGCTTCTGGGTCTGGGTCTCGCATCCAGGAGCAATCCAGGCAAAAGGCGCATACTGCCAGTGCACGGCCTCTCAGGGAACACACTGGCATACACTGCCGCATGGAAGCTGCCGAAATGTCAGAAGTGGTCCATTTTCTTTCCTGCCTTTGATGGGACAAGGTGGAGAAATGGGGCATACAGGTTGCCCTAGCCGCTGCTGTGGTTCCCACACAGCAGTGACAAAAGTGATGAGAGACAAATGTCCTTGGAGTGGGTTTTCTCACCATGCAATAAGGTCACCTCCAAGAGCACTTTCCACTCTCCGGGGTGATTTGCAGGCCCAATGTGTATGGGAGTGTGCCATCTTCCCACCCCTCAAGTGTTCTATGTAGCCTTTTTTGACCATGCAGAAGAAACCAGAGCAGTGAGTTTTGCTCTTCATAGTAGATGTCACACAAGATCTGAACCTTTATGTGTGTGTGTGTGTGTGTGTGTGTGTGTGTGTGCACCATTTTGCTTATAGTGCTAGAAGTGTATGCAGTTAAAATTTATACCTGAGCCAGTGATGCAGAATATACCCAGATTGCAAGTTTCATTTCCTGCTTCCAAAGCCGCTTCTTTTTGGAGACAAAGAAAGTTTGTATAATAACAAACAGCCCTCAAATCTCATTTTAATTAGCTGTCATCTGCTCTCTAATAGTGAGTGACAGAATCTTAACACATTGCAAGACCTCAGAAAGACAAGCACTGTAGGAATAAGAGTTAATGTATTGCACAGGATCTTGCAGCTCTTAAGATCTTACAGATGATTTTTTTGCTTTCAACAGGTAGCTGCAACCATTATTATGTGCCTAAAGCCTTTTCAGCACTAAACGTGCCTGTGGTCAGAATCAGCAAGTCTGGAACAGCCAGATCCATTGGTTCTGCCCACAGTCATGGTCTGGAAGAACACCATCTGCACTGGTCCAGACAACCCACACCACAGCACTGAAGCTCACATGAGCTTCAAGGCCAAGATCCCATGCCTCTGGGATCTTGGAACAAAGGTTCCTAGCCTCCGAGTCACCAGGGGGAGGAGTGCATTTCAGAGGGTGCTTTGACATGCCATCAAAATGTGCCATCCAGTAGCCTCAAACAAAGGTGTGGTACGCTGGTAGTCTTCAGACTCTTTTTGGTAAGGCATAGATGACCTTTCAGGGTTTATCTCTTATCTAGCTAGGTTGGCTGGATATGTATAGCTATAATTGAGGTTTTAAGAGTAATTAAAACAGAAACTGGTAGCCTATTTGCACTTGCCCACTAGTGAGTAGCAGTACACTTATTTGTTTTCTCAAAAATAAGACCAGATTTTCTATTAATTTTTGCTCCAAAAGATGCCTATAGGCTTATTTTCAGGGGATGTCTTATTTTTCCATGAACAATAATTTACATTCTTGAACAAACAAACAAAAATCAACATTTATTCAAATATAGTCATGTCATCACATTCTAGAACATCACCAATAACTCTTCTGGACACTATTTAAATTTACTTTTTTATGAACTGTAACTAAGGCTTATTTTTGGAGTAGGACTTACAGTTCGAGCTTCCTCAAAAATCCTGAAAAATCATGCTAGGGCTTATATTTGGGGTAGGACTTAGTTTTGGAGAAACAGGGTATTAGGCAAGTGTTTCCACATGCTGCAGCCACAGAGTGCGCTAACCCCTCCTCAGAGTGAACTAGCTGTGGATTGCCAGATGAGGCTAGATGCCTCCTGAACACTCTTCCAGGTGTGGTGCTGGACGTGAGCATGGTGGCACAATTGTAGGTACAGTTGTGTGCTATATCTAGATTGCCTTGCCAAGATTTGGGCATGCACAAGATGTTGCTGTGCTTATCAGACCTGTCCTAGCCATCCACACTTCAAGTATGGGGTTTTAGCAGCACTTTAAATTGTGGATGGTCACTGCCCTGCTGAGTCTTTACCTGATGGGTGTGGTATTTTACCATACTAGTCAGGTAAGTGTTTACAGGCCCTGAGTTACAGCAGAATGTACTCCATCTTATAATATATAAAACAGGACACACTTAAGGTGTTGAGATGCAGATACAGTATGATTTCTTTACCTTAGGGCTAGGGAAATTGTAGCCATCAACATGTTGCTATGTTCTACAGCAGTTGGGGTTACATCACCCCAGTTACAAGCTATTCTGACTGCGCTAATGGGCCTTGGAGTCTCAGAAATACTGGTAGCCCATAGGTTCCCTGCCATGTTTCAACTTAATACTAGGATTTGCTACTCACTCCATGAGCTGAAAAAGCAGAGGCACTGCAGGGGTGGTTGTCTTAAGAAAATGGAGGGCCTTAAGAAAATGAAGTATATTACCTGGATAGCCACAGACAGCATAGATGTGGACCCAGTCAGAAAAATAAGAGGGAATCAAAATCAAAACTATCCAAAAGATATTTGTGTTAGCTCTTACTTGTTCAGGCTAACTCGGAGTTTACACAGTGAGAGAAATGTAGGTCAATGATATCGGCTTTGGAGAATAAGTACTTTTACAGAACCAGCTCCTGTATATCTAAGGGCTTTACTCTTCTGGTTTCTGTTATATAAATGGCCAAAGGTGGTTCTGAGTTCAGTGCCTTTGAATATAATTTGTCCAGAGAATATCCACTGTACCTCCTAAGCAATATATAGAGAAGATAAGATTAGAATAGCTTTCCCCAAACTGGTACCTCCCCACCCCCACCCCAGATGTTACCAGACTGCATCTCCTACATTTCCAGTTGCTGGCTGGTGCTGACAAGAGATGGAGTCTAACAACACCTGGTGAGCTCCAAACAGAGGGCTTGGAACTTATATTTATTCAGAAGATGTGTAACTTTGACAATCAAAGGCTTAATTAGTGGGAGGATGATTATGTTCAGCCATTTCTGTAAATGCATCATCTCTTGGGAAATCTAACTAAGATGATGGACTAGGACATTTCTAAGCCGTGGTGGTCTGTGCAGTGAAACGGCCAGAATGGGACGGGAGGGACATGGCTCCAACTTGAGCCTCAGTTTTGATCTGTCTAAACTGCATATTGATTCTTACAGAATCAGAACAAAGTTTGCTGAAATTAAAGGCAAGATTACCATTGTAGCCTTGCCCCTCCTTCATCCTTTCTGCCCAGGTCGCTGATGTGTATTGAAGAGCCCTGAAGCTGTTCACAGCCCCGTCCTGCTTTTCACATGTATCTGTTGGGCATCTGTCTGCCTGGAACCTCTAAAAGAATAGGAGCTGTTCTCCAAACTGGAGCCAGCCACCTAACACTGAATTCCATTCAGAGAAAAGAAAAAGAAAAGAAAGTTGCATAATACTTATTGGCTATAATAAGATTCACATCAGACTCATATTGCCGCTAAAATAAAATTGATAATTGCTTGCTAACTGAAATGTGTTAGCAACCAATGGAGGTGCTGAAGGAAAATCCTAAAGCTCTTTCAGCATTAGTCTAACTGGGTCATCTTGGCATGTTTGCCTTCCCCAGTATTCTAAAAGAGGTCATCCTGTGAGAAATGGCAGCCAAGGTCAGCTTTTTGGTGCTGGAGGTCATGACATGGGGAAGTAGTCCCAAAGCATGGCAGGTTTCTTTAGGCCATTGTTGTCCTGTCCCATGTCAGTTGTGAGGTGGATGAAAAAGGGAGGGAAATAGTGGTATATTAAGAGAATGAGGGGAGCTTCAGGCCTCCACTATACTAGTTAATACAAAACAGCTGAGCAGCCTTGAAGCTGCCTCACTTCAGGCCTGCAGTTTATGATCCACCACCTGCAATTACAAGGCAGACTGTTCTCGACTACTGAACAGATCCCTTGTTTTTACCACTGTGGGAAAACAGATTCCTGGTAGACTGTTGTACAGGAAAAAAAGAGATACATTTGACCCAGTATGCCACCATTTGTGCAGGCCTCCACTGGTTTAATATCTCACTTACAGGAAGAAGCACTTTTTTAACGCACCCAGTTTCTGGGGAACAGAAGAAGGGATATATCAGCTTCCAGGCTGCTGTGCTAGAGCCAACAGGGAATTTCTCCTTGAAAACAGTTCCTTTAGGACAGACAGAGCAATAGTTGTATGTAATTAATGTATATATCACCTACGTATGCAGCAGATGTGGCCTGGCGATCACCTAACCCGTAACATGTCTGGCACAATGTTTTATAATGAGCCTGCTCTTTTTATATCATCCACCTTTCCACTTCGATGACATAATCTTACCAAGAAAGCTTATTTTTCCAAGTAATTTCTGAGCCACTGTATCTGGTTTCTTTTGTGCATCAACTCATTCACTGCTATACACTCACAAGCATACGCACTTAAAACACTTGTATTTACACCAAGAAAAATGTGTACAACTTAGATAATTTTGAGAAAAAATATTAATGTATATGGGCACAAATAATAAAGATATGTTTTCTGAGTATGACATGATTGAGATTATTTGTACCAATTGTATGAGATGTGAAAAAATATTTTTATATGCAGAGAACATCGGCTCAGTGGATATTTGATAAACAACAGAAACAATAACCTAGAAAACGAAAACCACAGGTCTTTAATACGTACATTAGAAGCTCTTTAGAAATGATAAATGCTATCTTATAACAGAATTTACAGGGGGATGGTTATTCTCTGTGTGTTACAGTGAGCTGAGTTCAATGCAGGATGGTATTTCTTTGCAAAATAGCGTGAAACATAGGTTGGCATAGGTGTTGTTTCCATGTTCCTGAAAAGGAAACACAAAAACATATTTCCCTTTTTCAGTATGCTTCCATCAGTTTGATGTTAACTATGGCCTGTCTCCAGAGGTCATTCAAGCCACTGGGGAGCATTGAAGTCTACCTGTCTTCACAGCCCCTGCCTACCAGAGGAGCTTGAGAATTCCCATCCGAGTTGCAGAAAGTGCAGTGTGCTAGAAGTGACTCTGAGGTTGCTTCCTGTGCACCAAGGGGGACCCTAACCATTGTGAAACATATTTACGTGTGAGCCTGCTGTACCTGGAGCACTGAGATTGGCAGCATTGGGGACGAGAATGGAGCTCTCAAATTCCTCTTAACCTCAAAGAAAGGCAAGAAAAGCGTTGGTTGACAATTTGGCAAGGCCAATATCCTGCTGTTAGTGCCCGCAGTTTGTTAAGATTGATGAGGATGTGCCGAAAGAAGATATAACTAAATGCAAACTTCTGCAATCAAGACCTGTTTACACTATGATGATCAGGACAGCCCGGCGTGCTCTGGTACAGAGCATGTGCAGTCCACGGTGTATTATCTGTCTCAAGAGATGCCCCACTCGCCACAAGCTTGAGAGCTCCCTAGCACGGCTATGCTGTATGGGAGTGGAGTGTTGCGGCTGCGCTGCATTACTGATCACCATTTCATTGGTTTGGTGCACATGGAAATTGCTATAGTGAGGCAGACAGGACCATTCACACTTCAGGAGTGTGCAGATGAGCTTAGCCAAAATGCAGGATGGGTTGGGACTTGCAATGCAGGTGCTAGCCACCATCCCTATACTTAACTATCCCACAGAAGTTAAGCACAAAAAAGCCCTAACGTCAGGTACAAACATGACCTAAAACAGAAGTACAAAAGATTACTTCCAAGTTCTTTCTGGGAAGAAGCCTGAAAATTTAAAAGCTCAAACTGAAATAGTGTTTTTGACAGAACAAATAATTATGTTGCAATAAGATGAGTTTATGCTAGTACACTCCATCTGTACTGGGCAGAGAGCAAATTCAAACCTTCGCTTCCCTGGGAAATCGTCCAAGGGAGGTGAAGATGGGGAATGGATCGGGTATCCACACTGACCTTCGATCGATATCAAACACACCCAGTGTATCACCAAGTGCTAGGTAAGTGTGATCGCCTCCTTGCCATGACAATGACAGCAACAGGCATGCATGACGCACAACTGTGCCTGCACTGCACTGCTACACACTCTGTATATCTGCAAGCAGTGTGAAGTATGTGCCAGCCTCTACTAGTCCATAGCTAGTATAGCTGCGGAGCATGCTTTTGGGCTCCACGGCGATCCAGGTGGGGAATACTGTGGCACCCAGTGACATGCTTCCGTGATGGAAGCATCTCAGTGCAGTGTGAATACTCCATTTTGGAACTTACCCTTTTTGCAAAGTGCCAAAAGGCCCAGAGAGTAAGCTGACTAGGTGGCCCAAAATGGCTGGCTACTCTGGTTTTCATCAGTAGGATTTCCCTCTATGAATTTCCCTCAGAAAGAAAGAAACCTAACAGCTATCTTCCTCCTCCTCTCATTTTGTGCAGATGGATTTCACAATTACACATTACGCAAATAAGTGATTTCTTTTTATTTGCTCTGAACCTATTGGCCATCAAATTAAGCAGGTAGCATAATAAGACAAACTCCTCTGTATTCTGTCCTGTTTAGGATTTTATGCAATTTTGTTAACACAGATTTTTAAAAGATGTTTGAGCACAATTCAGACTTTCAGTATTTGTTCTGCTTTATTGAGGGGGTTCATATCTCTATATATCACACGACTGGAATATCCTCATGATATGTTTTCTTTTTTAACTGCCTCAATATGTATAGAAGCAGTAATTTTCCCAGCATGGAAATTTTCTCCTCAGTGCTGCAGATAAGATGACAGAAATATTGTAGAGGATTTCAGATCTTCTTTAGTGGATTCAGCTCCTCTGGCAAAAAAGGCCAGAGAAAAGATATCCAAAATTATGCTATAACATTCACCTCGCAGAGTAGAGTAACAGTCCTAGGTGTCTGCAGTCATGAAGAACAGGTGGCTGGTGGCAGCTGGCAACATTATTTCAAGAGATTCCAACAGGATTTGTCTGTCTCGTTCATATATTAAACAGAGGTGTCTGTGAAGGAGGCCTTCAGCCTTGTTTTGGCAAACCACAGGGCTTGGCGCTGTGTTTAAGAGCCTCATCGACCCAAGAACTTCAGTGCATGCTGTGGTAAATAAGAAAACCTTTTAAATATTTAATCCACAATAATCTGGTGGTTAAACCATCTTAACCTGGCTGTACTAATTTTACTCATTCAGCTCTACACCTGAAAGTCTTCACATTTGGCCTGTCACAGGTCTGTCATGTGAAAAAGAGACCAGGTTCTAACATCTACATTGCCAATGTAGGAAAGAAACCCCTTTATTGGACTTACAGCAGGTTTCAAAAGACTTTCTAGCTAGTTTTAATCCAGCTTCAGACCACCTTTAGACTGATAGAACATATTGTCACAGTGATTAATCATTTTATTCCCCACATCTAACCCAAAGATGGATTTTCTGAGAGCTTTTTTGCACTTGGTTAATCAGGACTGTTGTACACACTCTGGGAAACTCTATTTGCACACCATAGTGGCACCTAAAGCCCAGGTTGGCCCAGAGCAGTCCAGAGCATGTGCTCTTCTCCTGATCCTCTGCAGCTGTGGAGCAGTACAAACTGCTTCACAGCTTTACGGGAAGTGTCTAGTACATTCCTGGTAAACTCCCAGATACAGCATTCACACTATTCCTTATGTGAACACTATGTGGGAGTAGGGTGCTGTGGCTGAGCAATCACATGCCATGTTGTGATCTCCATTGCTATGGCAATGCAGACAGTCCAGGATGGACCATCTGCACTTCAGGGGCCACTAGATAAGTTGGAGGATGGTCCTGGTGCTCACAGTGTGAATGCTTCCCAGGGTGCATTCCCATTACAAGCTTAATACAGTTTCCCTAAACCGAAATAATAGAACCGAATGCTAACATGAATTTGCCTGAGCCCCATTACTTTCAACTTAATCGCGTTCGATCCGGATTCTGAGGATAGTACGTGGTGTACGTGACTCAAGGGGGGGGACTCAAGTGGCTACTTTCTAAAAGCCGCTTTTCGGGGCTGACCTCCCCTCTTCCTTCTGACATGAACGCTCCACCCATAACGGACCCCTTCACGGAGCCTGGCTGGGTGGCTGCCACTTGCCTGGATGGATGAAAAACGGCAGTGGGCAGCCAGCAATTCTTTCCCCTCCTCTCCCCATTGCCCACGGCAGACAGCAGCAGCGGCAACTCAAGTCCCCTTCGCCCGCTCACCACCGCAGCCTTAAAACATTCACACATCTCCCAGAATCTGCAGCTGCTTTCCTTTCTTTTCCTTTCTAAAGGTCAGAACTTTCAGAATTGCACAAAATTGCAACATTGTTATCAGGTGTGAAGTGGGTGGATTGCTACAGTGTAGCAGCTGCTGTAAGGGGTGGATTTTTACAGTGAAATCACTATCTTTGGAAGCAAGCTATTGGGGGAGGGAAACCCTAAACATGCATTCTCATCCCACTAAAATGGTACCATTCCCACAGTAAGAAATGTAAAATGTTTCAAATGCACGAACCGAAGTGAGACTTGTTGAAATGAGTGTTAACATTTACAATGCTTTGGGGCGATTTAACACGCGGAAAGCATGTTAAGCCAACCTGATGTGGGCACTGCGAGGATCGAAACTGTTTGGAAACCATTTTAAGCTTATAATGGGAATTCACCCCCAGTGTCCCTAAACTTAAATTCATTGTGATACTATCCCATTGAGGTTAAGTGCAAAAAGGGCCTGAGTTCTATAACACTGAGAGAGAAGACAGCTGATGTGTCCCACTCTGCAAGTTTACATGTTTGTCACTCAGACAGCATTTAAAAATCTCCCTTTGGTAAAACTGAAAATGTTCAGGAGACCTGCCCTCTTTAGCCTACAGCAGTGCCAACCTATGATCACTCCTCCTCAACATGAACTCGGATGGTAAGACCTAACAGGACTGGAACCATAATGGAGCCACTAAGAACTATACTTTTATAACTTTGGCATGCAAGATCTATGTGGAGTCTTCGTCATGATCTAGGGCAATGATGGTGAACCTTTTGAGCTCGGTGTGTCAAAATTCACAAGAAAACGTAGCTTAACTCGGGTGCTGTGTCACATCTAGAAATATCCATAATTTTGTGATATTTGTAGCTCTAGTAAAAAAGTTATATTTTTGATATATGTATTTTATTAAAAGCAAAAACAAATAATTCTTTACATTAGTGACTTTTGTTGCTGAATCTTCAATTGAAAGTTTGCATTTCGTACACTTCAAGAACAAGCAAGCACTCCATGCCCAGGTGCCAGGGTGACCACGTGTGTCACCCAAAAGGGCTTGGCGTGTCACATGTGACACACGTGTCATAGGTTGGCCATCACCGATCTAGGGAGTATTATTACAAACAAAAACCAAAACAAAATTTTCAAATACCTAAACCCCCCATGCCTACAAAAAGCCAGAAGAAGAAAAAGACAGTGGAGGAAGAGGAAGAGAAGGAGGCTGAATTAGCTGGATAGTGTCAATTGTGACAGAATTTTTTAAAAAGTCTTTTAATGTATATTCTGTTTTTAATCTGTTGTTTTAAGGCTGTTACCCACCCAGAGTCCTTTGGGTATGGGGCGGGATAGAAATGTAAATAATAAATAAATTTTAAAAAATTAAAAAACAGGAAGAGAGAGTGCAGTGGAAAGCCCCACCTGCTGAGAGCAGTGTCTGTCAGGTTTCGTCCAAGGGAGCTCTTCTATTTGAAGGCAATACAGAAAATATTTTGTCACAATTTTCACTTCTCTATATTAGCTTCCATTCAGATGAAATGATCCTTCTCTGTGTAATAAAAATTGTACCACCCAGATGCAGAAAAATAGAATGCATGGGTTCAGGAGACCTCAGAAGTTATAGACATATATATTAGGGAGAGGGAAAGTGAAGCCTCAAACACTCCATGAGTTCCCAAAACACAACTATATGGTCAGGGAACTGTGAGAGTTAAGAAGAACGAAGAGCAATGGAAAACTTAGCAGCTGGAATAGAAGGCTTGTACACTTGCCACTGCTGCCAGGATCTCAGAGTTGGCTAACCCCCTTCCCACAGCAATATTGACTGATGTAGACTGCTGTTTAAAAAGCAGTTCACTGCTTGACCAGGAGAGGCTAGCTGTCTCCAGGACAGCAGCAACTTCACCCTCTTCCAGATGCAGCACGGCAAGCGGGTGTGGTGGCGTAACTGCAGCTGTGCAGTAACACATAGAATCCAGATCTCCATGCACTGGATATTACCTTAGTTCTTGCTGTGGTGATCTGCCTTGGCCTGGATGGGCCATCTGCACTTTGAATGCTGCTGGCACGGTATGGGGCTTTACCAGCACTTGAAGTGCAAGATGGCCACCACCACACAAC
This sequence comes from Aspidoscelis marmoratus, assembly GCA_014337955.1. Classification (NCBI taxonomy): domain Eukaryota; kingdom Metazoa; phylum Chordata; class Lepidosauria; order Squamata; family Teiidae; genus Aspidoscelis; species Aspidoscelis marmoratus. Next base: position 30,328,109 of record MTQE01001141.1, on the reverse strand, counting down.
TATTTTCCAGCTTGCTGTGCTGTGCTGTGCTGTGCTGTGCTGTGCTGTGCTGTGCTGTGCTGTGCTGTGCTTTGCTGTGCTGTGCTGTGCTGTGCTATGCTATGCTAAGGAGGCCAGCATTCACATTAAGAATGCTAGTCCTATCCCATACCTACTCAGAACTTACTTTGCAGTAGGATAAATGCAAACATTTCTGTGAGGAAATGGCCACCTTGCCACAGCAATTGCCATGCACGCTGGGCCGTTGTTAACGTGGTGCATGACTGCACATCTGTGCTGCCCTGCCCACACACAGCCTTCACTGCCATCAGCACTCCTAGTATAGCACTCTGGGACGGAAGCAGCATTTTCATGTGGATTTGCTCCCTGCTGGACCGTGCCCAATTGTTCCCATCTTATTAAATTCAACATCAAAGAAATTGACACTGTCTACTCTGGGTTTTTCCCCACCATCCACCTTCAATGTCCATGAAGGGCGTGATGTTTTCCAGCTGCTACAGTTGGTCAGAATTTGAAAATAAGATAATAAGAGCATTAAAGGAAAAGATAATTCTTTCTACAGCCAACTAAGCTTTTGGCAGCATATCTTGGTTGACTGCATTGTGCCACAGAGTCCTGTGGAGCTTTGCACCTGACCTGACGCCTTCGTCGGTTTTCTTCGGAAGGGAGAGATGTGTGTTTTCTCTCTCCAGCCCATCTTGTGTTTAATGTGCGAGAAGGGTGTGACACAGGCGAGGGCACCTTACCCATTATTTACAGCTGCTGCCTTCAGACTTCCCACTATAGGGAAGTGAGCAGGACGGAGGATTCCCCTCGGCCCTGTGCCTCGAAGCAGCAGCATGAGGGCCAAGTGAAAAGCGGCAGGTGCCATTTTTCCCACTCTGCCTGCTGGGAAAGCCTCCACCTGGGGCTTTCATTATGAACAGATCCCGAAAGCTTCAGACTCATCGGCTAATTGACAACAGGCCGAGCCCTGCTTGAGAAAGGCTTCAGTCCAAACTCTTGCACAGGTGGCATCTTTGTTGTCCGTCCGTCCCCCTGACTTGTCCCACAATGCCGCAGGAGCGTCATTATAAACCCACTCCTAGAGCAGAACAAGGAACGTTGTGGATGTCCCATTGAGAGGCTGCGAAGCATCCCACCAACGTGTGTGATTAAAGCTGCTCTCCGAAGGATGCCTCCGTGAAGTGCCCGTGTGTGTGCAGATGGAGAGACGGATGAAATCATTCAAGACATGCTTTTCCAATCGTTCATACAGCAGAGGGGAATGAGGGCAGTTCCTTTGTTGGAAAGAACAAGAAAAGCTCAAGTGGCTTAATTATTTCCACATAAGCGTCCAACTTCCTTTACAGGAGCAATCCCGTATAAACAACTTAGCGAGGTTTATCTAGGGTCGACAGCTTTTCGAAGGGCCGTTTAATTTAAGATACATCAGGCTTGGAGGAAAGCAAAGAATGGGGGCTCTGGAATCAAGGTTTGCCCTGTTGGGAAGCCAAGCATAATGGGCGCATTTCACTGATGCCGTTCAACGCTACGCACAGGGTCCCCTGAAGCAGAAAGAAGCAAGACACTGGGGTCATTGGTATGCAAAGCTATTCTGCCCCACTTTCAAGAGCTTTTGCTGCTTGCTGTAGGAAAACTAATATAAATTGAGGTACCTTTTTGCTTCTGCTCGTCCTCCCTCCAGCCTTCCTTTTTCCTTCTTAAATGGCTGCCAGGGAGAATGGTGTTTGTCTGCACGAGCGGGTGTGCATCGCAAAACTGATAGGGTGTTGCTGATACGATATAGAGACTGATTGACATTTCCCAAGGCTGAAGCAAAGCAGCTACTCCCGCCTGGCAGCTGTTTAGTGAGGCGTCCTTGCAAATTCTGCCAGTCTAAGGCCTTATGGGGACATCTGCTTACCTCAAATGAAGATCCCACGGTAGGGGTCTTTAAAGCAGATAGGGTCAAAGGCTAAAGAAAACATATTGCTGCATGTGAGCACCAGCCTTTGCCCTGCTAAGTCCTGACCACTTGTTAGGAGTCAGAGTGGCTAATACGGAACAGCATTATCATTACACTAGACTGCAGCAATGAAATGCTATTAGGGATGTGCACAGATATTTGTAACATTTAATAATCGTACAAATTTGTACAAATGCTTCAGAAGAGTCATGAAATGGGGAGGAGGGAAAGTGACTGAAACTGCCACATCTGCAATGGATCCAGAGTGCATTCGACATGGATTGAGAATGGATTCAAAGGGGATTCAGGGCAGATTTGACACTTTCAGAGCAGATACGTTATGGGATAGGTATGTGTTCATGTTGGATATTCGTACGAATTCATACAAATACATTCGTATCAAATCAAATCCTACCACAATTGAAAGGGGTCTATTTGAATGTATACAAATTTTCTTACATTCAATTTGATCCAAATCAAATGCAAAACAAAAACAAACAAACCCACCATTCATACACATCCCTACTTCCTGTCCTGATTTGCCAGCGGATTTTAGCAGCAACAAATATATTCCTTATGTAAGCAAAAGCTGTTACAGGATACACTACCCTGTAACAGCTTTTGCTTACAGAAGGAATATGGTCCAGTCCCTAACCAAACTCACACAGCTTAGAAAGCATCTGGGGAAAGATGAGTGAATGGAAACTAATTAACTGAGAAACTCTGTTAGGGTGAATTAAATAAGATCATAATGCTGGCAGTGCACATGACTTATGCCGGCACCATGATTTTAAATGGGTTAAAGTTTCCTGCAACATGGTTTTAATGAAAATGCTGAAAATTTGGATGGATGGATGGATGGATGGATGGATGGATGGATGGATGGATGGATGGATGGATGGATGGATGGATCTGACCACAGCAATGGCCATGATTGGATGGTCATTTCTATGGAAGTGGGCCACACAGTGCAGAAGTAAGTGCAAAGCCTGTTCCCCAAAAAACGTTTGTGTTACCATTGCTAAATAGTGAGGATTATTTCTAAATCCAGCAGCGAGACCTCTTTTAATGTGAATAGGGATTCTCTGAGTTTCGGGACCTTTAACCCTCAGAAACTGGGGATTCTTTTAAAACTTTGGGAACGATCAGCAATCAAAAAGACTGCAAAGCTGTTTAAATCTTGAATGGGAACACAGCCTAAGAGAGACAGCCTTCCTAATACCTAGGCAAAATCACCTCACTTTTATTTCCATCCCACTTGTCCTAGTCCTGCCTTCAAAACAAAGCAGGAAGCAAACTTAACCTGAGAACCCTTCTGAGATTTTCAGACTGCTGCCAATATCTCCAGCATTACCAGCGCAGCCGTCCCAAGATCATTCCTGAAAATTCCACCAGGAGACTTTAATCCATTTAAGAAGCTAGCTAGATGGTTCCTTGATATTTCTTCACCTATCCTAAGCTTAGGTTCTTCTAATTTTCCAATTATCCCATTATTGATGGCCTCTCTTGATCTTCTAGGTGACATCAGAAGGAGGGAGAAAGAGAAGCCATTTTGCTGCCCTTCCTTGTGCAATAGCAGAACATCACACAGCAACCTTGATTTTAATTTTACTTTGAATATAGCTTAAAATGATTTTCTTGCTGCATTTAGTGTTCCTCATCCAACTTCACCCTCCTGGTGTCTTTCCTACAGGTTTGAGGAGCCAGTTTGTATTCCTAGTATGTTACAAGTCCTTCCTTCCATCTCTGTACATGTCATTTTTGCTTCTCTTTCTATCAAAGAATGCTCTGTACCTCCATACTCGTCTCTCCAAGTGTTCTTCTTTCATAGGAACAGTTTGTGCTTCTGCTGTTTCCAGAACTTCTTCATTCTTGAGGAATTCAAGCCATGGGATCCTACCCCACGTTTTTCTTAAGTCCACTGAAATTTCCCTTCTTGAAGTCCAGGGTGAACATTTGATTATGTCAGCAATTCCTTCCTTATCTATTTTGACATCAACACTATGGAGATGAATCTATCAAACTATCTGAACTGTCCTTATCTTCTCAGTTAGTGAGAATGTGCACTTTGGTGATCAGGAAGGTCTGACACACTCTGGGATGAAGCATCCACACACCACAGTCCTGCCTCTGTTCCAGAATAGCCCAGAACCATCCTGATCATCAATAGCTGTGGAGCAGTAAAAAATGCTTCACAGCTTAACCAAGAGTGCCTAGGGAACAAACCCATGGCCATGACATTCACATTACTTCCTGGGTGAATGTTGTGTGGGGTAAGGCAGGGTGGCTGCAGCTGTGCAATTATATCACCAATCACCATGTCAACAGGCTGGTGTGTGTAGCCTTTGCTATGGCAATCCAGACAGGACCATCTACACTTCACCAAGACCCAGGTAAGCCTGGGTGAAATTTGGGATGGAATGGCACTTGCATTGTGAATGCCTGCCACCATTCCTGATCTTCAGTACCGTGAGATACTCTCCCACGTCAGTTAAGTACAAACATTCCCTCAGTTTAAGGTAGCTGACCCACTTGCTACTACATGTCTTCTGAGTGTTGAAATTGTCAGCAAGCACAGTCCAGAATCTGCCACTCCTAGCTTTTTCTTAAGGTGCTTTTGGAAGCCTTGTCCACAAATTAGTAGAAAGAGACAAGGTATTTCCACCCCTCTGTTCCTCCCTCTCCCTTAAATTTTCAGATCTGCTTCTTTGCCTTTAAATGAGAATTGGCTGAATGCCTGCAAGTTCCAGTTACCCTATTGTTACTCTAGCAAAACCACCTCCTTCCTCTCCCAAACTTGGCTTTGAGGTACATTTTGTTCCATTCAATGATCTATTGAATTGTTTTGTGTGTGTGTGTGTGTTGAAACTTTAACACAAGATTTCATTTTATTGAGTTGCTTTCTCAAACATGGCATTTCTATTATTTCTCCTCCCCCCTCCTTCAGACTTGCTTCTTTACATAATATTTCTTCCTAAGATCTCAGAGGGACATCCCATCACGTCAATGGCCTAGTGTGAAAGGGTGGTGGTGGAAGCTTGACGTGGAAACTTATTGCAGTGGACCATCTAAGGACACAGTGGGAGACACAGGGCCAAACTGGGAAAGCTGGACAACTGCTTTAGAGGATGGTCAACAAGGTTGGGGGTGCTCAAGGCAACCCCCCCTCCACCCCTCCTGAGGCTCTAGAGGTGGGCCAGTGGTACAGCTGTGTCATATCTGGTACTGGCTGGGATGTCAGGCTTCAAGGATAGTTCTCCATTAAAAACCAGTGTTTCCACTGCAAGGCTGGAATAAATGTTGATGCTTGATGACTATTTTGCTGTGTCACACAGCACTGATCATAAACCTGTGTCACTGCATTAATAAGTAATTAGCACTTTCTAAAGCTTGAAAAGCATATATTTAAGTGCCAGCTTTTGCCATCATCCACCTTCTACCTTCTATATTTAGATCAGCATCTCAAGAAGATCCTCTTTCTATCTACTACCCGTTCAGCTGAAGCATTAGCCAGTAACTTCTGAAACCGGCAAGAGCATGAAAAGAACACATGCCAGAACCAAGGTATTAATGCGCCAATAAAGGTGAATAGAGGCTGCATCTTCACACAATATTTTTAATGGCTTTGAAGAAGAAGAACTGGCTTTTCTACCCCACTTTTCTCACTCATTTAAGGGGACTCAAAGTGGCTGACAAAGCTTCTGTTCTTCTCCCCACACCAGAACACCCTGTGAGGTAAGGTGGACCCGTGAGAGCTCAGAAGAGAGCTGTGACTAGCCCAAGGTAACCCAGCTGGCTTGATGAACGAGAGCGGAAGCAAACCCAATATTCTGAGATAAGAGTCTGGCTCCCTAACCACTAGACCAAACCGGCTCTAAAGTAACTTAGAGATAGGGACCTTTCATATTCAACTTTAATGTGATACTATCCCACTGAAGTTAAGTTCAGGGGCCGTGACCAGCATTCGCACCACTGTCCCCCAACATACCTACCAGCCCTTGAAGTGCAGACAATCCACCCCGGGCTGCCCGCATCACCACCACAGTGGCCACAGCAACTTCTGTTGTGCGCCAGGCCACTAGTATGGCAATTGTGACATAGCACACTTTTGCCTTCAATTTTTAGAAGAGAACTTTAGGCCTTTTTCTGCATTTTTATTTGTAAAATGCCTTCCCCCTAGGGAAAATTGCTCAAGGCACTCTGCAAAAAGAAGAAAAACATGCAATATGAAATAATGCATTATAAAATTGCATACAACCTTGGGAATGGCAGGGCAGAGGCAGGAAACACAAGGGTGCAAGCAAACAGCCTGGATCTTCTTCTTCCTTAGAACCAAGAGCAGGACCTGCCATAGTCTGCACTAACACGTGGATGGAAGATTCCCTCTTCTGAGATAAAATCTGGAATAAGGCCCAGTGCAGAAAGAACCTTATTTGGGTAAATAGGTTTTGCAATATTCCAGTATAAAATATAGGAATAACATACATATGTTGCACTGAATATATGTGTAGTCAGCAAGCATTATGCACTGTGGTCAATTCTGACAGTATTGCTTTGAGTGCCTTTAACAGATATGTCGTTGAAGCAATTCTGCAGAGCAGGTGCAGCTTTTCTGAATTCTATAAGGCAAAATGTAACTACTGAAATGTTGTCTTCTGTCTGTCAGGTCCAGGAAACATCTAGTTGATTTCACTGAATAGAAATAAAATGCTTTTCAAAAGGCTTTGCATGAGTTCAGTTATACTGGAAACAATGTGAAATGCATAGCAGCTGCACATAAATTATGATGCAAGAAGCCATGTATTTGAATAATCTATGGGCAAGCAGATATGAACCTGTGGCAAAAAAAAAAAAAAAAGATTCCCTTAGGCATGAATGTGCATTGGGGGCAGAGATGGCTACATCATTTGCCCGTATCAGGTACCTGCCCCAGATATAATTAACTGGGCTGTAAATGGCAATGTCTCATTCTGCTTATTTCAAGACATTAGAGAGGATGTAGAAAGTGTGCCATATCAAGAAACAAAATATTGTGAGCCAACCAGAATTATGCTGATCTCTAGTTACTAAAGCCTAGGACTGGGCAAGGCAAGGGACATCCAATCTAGAACAATTGACTCTCCATTTTTGGAACCTGCACTTAATTCCATTCAGTTCTGAAACACTCAGGTGACAGGTGACAAGTTCCCTTTGCGCAGACTTGAGAACCTGGTTGCCACAGTGTGCTAAATTTCAAAAAGCTCCGGAAAGAAATGTTGCTTCTGGTCACTCATGCCATGAGTGACTGCAAACAGATATAAAGGGACTATCTACATAATTTTGCATCAGGTTGCCATGCGATCAGTTCACATAGAATCATAGAATCATAGAATGGTAGAGTTGGAGGGGACCTCCTGGGTCATCGAGTCCAACCCCCTGCTCAAGGCAGGATCTCCTAAACCATCTCAGACAGATGGCCGTCCAGTCTCTGCTTGAAGACCTCCATCGAAGGGGAACCAACCACCTCCCGTGGCAGCCTGTTCCACTGGTTGATCACTCTTACTGTTATAGAAACTTAGAGATAGGGACCATCACGAGCCTTCCATGAGTTCCAAAGTGTGGGCAAGCTCACATTTATCCAGATGAGGAAACTCCAGGTATGCTTCCAGAAGAACATACACACTACAGGGAGCCGCCTCTATACCGGAAGTGGCACCATGTGTGCCGGAGTCCACTTGGCAAATATAGTGGCAGAGCAGTTTTAACAGCTCTACAACTAAATCAGGTGGAAGGCGGGGGGGAAGAGGTTAGTATAAAGCCAGTGGTGCAGGCATGGCTGCACGTGGCAAGGGTGCTATGCGTGTGCAGTGGTGCCATTGCCGTGGCAACCGCAAACATTTTGTCCATGTCATCAGACTTTAAAAACTGAAGGTGAAACCAGATCATACAGTGCTTTGGATACCTTATTACACACTGCAACATCTAAACCAACATTAAGGTCAGCACAGAGCTGAGCAATTTTATTCTCAAACTACCTTGAAAACCTATTGCAGCAACACTTTGGCTTTTCTAATTTATTTTATGACTTCGATGAAAGAGCCAAATGAGTCGTGAAATATGCTTGCTTTTTCTAAGCATGCTAGAGCAGCGGGAAAACTGAAGGTCTGCCTGTTTCAACAATAATCTGGCATGATAACGGTTAGGCCCCTTATTTATGGGGATGGTTTTTTTTTTAGCTCTCTACTACCCACTTTAAAACAAGAAAATCTAAATTTTGGAATTGCAGATTTACTGATAAACCATGTCACAGAAACTAGAACAAAATATTTGTAGTTTGAAATGGTTGCTCAGCAATCATTGGGAAATTTATTTTGTGAAGCAATGGATTCAGAGGCTGTTGCAAGGGGGGATGACGTTCATGGTTTCATGGCTTCTTTTTGCTTAACGTTCCTCAGGTTTTCTTCATTGCAACTTCTCAGTTAAAACTTGGGGTATGGTAAGACATCATAGGGATAATCCATATTGGGAGGAAACAAGGATTGAGTACATGTTTGAGTCGTTTCCACATTTGTATTATAACATAGCCTAGCTCATTCTCGCTCGTTTTTTCCATTTGACATGGGGAAACCATGCCTTTTTCTCTCTACCCTTCACTAAATTGCACTCCCTGTGTGGTCAATGATCGGATGCAGCACCCTCCTTCAAAACTTGATTTCACAAGAGTGGAAAAGGCAAACTCCACCATCTGTATTTCTCTGCTTCTGCATCAGAAGGTGGCTTCCCTTGGCAACATTACTGGCCATTCTCTATTTGTTCCTTCTCTACCTCCAACCTGTACCAACCCAAGCTCAGCTTCAATTCTGCATGAACCCACAGTAGAGTTTCTTTAAAGGCCAGTCTTAATTTTTTCCGTTTATAATTTCAAATCAGCATACAATGGGGGTGTTGCTTGCTCTCAAACAGTGAAAAAAGGGGGAGTAACATATAAGGGGGATCAATGTTAATGGTAGTGAAGTTAGCGCTCAGCAGATTGCTTCCACCTCACCTCTCCCTGAGACATCCATGGCAGCATGTGTTCCACAATGAAGTTGAGTGGTGCAGATGGGGATAGTGATGCTGATCACTGTTGGGGTAAAAGGACCGTGCCCCCAAATTTTGTGCATCGCCAAAAGAAAATGGAGGACACATAGTAAGCCAGTTTGGTCTAGTGGTTAGGGTGGCGATGGCAGTGACTGCAGGTGGGGGGGGCGGAGGAAGGGAGGAATGGGGTGTTTGCTTATGTGTGCTAATATTTGTACATATATTCGTGCACGAATACGAAGCCCCCACATTCATGGGGAGGATTCAGCAAAAGCTGAATATTTCTACATTTGATTCATATTGAATCGAGTGTGGGAAATTGGCTTTATGGACACCCCTACTCCTAAGTAGAATGCCCACAACAAAGTCTGTCATTGAATGAGAAGAAATGGGGAGTGCTCCCTCGCCCTGCACAGCCAGAAAAGTAAGGTTTGCACCAAAAATGATCTACTTGCACATTTTCACTTTGTGAAATGAAACAGGCTAATGATCTGAACCGGGCTCAATACTCATTTAATCAGAATGCAAAATAGTCCGATTGTAGCCCATTTAGTTCAGGGGAAAAAAACCCTGAAAGGTATTATTTTATCAGGACTGGAAATAGCCTGGGAACTGATTAAACGCTGTGTCTAATCCCAGCCCTGGGGAGTCCCAGAAGCCATCAGGTGGTGACTTGGAAACCAAAGCCCGTCTGTGTTCACAACTCATCATCATACAAAGATGAATAGATGGCAGTCACTTACAGTAAGTAACAAGATTCAGAAACTTGATACAGGAAAGCCTAACCCTTGCATAAGGTCTTTCCCTTGCTGATTTTGTGCAATGTGGCAGTTTCTCTTGTGAAAAATAATCCAACAGCGTTTTGCAAGTTTTATAAGTTGTTCATGTCAGCAGCATTGCAAAGAGGGAAAGAAAAATGTATCCCAAAGTCCAGTTCGGGCAACATAAAATCAATGCCAGTCAGAAATTAAGATTTATTTCTATTGTTCCTCAAGCCTTGGGGAATGAAGTGCTGACTACTAGATTATTACTGCTGGGAGACCACCTCACCAGTAGTGTTTGGTACCCATGTGAAGTGCACAAAAAGCTGGTGATGGAGGGATGATTTAGTGTCCCTGTTTGTACAGTGTCCAATCTGTGGTCATAAAATGCCAACATCAAGTATATACAAAATGCAGCCTAAATGAGCCTTGGAGCCTTGTCTCTGGTTAAGAAGATTCTCGGAGATACTAGCATAGAAAGGAGGAAAGCCTAGAAATACTATTTGCTCACTGATATAAGAATCTTTCACAGATCGGCTCCTTTCATCTCAAAGCCATCATCTGCGTGCTGATTCAGAAATGGCTCAAAAGGCTACATGAATTCTCAGTACTTTTATCATGCATATTATATTTTTAAGGGTCCTTAAACAAAACTTTTATTTTCCTTTCAAACTATAAGAACATTGGGGGAAATTCTAAAATCAATACAGAATCCTGTTGCAGCTTAGTTGAGCAGGCTTGGGTGTGATAAGTACTTGCACATGAAGCAACGTGGGAATATTCACAGATGGATTCAGCCACAAAAAACACCTTCTCTCGGCATCAATGAAGCTTAGGAAATTTAGCACAATGCCATTTCCTGATAGGCTGCGTCTGAGGCATTCTGTTCCATTGCATCCTATGCTTCCCAATGGGGTTGGTGTTTGGTCTGAAGCGTGACTCATAGTTATGGAACAAAGTTGTCATGGGCTTATCTCATGCCCCCAAGGCCCTTGGCCTTGCCTCAGAGAATTGGGGCCTGGCTGTCAGGCCTCATCACAATAATCTAATCACATCAGTACCACTGATTTCAGTCTATTTAGACTGCATACAGGGCGGTATTTGGCACAGAAAAAAAAAATCAATCTTCCCAGGCTTTTGGGTAGTGTCCTTGGACTTTTTGGCTCTTCATAGTGTTTTCTGGGTGTGGTGTGTTTATGTGGAATACAGTTATCTGTGATATTTAACTTGCTGGCAGTCTTGCCGCATATGTGGGTGGCTCAGCAGGCTTCTTTAGATTTGATCTGTATTTCCCTCTTATGTTTTAACGGCATGGTTTTTTGGCAATAGGCTCTATTATTAGGGTGCCAGCCAGGGCTTCACAAATTGGGCAGGGGGGAATCACTATATTGTCTTTGGAAGTGCTTAAAAAGGTTTTGCTTAGACTGCTACTGTTGCCACCTGCCATTTCCTATCCTTAAGGTCAGTGCTAAATAATTTCCAATCTGTTATCTTAAGAAAAAAGTTCTCATCATATGACTTTGAAAGAGAAAGAGAACTTGGCTTATTCAGTGGCTAAATACGTGTTATCTACATACATATAAAATTCAGGGAATCAGATGGCCATCTGAAGCAGTTTGGTCTAGTGGTTAGGGAGCCAGACTCTTATCTGGGATTGATTCGGCACTCCTCCATGAAGCCAGTTGGGTGACCTTGGGTGAGTCACAGCTCTTTCTGAGCGCTCACAGCCCCACCCACTTCACAGGGTGTCTGTTGTGGGGAGAACAAGTTTATCAGCTGCTTTGAGTCACCTCTAATGGGCAAGAAAAGCAGGGTAGAAAAGCCAAGTCTTCTTCTGTATCCATAATCCCCTTCTGCACCCCACTGGCCATTAAATGTTTGCTCAGGTTTGTGGCTGTGTTAAAAAGGAGGAAAAGTCAGCAATGGTGTTTGTGTCTGTTAAGGATGGCGGAAAATGTTTGATACAGAAACGTGGGTGAGAGAAGGAAATCACTGAAACACAGTACTATGAGCCCACCTGAGAGATACCAAGAAAGTCCAGCAGACCAGCAGGAGGAGCTGCTGGCTGTCATCCAGGCTCAGAGAAATGTCTACCAGCCAGTCCTCAAACTCCTCACTGTATGCTTGTGTCTGCCACTCACCCAAGTTCTAGAAAGCCTAAGTCTCATCAGTAGCCCTGGTGTGATAAACCTGGCAAGCATTCTTCGCCTGCTTCTGCTGCTAGGGCGGTGATGGCCAACCTATGACACGCGTGTCACAGGTGACACGCCAAGCCCTTTTGGGTGACACACTTGGTCACCCTGGCACCTGGACGTGTAGTGCTTGCTTGTTCTTGAAGTGTATGAAATACCAACTTTCAACTGAAAAATTAGCAACAAAAGGCACTAATGTAAAGAATTATTTGTTTTTGCTTTTAATAAAATACATATGTCAAAAATATAACTTTTTACTAGAACTACAAATATCACAAAATTTTGGATATTTCTAGATGTGACACAGCACCCGAGTTAAGCTACGTTTTCTTGCGTATTTTGACACACTGAGCTGAAAAGGTTCGCCATCACTGTGCTAGGGCCATACCTAAGCCCATACCACCACTTCCTGCTCACAAACAGGAAGGAAAGCAGATATGTTCATCTTATGATCAACCAATGAGTCAACAATGTGATGTAGCTGCAAAAAAGCAAACACCATCCTAGGATGCATTGAGTGGCAATAGAGTCTAAATCACAAGAGTTATTCCTCTTTATCTTGGTCAGGCCTCATCTAGAGTACTGTGTCCAGTTCTGGGCAGCCCAATTTTAATTATTTTTTTTCTTTTACAAACTAGAGCAAATCCAAAGGAGGTCTACCAAAATGGTTAGTGGTCTGGAAACCATATCCTACGAGGAACAGTTGAAGCATCTAGAGGGATCATCCCTATTCTCACATAAGATATTAGATATTAGGAAAAAACTTCCTGTCAGTGAGGGAAGTAGTAAGTTCTCATATGCGAGGGGTTTGACTAGATGAGCCTAGAGGGCCCTTCCAAGTCTATGATTCTATGACCGTATTGCTGAAATGGTGTACAAATCAGTGTGGACCAGATCCCTGAAAGAGCACCTCTTCCTAAGCAGGCCCGCCCCCCATCAATCATGCCAGGCCCTCCTGGTAATCCTGTTCCTGGATGGTGTCCATGTGGCAGTGAACCGAATTTTGCCTTCTCTCATATTGCAGAGTTTTCCTTTTGAAGGTGGCAGGTTTACTGTAGATTTGACTTTTTTTCTTCCCTCTCTGTTTTTAGTCTTAGGTTGCCTGGACCTCTCTGTACATTGCTTTGGGACCTAGGGGAAAAGTGGCTTAAAAACAGAACGAAAGAATGAAAGAACAAAATTCATGTCCTCTGCTGGACCTACTGCTCTATTTGGGGCAGGCAGACCTCAGTTTGAATATGCAAGATTCCTTCTGCCACACCTATGTTTGTTAAGATGGATTTCATTTCTCTTTTATGCCCCCACCTGAAAAAAAAAACCCTGAAAGCACACACATAACCTGCTTTAACTGGAAGGCAAAGCACCTTTGTTTAGATGCCACATGTGGAATCATAAGCATTGTGCAAGACTTGGCAATTATATGACATATAGGCATTGGCTAGCATGCTGTCCTGTATAAAATGAAGCTCATATTTGTCTTTTTAAATAAAATGTATTAAAGAAACAGAGCAAACACAAATCTAATGAAATACTCTTTATTGCTGCATACATACTTATATATTACACTTTTAAATATACTGTCATTCTGGAAAGCCAAACATTATTTAACAGCCAGCAGGGGGCAGAGGCAATGCAACCAGGAGGAGACCAAATAACACTAAAGAAAAAATCTTATGTCTAGCCAGGAGCTAAAAATAACTTCAATAAATACTATAAATTCACTAATTTTCTTTGTTTCTTTGCATTTAAAATAGATGTCTTTTCACTACATTAAATAGCTGCTAGTGTCTATTTCTTTTCCCACCCTGATTCGTAAAGTGCAAGAAGAAACTTAAGTAGACCAGATATTAAGAGCAATAGGAAAATTTGCAAATGAGCTGAATTCAAAATAGACGTAATGTCTGACTTTGTTCACTTTTTAAAGAAATCAAGCAATGCGGATAGTTTTGCTGCTGTGAAAAAGAACAGCAATCCCCCCTGACTCCTATTACAGAAGTTTATAATCTCTCTCTAAAACGAATAAAGAGGAAGATCTCATCTGACTGTCACTGTTAATTGCATGCATTTCTCTACTTTATTAGACGCTTGGACGAGGAAAATATTAGGGTGCCTTTAAAAAAAATCCTTCCTTATGCTTCTTAGTTTCTTGACCTGCTCTTTCACTGAATTCTTGTAAACAGCAACGGTGAACACTCTACTGTCTGCCAAAATATCAGATGTCTTGAAGAAGTGTACCAATGACTAAGCAAGGGCAGGTGACAGAACAGAAGAATATTAACCTGCCCCCTCCCCATAATTATGACCCTTTTTCAAAGGGGTGATGTAGGAGGTGACTTGGCATCACAGAATTTCATTTTGCTTTCAAGATTTTTGGTGAAATACAAGAAAAGTCACACAATGGGAAGTCGTTACCTTGCTGTCCCTACATAACCTCCGTTTCCCATGATTTTGGATAAGCACAATTCCTTTATGAGGTCTGCAGTCCTCGGCACAATTATCAGGAAAGAAAGCATCAGGAATTCAAAGCCACTTTTATTGGGCTCTTACTGCTCATGCACATCTGGATCCATACTGGATTAATCTATGCAGGCTTGCTGAAAGCCTGGTGAGGTGCTCAGCTTCCCCGTGAAATGCACAGTGCAAGCCAAAAGGGAGGCTTTAACAAGTGTGGGAATACTTGCATTCCTGGAGCACCAACACAAAAGCTATGTTACATAAATATAGTTAATATATAAGCTTCTCAAGGTAACCAAAAACTTGTGCATTCCACTGCCATACTAAGCCAGGGTTGCTAACTCACAAGGGTGGAGGTTGCCACCTTTCCTTCCAAAGCACTTAGTTAAAGAGCTCTGGTCTGGCAGGTTTTTGCGTATGGTTAGTCCCAGTTCTACAGTTGTGGCTGCAAAATGAACTTTAGTTGAAATCAAAAAGAAGAAACCAAATGGCAAAGATGCAGGGGGAAAATGTCATTGCCTCTTCACCACACTCAAATTCTTAGCACAGTTTAGGTGCAAATATTTTTGGTCAGCGTCCAAATATGTGAAGTAATTGAGACCTGGCATCACAAAGCATTGCATTCACTGATGTTCATATGGCGATATAACTCCTGTTGCTCTTTGTTAGCAGAAATTTCACAGTTAAAATAACTACAAAGCAGATTTCACGTGCCAAATTTATCTCTCGAAAGCGTATAATTGTACATAGCTAATACATTTCAAAGCCCTCTATAATCTGTGTTTAAATTTCCATGTTAGTCAACCAGCAGTTCCCACTGTATTCTCATATTCTCTTACCATTACTCACAACTTCTTAAACCAACAGGAGAAAAGAATCCCAAAGCCTCACACTGGTACTTCTCAGGGAAATTTGAAGTATTTTTCTATACTGAAAACCCACTACACTCAAGGCAATCTTCAAGGGTGCCTCCACATCCAAGTTGGTGGCAAGGAGATGCTTTACTTACTAGGGAAGCATTTTGAGTGGAATGGGCACTATGCAGTCCAAAGGCAGCATCCTCCAAGTTATTTCAATGATTTGGTGGCCGAAAACACCACAAACTGCTCACCAAGAACTTAGCACCTACAGCTGAGATTTGCAGTCATGGGTTGTACGGCCTATATGGCCTCATCATGCAAGTCTATTCAAGAATAATGGAAAGTGTTCACCACCACCGTTAGCTAAATCCCTACTTATTCCCTGTCTGGCTCCTCTGCACTCAGGCATCCATCAGTCTCAATATGAATGGGAGAGACAGTAATGCTTCTTAATTGGAATTGAAAAGTATTTTCTTATGATTTCAGCCACTGTATCTGGTATAGCCAGTTACAGCCTCTGACATCAAAAGGCCAATGCAGATGCTTAGAGACCCTGCACAGTCCTGTAAGAACATACTGAAAGGTCCCATGTTGTTGACTGAATAGCTGTGCTTTTTTTTACATTGCACAATTATAGCATAGCGTTAATCCTACAGGATCAATGTATACGCATGAATGTGCAATGTTAAGCATGGAGATACTGGTATGGCAAAAGTTGTAACTGGTCCGCATGCTAACAATCAAACCATCTTCCACAGAATGCAAACATCTCATCACAACTAATGTCTCCTTTGGGAGCAGAGGACTGGGGGAAAGAAGATCAGCTACATCTGTCCATCGTGTTAAGCGTGCCAGATAGATGCTCATATACAAAATCTGTGCCAGGATTTGAAGACTTCATGGGACCATTAGTAAAGCTCTCAACGCCTTTCAAACACCGCCATTAAAAAAAGAACTAGCACTTCAATTAAGCCTTCAAATATGGCAGCCTCTCATACAAGTAGCAGCAAAATCACCAGTAGCCAAGCACGTCTGTACCCAAGGCAGAAGACAAGCCGCGCAGTGTGGCAGAATATTGTGTTCCAATAAGAACTGCAGAAACGGAGAACAGAACACACAACACCCACAAATGAAATGGAACTGAGTGAAAACCTAAGGCATTTGTCTTAGAAGGACGAGGTATTGCTCTGCCTCAGTTCTGCAGAATCTGTAAGATGAGGGTGCGGAATCAGAGAACGCTGGCAACTGGCAAACAAATAAAGCAGCCACTGCATACACATAACACTCCTGCAGAAGTGTCAAATCGACTTGCAAAATATGGCTTATGAAAATCTAAGCTACTGATAGCTTGCAAATGCCCTGGGTTTCATGGTGGCTTCCCACAGGAAGCTGCTGAGCCAGTGTAACCTGTGGAGCATTTATTTTCACTAGGCACAGCTGGGCTGCAACTCCAGGCAGCATCCCAACGGGCCAGGTAGTACATTCATTAAACTGGGCTTGCAGAAGTCAGTCATCAAGTGTGACCAAATACAAACAGCAACGCTTGTAAACCTGGAGCTGCTTTTTGGTTCCTAGTCCCTGGGAGAAATAAAAATGAACCACAACCCAAGAGGGCATTAGCAGAACTGTAAGCAGAAATTATGCATTAAAAAAAAGAAGGATCTATCAAATCAAGTGGGGCAAGGGAGAAGAAAACCATGAGCACACAGGACCTATCATGGAACTCTGAGCTGATCCAGGGCACAGTCAACAGAGGTAATGTCCCAGATTAGCATTCAAGCCCCATGCTGGCCAGAAGATTATCCAAAGCTTCCAGTTTCTGGTTAGCTTCTTCAATGGCACTGTATGTTTGCACGTTACTGGTTATGTGGAAACGGATGTCATCAATCAGCGGGATGGAGTCCGTTTCCTGTCGCTCTTCCACTGCTTCAGCGTTCTCCTTTACTGCCACTGCAAATTCTTCTGACTCCAGAAGCTGAAGAGGCAAAAGAAACAGAAAATTGGCCAGCTGAAAAAAAAGCAACTGAAATATCAATGAAAACATCCTAAAGAGTGGCAATTGTGAAGAAGGAATTCTATTCGGAGTATACAATTCTAGACGATGCGGCATACGAATTTGAAAAGAGAAGGCCTACTGAAGGTATAAACATTGTTCTGTCCCCTTATCTGTAAACAGCAGATTGTGAACATCTTACAAGTAAAATTACCCTTTCTATGAGTGGTCTGCTAACCTCAATTAAGTTTTACAGGGTAGGCAAAACAACACATCTTAATGTAATCTTAATTATGGGTTGTAACTGCCTTAAACAGGAGACATCACTATTGGAAAGCTGGGGGCTTGTTTCTATAGAAAGGCTTTCCCCAGGGAAATGACCTGTGACCCCTGCCCCACCATCTTGGCTGCACAGTAGAAAGAAGTTCCATTTCATCCATAATTGGAAGATCTATGTAACTCAGGAAAAGCATTGCTTTGGCTGTGGTGGTATTGGTGATATGTACACACCAGGGCAAGGTTAATGTTCAGAGGATTTCCTAGCAATTTTGCCAGGCCAGAAATTCTGTTAAAATGCCTCCCTCCAGTTCTAGTGCTTTCTTAGAAGGACTTAGAAATCTGTGTGGGGTAAGACTTTCCAAGAATCTACCTTGCAGCAGAGCCAGGCAGTTGTCCTAGAGGCAGAGGTTTGACTGCCCAGGTGTTGTTGTTTTTAAATCTGTCCAAATATGCAGTGCCAAAATTAAAGCCCCATTTCTGGAAAGTTATCATATTTTTCATTTCTTAAGACACACTTTGCCCCCTTCAAAATACCCCTAAAAATGCGGTACATCTTATGCGGTACCGGTATCTCCCCCGTTTGCCTCAGCTGGTTTCAAAACAACTGCAGCTGAAGGAAGGAGGAGTAGAAATCCATGGCAGCTAGAGAGAAATCTATGCCGCCACTGCAGCAGTGGTGATTCCCCCCACAAAAGACCCCTAAAAAGGGGAGGGCCTTATGTGCTGGTGCATCTTATGGAGTGAAAAATACAGCAACTAAATTGTTAACTAAATCTTTGTGGCTTCTGATATTTGGACATCTGAAAACAAAAGCAGGGGACAAGGGCATCACAGAGAGAAGTGTACAGGGTGGGCAATCTTGAAGTGGAAGTAGTGAATCAAAATGGAAGGTTTAAAGCAGATGAGCTTCAGGATAATGGAGAATACTACTGGCAAACCTTGCTTTCAAAACTGCCTGGCATGGGCCAACTTTGGAGGCAAAGTGAATAGCCCCCTGAGTGGGCAACTAAGTGGCAAATGTGCTTTAATCTTAACAAGTGCAAAGTAATGCACATCGGGGCCAAAAATCCAAATTACATCTATAAACTGATGGGGTCTGAGCTTTCTGCAACACACCAGGAAAGGGATCTCGGGGTTCTGGTGGACAGTTCAATGAAGGTGTCAGCCCAGTGCATAGCAGCGAAGAAAGCTAATTCAATGCTGGGAATAATTAGGAAGGGAATAGAAAACAAATCAGCAAGTGTCATTATAAATATATAGTGAGGCCACATTTGGAATATTGTGTACAATTCTGGTCACCACACCTCAAAAACTGGAAAAGGTGCAGAAAAGGGCAACCAGAAAATTGATTAAGGGGCTGGAACACCTCCCTTACAAAACCAGGCTGCAATGTCTAGGCCTCTGCAGTCTGGAGAGATGGCATTTAAGAGGTGGCCTGACTGAAGTATATAAAATCATGCATGGTATAGAAATGGTGGATAGAAAATTTTTTTTCTCTATTATACAACACTAGAACCAGGGGGCATCTATGAAGCTGATGGGTAGGAGAGTCGGATCCGACAAGGGGAAGTATTTCTTCACCCAGAGGGTCATCGGTTTATGGAATTTGCTGCCGGAGGAGGTGGTAACAGCTACCAGCCTAGATGGCTTTAAGGAAGGGTTAGACAAACTGATAGACGACAGATGTATCAACGGCTACTAGAATGAATGCCTAGGTCGGTGATGGCCAACCTATGACACGCGTGTCACAGGTGACACACCAAGCCCTTTTGGGTGACACAAATGGTCACCCTGGCACCTGGGCGTGTAGTGCTTGCTTGTTCTTGAAGTGTATGAAATACCAACTTTCAATTGAATATTAGCAAATGAAATTCAGCAACAAAAGTCACTAATGTAAAGAATTATTTGTTTTTGCTTTTAATAAAATATTACTAGAGCTACAAAATTCGCAAAATTATGGATATTTCTAGGTGTGACACAGCACCCGAGTTAAGCTAGGTTTTCTTGCGAATTTTGACACACCGAGCTCAAAAGGTTCGCCATCACTGGCCTAGGTACATCTTTCAGGCTGGGGGGGGGCAGGATGCTTCTAAAGCCATTTGCTGGGATTTGAGAGCAGGAAATGGTTTGCCCTTGTCTCTGCTTGAGACGCCCATGAGCATTTGATGGGCCACTGTGTGCGACAGGACGCTGGACTAGATGCGCTGTGGCCTGATCCAGCAGGTCTTCTCTTATGTCCTTATGTTCTCTTATCAGTTATCTCTATGGCATCTTCAGATAGAAGAGCCTTAGATATTAGTGTTAGGTGTTGATGATCACACACACTAATTTTTCCAAGAAATCTCAGAATTCCCAGCAGTTATGAGGTAAAATGATTTTGAGATTAAAAGGATCTGAGAAAAGAGTCTCAGGGTTATGACAAGCTACTGAAACTGTATTTATTTGATAGTGTTGGGAAAGAGTACAGGACAGGAGCTGTTAAGAAATTGTTTTCTTCAGTGTATTTTCACAGACAAGAATTTCACACTCCTCTCAAAGTCTGTTAAGTAAAGAACTCTGCAACTTGTGTGGGTGTGCTAATTAGAGCTGTTTATAAAAATCAGCAAATTGCCTGGATTGCAAAGCACTTTGCAAAAGCAAGACTGTGCCTGTCACAAGTGTCTGTCCGTGCTGGAAAAGGGCAAAAAAAAAAAAAAGCCAAGCAGGACAGAAACAAGCATTATATTTTTCTGTAGGGTGAAACACTGGTATGACTATATATTTCCACTGCCTACTTAAAGCAACATTTACAAAATTTGCATTAACAGTCTTGGGGATTTAAACACCTCCCTGCTTAAAGGTCTCCAGAGGGAGAAAGCATAGATATATAGGAAAAGTATGTGTTCTATAAATGACTGAAATCAGCACACAGTAACTGACAGTACTGTAGAAAAATAGAACACCAAACCTTTTGTTCCTCTTCTCCTTCACCTATAACTCAAGATGATCTCCTCAACCAGATTTCAACACAGAATTGCGTGGCTTATTTGGAAACAGACAAATATTTCTTCAGCGATGCTTTCACGTGGCCAAGCAAGGTTGTGTAATTGTGGCTAGAGAATCAGGTTAGGGCTCAGAAGACCAGTTTATTTCAGATTCCGCCATGAAATTCACTTGGTGATCCTGGTTCGGTCACTGGCTCTGAGCCTAGCCAACTCTTCAATAATATCAAGGAAGGAAAATTACGTTTCTGCCTCAAGCTCTTTGAGACACAAACTGAAACAACCTTGTTTGATGCCATCTATAAAGGCAAAGTTTGTTGGCAAAAGGACTTCACCAACCACAATGCAAACTATTCCAGCTGCTGGACACAGGCATAAATGTATCAGCTTTCCTTTGCAGGTCACACTATCTGATGGTTCCTTGCTACCTTCTCAATGATCTTCGCCATGTACTCTGTGCACTGGTCTTCCAACCGGGTCAGCTGGAACAGTTTCGCAACCTTCCAGATATTGACAACGCTGTCTTCATCGAGAACCTGGGCCAAAGTTCTTCCACAAAGACGCTTGAGCCCAGGCAACAGGTACATGTCTGCAACACAGAGCACTTCATAGGCATTCTCAGGGGATAGCTGCCAAGACAAGACGACAAACATAAATGAGCTCAGTATCCATCACAACTGAGCATCTTCAAATCACATCTGGTCACAGCACTATCACTCGTTTAATTAAACAGGACTTATTTATATCAGAATCAAGTAAGTCCGCATGTCACGGCAGGGCTATGATCAAGCAAGTCTTCCCCTACCAAAAAACCCTGGTTTCAGATTGCATAAAAAAAGGGAAAGATGTAGAATAATTTGATTTATTAAAATAAAAGACATAATTTGAGCAAATACATAAAATAGCAAAAAAGGAATAGAATAAAAAAAGTCCAAGCAAATTAAAAGAGTTCTTCATACAGAACATGGGATTCAACTTCAAAGTTACACAGTAGTTCAAAAAGTCATAAAGTCATTCCATTGCAAAGGCAAAATAACTCAAGTGATTTATCAGGATAAAAGAGTGGAATAGGAGAAATAGCATCCCATGAAGACATACTCACAAATGGAATGAATAACGAGAGATAGATTCCTAATGCTGATACAGGCATAACTATAACCTAAACTATAACTACATCACATGTTATACAACAGTCAATAAAATGCCCACAAACCTAAGTCTTTCAAGAAGGCGAGTGAATAACCCATTTCCATCAGATGATGTGAAGAGTTACCTGTCCCATCTCTGAAGCCAATTAGTGTTATCAACTTTGTGAACAAGTTCCCAGGTGCAATTGATTGTGGGTGGTACTTCTTCAAAGCCAAGCATGCCTTTCTTCTGCAAACTTAGCCCAAGTCATCTGCTTTTCCCTTAAGAAGATTTTAACTTCTGATGTTAACCCTCTAAGGCCAAAATGGAGACAGTTAGGCTTTCCCATTATACTATACTACTTTGTCAGAGAGAAACTTGCTCTCTCCTTGTGTGTTTGACGGCAATTTCCATCAACCCAGCCAGAATGATAACATCCAGAATGATAACTTGTTCAGTTTATTAGAATGTATCGTCAGAGAAGCCCTGCTGGATCGGATCACAGCCCTTCTAGTCCAGCATCCCATCTCCCAGTGTGGCCCACCAACTGCTTATGGGCATTTTCAAGCAGAAGATAAGGGCAAAACCACCTGCTCTCAACTCCTTAAAAATGGTCTTCAGAGGCGCCCTATCTGCCTCCCTAATCCAGAGGTTCTTGGCATACATTCTAGTAGCTGATACATCTGTCCTCCATGAATCTGTCTAACCCTTAAAGTTAGATAGAATATTTACAGTTCTCTCTTATTAGATATGGTATAACAAATTTCAAAGCCCAGTTGCATACTTGCCATGATTTCCATGTATGCTTTGATATACACTGTGGCTAAATGTGTCTTTCAAAGAGCTTTTGTTGAGAGAATATTCTGTGACCTGGATCCAATTGAAAGCTGTGCTGCTCTCAGAAAATCGCTTCTGTCAAAGCTGTACGGATGACTCATACCAATCATCTCTTGACATGAATTATTCCAAAATTCATCCACAGATTCAAAATTCAAGCTTTTAAACAGAACCACTTTATTTTGCTTTTTGATCAAATGCATAAAGAGCTAAGATTGCTGCGCTACACACAACAGTATTCCTATACTATCTTCTCCCTCTCCTCCAAACAATGGAGGGACTCCAGACAACATACACCACTGATCCTCTTCCAGCAAAGTCAGCTCCAGGAAGTCCATCTAAATCTTTACCGCAACTCCCTTGCTGTTTCTGATCTCTCTAACTTTGACATTTCTTCCTTCCTATCATTTAAATCATGTTCTTAAGCACTATGTAATTTCAGAACATAACAGCAAGATTAATCTGACCTTGCCTTTCCTCTACACTCTGTCAGTTCAGTACCTTGATGTTCCTTTAATTGGGACCATGTGTCCGCTGGCAAGCAGTTTTTCTGTTGTCTGGGACATAAAGCAGCGATGCACTGCTGGTCTCCCCATAACCGTTTACTGAACTTCAATTTCCTTCCTTTACATGCAACCAAAGTATCTCCCAGTGCCATAGAGAATGTTATCAGTTGAATTAGTCAATCCTTGCATCTGACTGGCTTATAAAAATAACCTCTACTGGGTTGATTCAAGGAAAACTGGGATCATTGCTGGCCTATGATATTTTATTACATGAAGAACTTTAAGGATACCCCCTCAACAAAAATCCCGCTATATCACACAGACACCAGCTCCTGTCTTCATCCACCCTTCTCACCTAAAAGTAAAGAGCACTTATGATGCAGAAACACTCCTACAGTTACAACTTTTAGCCACCTAGTGAAGATAAAGCTTTTCACCCAGGCATTCCCTGGGTGACTGGTGATTCTCTCCTGACCCTAGCCAACTTTTTAACATGGCTTTAATGAACCATGTCATTCTTTTCTAAATGTTAGCAGATGATAAAGTAATTTGAATGAAAGCTAGCACTAAGATGTAGGCTTCAGCCATCATTAAGTGCTTAGATTTTCAGAAATAAATAAGGAGATGCTTCCTGATAGTACCATGCCCATAGACAGTCTTGTCCTGGTCTTAGGTGTTTCTAACTTTTAAAGAAAATCTATCCTTTGTCTTGGTCAGTACCCAAATCTAACATGTGCAATTGTTATTTTATTGTTAAGGGAGACACCATAAAATATTACAGCAAGATACATGCGCTACTCTTCCTTCTTTTGGACTAAACACAGGGTTTTATTTGTGATGATGCAATGATGCTTTAAATTTAATTGGGCAAACTATACATAGAAAAAACCTACATTTTGGAGGACAAGGGAAGTCTAACCTGGTCAGTCAGTCAAAATTCAATCTGAACTATTTCTGCCACCGCCACCCTAGTTCAAATCAAACAAAACTGTGCAAAATCAGGTCATGCTCATCTCCAAAAAAAAGATATAGCTTAAGAACAACAAAATAATACAATACCAAAATCTGATGCTGTTGTACTGATTAAGCATTCTTTGAGTCAAGATAGCAGGCCACTGGAGTTGCTGTCCTATAATTTCAAAACCACTGACACGAGGCTTTCTGCCTTTTTTCTTACATATTAAAAGATTCTCTACTTAATGAGTTCTTACCTTGATTCTTACTTGATATTGACAACTGACTTTGTTCACAGAATGTGTTTTTAATCACTTTACACAACCTTTTGAACTAAATACACATCTCGCTATATTAATAAATGTATCTATCCATGAGAGAAAGAGAAACAGACAGACATTTGTATATCTGGATTCTTTTTTTCAACACTTTTAGCTCACTTTTGTGATGGACTTACAGGCAGCTATGGAGGCCAAAACATATTAAAGTTCTAGTTCTTTGGACTGCAACTGAATAAACTGAAATGGTTTTAAAATACAGGCAGGTTGCAGAAAATGGTGAGTTAAGTAAAAAGACAACAGAGAAGTTAGATAATGTCAGAAACACCACCTGCGGCCGAGAACTCAGGAACAAGACATGAGGTTGCTCATAACCAGTTCCTCTTGTTTTATTGATAGCAGAAGACAAAGAACCAAGCATAACCTGGGAAAGATCACTCAGGTTCTCGGCATCACGTTCCCACAGCCTCTTCCATCCAAGGCCTTTCCTGCTGTATTGTTAGTGAGATAATTCCCACAGCGTACTATCTGTTACTGTGTCTACGGTAGCCTCAATGGAAAGGCTGGGACAAGAAGGAATGTGAGCAGGCAAGGCCTTGCTTCAGCAAGAAGAACAGGTGGACCCAGAGTGGCCCTTGCAGACAAAGAGAGGAAGGGAAGATATAACAGTGGCTGGAACAACAAGGAAGAAGTCAAAAATCGTCCCTTTCTTTCTCTACTTGCAAATACCTAAATCACAAATAGACAGACTGCACAGATAACTAAATGCAAAGAGATGGAACTCACAATTACTGACATTATGAGTACAGGGGGAGTAAGGAACAAAAGCTGGTTGAACGGTACTTCCTAAATATTTTTAAAGCAATTAATTCTAGTTTTCTCCTCTTCAGAGAATCATATAGAGTTGGAAGGGACCTCTAGGGTCATCGAGTACAACCCCCTGCTCAATGCAGGATTTCCTAAATCATCCCAGACAGATGTCTGTCCAGCCTCTGCTTGAAGACCCCCAGTGAAGGAGAGCTCACTACTTCCTGTGGCAACCTATTCCACTGACTGACTGCCATTACTGTCAGGAAGTTTTTCCTAAAATCTAATCTGTATTGACTCCCTTGATGTTTCATACCATTGTTTCTAGACTTCCCATCTTGTGTAAGTGAGAATAGGAACAATCCCTCTGCACAGCGACGGCCCTTCAGATACTTGAAGACTGCTATCGCGTCTCCCCTCAGTCTTCTCTTCAGCAAACGCGATGCTGCTTTCCAGGTTCTAAACAAGCTGAAGTTGCTGGATGGTTCTGAAAGGCCGGGCCAAGACACCCTCCTCCCTGTTCCACATTATGAGTAACACTATAGACAAAGAGCCTTCCTGGGAGTAGCACCCTCTTTAGATTTCCCTCAGCTCTAAAATATGGCCGGACGCCATCTTTGTTAAGCTTTTATTGTCAACTGAAAATATCTGCACAGGCCTTTATTAGTGGTTTTGAATTTTAGAAGAATTCAGGCCGCCTAAGGTGTTTTTTCCTTGGCTAGCTGTGCCATTATTCCATATTGTGGGTTTTTTTTCCTTTAGACTGTATGTTGTATCTAAGAATTAAGCGTTCAATGAAGAGCAGGCTACAAATTTTGCAAATTATGAATGCTATGTGAATACTGATGCAAAGAACATCCAGTTCCATGTAATCCTCTTGAGTAGAAAATGTAATGTAGCAAATATCACAAGCCCAGACATCCTCACAGCTGCCTCAAGTTTGACACTACCTAGAACAGAAGAGTGTGATCCTTTCTACAGAAGCTTTAAATAAACTACCCTGCATTTTGAAGAGGCACTTTGGGAGAAGGGGAAAAGTTGTTTCAAGTGTCTCTTAAATAACTGAAGAAAACAAGGACAGATGGTTTGGTTGGCAGCTTCATTCTTGCCCTGCAGGAAGGCAGATCAAAGGAAAAGGAAAGATGTATGGTTTCCAGAGTGTATCCCATAGAGTAAAATGTGCTCCTATATTCTATATTCAAAATCTCTACAGACTGAAAGTCATTCCAGATGTAATTAGATTTAAAGGCAAGACTCCAGTGACTACTTGAATTCGCAAGAGTTATTCTCTTTTCTGCAAGTGTAACATGACTGCAAGTATTGTTCCCTTTTTTTGAATGTATCATCCAAGACAAAGACAATTCTCAGGGAGAGCAAATGAATGCCTACAACATCAGAGAAGGAAACCTGAAACTATTGTTCTGCTATGAAATATGTTCCAGCTTTCCAGGGGCACAGTGTCAGATAGCAGGATGGGGTTGCTCACTGGAGGAGATTTCTACTTCTCACTCTGACACTCCTTCTGCTGATTGGGAGCAAGCATGAAAATTCTTAATCGATATTTGCTTCTCAGGATATAAACAAGAGGTTTGGCAGGGCATTATTTATCTCCACAAACTTGCAGAAGAGCCCCTCTGGAGTGTTCCTTTTTTAGAACCATACTCACATCCACTGAAGACAACAGATCATTGCTGATGTTGGCAACTAGACTTGTTCTTCACATGGACAAAGCTCCCTTTCACGGGAGAGGATGCAAGGCAAACTGTCAGTATACATTTTCACAGCATGGACAATGCTCAGAAATGCTACACCTATTATATTTTGCCTGTGAGACATAACTAAACACAGCTCAGAACGGCAAGAATTGGTCCAGGCCATCAAACCTGACTCACTGGCACCACACAGCAAAACTGTATTTGCAGGGGTCTTGCTGATTAAAACTGGTTACTAGCCAAAATGCAGTTTGAATAAGTTCTCCATTGTCCTGGGCTATCATGTTAGAACCACTGCATGTGCAATCTTTAAAAAAGGACTCCTATTACAAGCTCAAAAATGCTGTTTGGAATGCAGAGGTGCCACTGCCTGTGCACTAAACAACTGAACACAGCTCATCTCTAGCTTATAAGAAATTGTTTATTGGTACTGCCCTCTAGTGGCAGGCAGAGCACCCTGCTGCTTTCAAGAGTTCTGCAGATCAGTCCTTCAGGATACTAGAGAGCAGCACATCGAATTGGCTTAGAGGAGACAGTTTTTACTTTGGCAGGAAAGATCCACCTTGGTGGCTGCAGGACAATAAATAAAATCAATGCTGAACCTCACATGAAACACAAGCAGATTCTTAAATGGGCATCAGAAGTTCCACTATAATAGGCAAGAAAGTAAGAAAATGGTTTAACGAAGCCAGTGTTACTTCAAAACACTTGGCTGGTTTCAGTGAAGTATTAGCAAATGTAAGAAATTTTGCAAAGACATGTTCGGATCACCTTCAAGTGGTCACTATCACATCAGCTGTGTTCCACATGCAGTTCTCCATTCATTCACAGGAGTTTGTTATGTCCACAAAGTGACAACTAGGCCACCGTTGCAACTTTACTTCCTTCCCCAAGACTGTAGAATCCTTCCTGGAATGAACCGTTTCAAAAAGCCTCACCTCTGTGTCATCACTATATATGTAGTAGAGGACTCGGATGAAGATCTCCTCTGAAATATCATGAAGAGTCACCACAGGGATGCTGGGTTGTGTTTGCAGCTCTTCACTTTCAGAGAAGTGATCCTCTAAAAGGGCTTTGAAATAGTCACTGCGGCCACAGAAGAATGCCTGCAAGGAGAGACGAACAGCCTTAGGATCATTCTTATGCCTTAACAGCCAAGCCAAGCAATAAAACTCCCAAAGGTTTTCAAGATTTGTCACAATTAGGAGACACAATCTGGCAAATGTGGAAATGCGTCCTTCAGTTGCTATACAAAGGCACAGATACAGACTTCACCCGTACCGTCTTCTAAATCCACTGCAGACAACTCTGCCTTGAGTATAGTACAGTATAGTTTATTTGTACGGTCATAGACCAGAAACAGCAAATGTTAAAAGGTATAAAAATTACAAAAAGTTATTTAAAATCACAATAGGCAGATAAAAATCAAGTAAAAATGAGGTGAGTCTACATACTCAGAGGATACTACATAAAACAGGTAAAACAGACCACTATAAGAGACAAATAAAACAACATAATGGATTAAAATACATATGGTCAAGAATACAATTTTTCCCCAGAATATCTCTAATCAAG
>MTQE01001141.1:30265323-30299775 GCA_014337955.1 Aspidoscelis marmoratus | reverse complement strand
TTAATTCTTGGCAAGCAGTGTCCTTGAGTACAGATGACTTAGAATACGCCTCCCCCCAAAACTCCATGAGAAATCATAAGAGATTTCACTTACATTACATATAAATTCCTGTTTTTTCACTGAAGAAACAGGGTGGCAATAGCAATGGGACCTGCCTCTAACGGCTACACAAGAGTCTGCAGTAGCAACGGAAGCAATGGAAATGGAAGCTCACTGCATGAGGCATGGAAGGGATGGTTTGAAGCTACCCACTCCCATCCGGCAGGTTCGAGCATTAAAATGGACCCCAGATTGACTGCACAAGCGCCACTGCTACTTCAAACTGCAGAGTGACAAGCGTTTCTTGCTGTAGTCATGGTGTCCTCTTTGGGAGACACATTCAAGTCTTGCTGGCTAACCAGCAGGCACTGAAATGGCTGCCCAGAAATAGGACTGACCTGCACCTGCAAGAAAGATGCCACTGCATACCCTGAAGCAGGGGCAGGGCTAAGTTCACTACTGCAGGGCCTGGTGTCAAACTGTCTTGAACTGAGGAGTCTGGAAGTGAAACCAACAGCCACTGCACAACCTTACTTGCTAGGCAAGCTTGTTTTCCTATGAACAGCCTTTACAAATAAATCCAGCTAGCATAAAAATAGACCACTGTATCAGAAAATACAGTATCTGCAACTTTGATAGGCTTCATAGAACTTTATAGGATTAAAAATTGAGATATATGATTACTCATAAGCGTCACCCTAATTTAGATTAAGCTCTATCAATAACATGCGTGTGAGGAAATTCAAGCTGCTTTGATCACGTTCTTCTTGATGTGTGGTCAGTCGCAGCATTTAATCAGTTTCTAGGCCATTTTCAGTTCTGACTCCTGAAAAAATCATGACTTTTTCATCCCCCCCCCCAGCTAAATTGACCAACTTTGGAGTATTTTGCATTTGGATTATGTGAGTTCTGAGCATATTTCAGATCATTCGCGCATTTCATTTTGCAAAGTGGGAATTCACAAGAAGACTATTTTGGGTGGAAACCACACTTCTCTGGTTTCCACCCAGAATAGTCTACTTGTGCTTCCCATTTCCTCTCATCCAATGACAGACTTCATTGTGGGTGTTGTACTGAGGAGTGTGAGAACAACGCTATTGTGGTAGGAAGAGAACAGAGCACCTGCCATACATTTGCCGGTTTACACTGTGCTGTTCCACTTCGTGCCTTCAAACTGATTTGATTTTTTACTATTTGGTTTTTTTAAATAAAAGTGAAGACATAGTGGAAATTACACTTTGCCTGCCTTGGGCAACCCTCTATTCCACAGTTGGTGGGGCACCATAATCCACTCTCAAAAAACTTCCTTTTCTCTCTCTCATCTCTGCAAGGAGAACAATGTATCCTCCATTGTCCTTTCTCTCCTGTCTCTGCAAGGAGAAAGCACCGTGTCTGCTCCCTTTTCCTTTGGCGATGCACAAATGTCATTAAAATAGAACTTTTGCACAAAACCAGCACTTTGCTTCAGTGGCTATACAGCCTATCAAGTCTTCTTCAAGACCAGCCAGGGGTTGGGGGCACAGTTCTCTTACCCCAACAATGGCCCATGTCACTATCAGCTTTGCTGACTAGTAGCTTCACTTATCACAAATACCGATCCCCTCACACATTCCCCTCCTTCACTGAGCTTTGTGCGCTACTTTGAAACTTGCACATTTGCGCAAGACTGCCTGACTAAGGAAAAGAGACATAGACCAAGAAGCTTTACTGTGTAGTAGACGTGGAACTGAAGTGGTGCTTGGAATGATACAGGCTGGAGGAGGAGAAGAAACAAACGGTGAATGACCAGTAATGCCGCCAAGGGAGTCCATGTTTTGATATGGCATGATGGAAAATACAGAAGGTGGAATTGGACTTTCTTGCCTCTGTGAAGTCAAGATTTGAATGCTGAGACTGCATCCAATCCCCGACCACACAGGGAGGGGAATTTGGTGAGGGATGGAAAGGAAAAGGTATGGTTTCCTCATACAAAGCATGGGAAAATGAGTTAGAACAAATAAGTCAGAACTGAGCCTGTGTTATACAACCAGAAAAACATACTTAATCCTTGTTCCTCCCCAATATGCATTATCCCTACAATGTCTGACCGTGCCCTTGGAGTTGAAATGTGGAGGTAAAAATCCCTAATAAAATATAAATGATGGTGCATCTTCAGCTAAGGACTTCACATACACCAGTCAGCAAAAAACAAATGACGGGCCAAATTCACCAAAGACATGGCTAAATGGTTACCAGTTTTCTTCCTAGCTATGTGAAAACCACCCTAAAGGGTGAAGCAAGCGAAGGCAACCAGCATGAAGCAAGTCTGAAGCAACCTTCTGAGAAAGCACCATCATCTGCCTCTACTGGCAGGTAGCTGACCACAGTAAGAAGAGGTGGATGGGTCGGACAGGCCATTAGCCCAATTCAGCAAGACCAGTCTATGGTACATCCTAAACTCTCCCATGCAAGGAAGAAGCATCCTGGGGGATGGTCAGTTCTGGGACCGTCTAGTGAAGGAGGGTATAAAATATACCTTGTGACACAAGAAACTGTAGTCTGCCACTCGGAAGCACACATCCGGGCAACTGCTGAAGTTGTCGGTGCTATCAAAAGGCAACTCTCCAAAGCCTACCTAAATGTAGAAAGAGAGAAAGAGAAAGAGAGAGAGAGAAAGGTCTTGTTACTTAATCATCTAACACACACACAAGTTATGTTTTAAATACTCACAGCAGAATTAGAATACAGTTGGACCTTCCTGTCCCCTGGGGGTACATTTTGGCTCCTACCATGGTTACCTGAAATCATGGATAATCGCAAACAGGCCTTCTGGTACTGGAGTCGTGCAACCAGAGAACTGGAATTGCTTTCCTGGCCTCCAGAAGGCCTATTTCAGCCTCTGTAGAACATTGGAATAGGCATGTGATGCCACCAGACGCCTCCTGCCCACTTCTCATGTGCCCCTTACACTTTGGGATGGGCTCCAGTAGCATCATGCACCTGTTCCAACACTCTACAGACGCCGAAATAGGCCTTCCAGTTCTGCGTGCTTTTCCCTTATGGCACCAGTGGGAGGTGGGGGGGGGTCTGATCTGGTAACTGTGGTTAACTGAAACCGTGGTTACTGAATCAGTGGATACAGGGGCCTGACTGTACTCGATGCAAACATTTTCTTATAGTCAAACACATCTGACTTTCATACATACAAACATCCTACTATTTCAAGGAGACAGCAGGCTGGGTTGCTCTGCCATCTTGCTCCCAGCGGTGGCCCCTCCCTCCTCCAACTCCTTTCCCCCCTCAACAAAAGTAGATTCTCCATCTCAGAAAAACAATTAAATAAGGGCCAGATTTTAAAAAGTATTCCTATGTTCATATCTCTAACAATTACACATTTTCTTTTTTCAGATATATAGTATTTCAGTGCAACTTTTTTTTAGGTTATCAATTTTTTTAAAGAGGAGAAAAGCAGCACCATCATCCCTTGAATTCTCTCACCCATATTGCAGAGGCTTTCAGCTTGGTAACCAGCACATTGCCCTTTACCGAGCTGTGTCTTAGGAATCCAACTGAACACAAATGTACAAAAGGAAGTAAGGAATTGTGCATTTATAGGCAAGTGGGACACAGCATCAACATCCCTCCTCAAAATGGATTTTTACTTATCCATTTTTCTTTAGGCATGTGCACTGCTTTGGGAGAGTTGACAGCCCATCACTGACTAGGGAGTTAGGTATGAAATAGGGGGGTGCACGGAGCCATTTTTCTGCATTCTATTCGAGTTGAATGTGGAAAAATTCCGGCCAAAGGTTGTGGGGGTATTCAGATCTAGGCACCGACACTCTATAGAATATCCATGCCCGGAACGAATCCCTCCCACCCTTCCTTCCCCACCCTCTCCGGTTTTACCGGAAGGCCTGTATTTAGCCCTTGGAACCCTTTTGTGGTTCCAGCGGGCCCTGGAAGAGGCCTGTGCCGCCACCAGAGCTTGCCACCCAGGTAAGTGGGACCCGGGGAGGTAGGTGGAAGAACTCTGGTGGTGCTCCAGACCTCACCAGGGCCCTGTGGAACCGCGCGCAGGCTTCCTGGCAGTTAAATACAGGCCTTCTGATTTTACCGGAAGGTCTGTATTTACCTCCAGGGAAGCCTCCTCACAGTTCCAGAAGGCCCTGGAAGGGTCCCGGAGTGGTGCTGGAGTAGGTAACAGGCACCGGGGGGAGGTTTGGGGTAGGCCGGCCCAAGGAGGGAGGCCCCAGGGTAATTCAGTATCCTTACTACAGATACTGGATTATCTGATTCATGGACAGATAGGGCCCTTCAAATAGGGCCCTATTTGATTCATCCAGATTCCAAAGAGCCCTGACCTCATGCCAAACAACTCTTCTGCTCTCTTGGCAGTTAGGCGATTCGGAGTGTGCTGAGCCAACTGAACCACTTCAACGTGTGTTGTACTTCCTCTGCATGATAGGTTCACAGCTTGTGATTGCTCATCAATCTAACCTTCTCACTGGAGGCCCAAGGGGCTTCCAAGGCTTAGAGTGCCTTGTTTCAGCACTGCCCTTAAAGTCCGTTCAGAAACTCCAGCTGGCCCAGAATAAGGCTGCAAGGCTACTAACAGAGACTGGGTTTCTTGAACAAATAATGCCAATGCTTCTTCAATGGCACTGGCTCTGTCCATTTCCAGGCCCAATTTAAACTGCTGGTTTCAACTTTTAAAGCATTAAATGTTTTGGAACCAAGTTACTTGAGGAAGGACCTCATACTGTGTATCTCACCTGTAACTTTGGTTCTGCAAAAGAAGGCCTGCTCAGTGTGCCCTCTACTAGATGATGGAAATGGCACACCTCTTTTCCTCCACCTTTACCTGTGGGAACTGTATGCCCACCCCAATGTAGCCACCTTCATTGTTTTAGGCAATTTATCTGTTTTCATAGTGATTTTATTGTAACTTGCCCCAAGGTCTTCAAGAAAGAAAACAAATAAATAAGTAAGTAGCTATGTGGCCACAAGGGAGCAGTCTGCCCTGTGAGGTCCACCTGGCACAATTATTATATGCCTTTAGGGGCTGGGTGAAGACTTTTTATTCATCCAGGCATTTTAGAGATCTCCTTGAACCCTTTTCTGCCATTTTTAATTACACGTTTTTAATTACACATTTGAAATATTGCCTATTAATATACAATTTTATGTATTTTTGATTAAAAGCCACCCCAAGAACCTTTGGTTATTAGGCAGCTACAAAGAGGTGGGTAAAAGGTGGCTGGCACTTGTCATAAGCCCCCAGAACAAGGGAAGTCAAACCAATGCAAATGCCCACTTCTTGGTAAAATGCTAGAGGGAGGGAAAAAGCGAAGTACCCTCTCCCAAGGGCACATGAGATGCAAGGTGGAAATGAGAGATAAAAACAATCACAAGGAAATAGTGCTCATTCAGATAGGCTACTTTCTTGACATAGAAACCACCAAACTGAGAAAACTCATTAACCTTCTTAGCTTTGATCCTGGGACTCAAGGGATGTACTCAGACAGGTACTGAAATAAGAATGCTCAATTGTGAACATGCAGTGCTCCCATTCAACTGACAGTTCATAATATAGGACTTTTGTCTTAATATTAGGCTGCATCTATCCCAACTTGACACAAAAAAGAGACAATTTTTACTGTCACAATTACATCCCAAAATGGATGGATCAGTATTCCTGAACAGATTCCAATGATGTCCCATTTTTAAAATCTGACTTCAGGAAAAGTCTGAATATTGGTAATGTTTTCCCCTAATAACTTAGGTTCTCAAAGTAGTCTTTATGAAGCTCTTTAGCTTAAAAGTTAGAAAGCCCAAGTACAATCCTATTCCATGCACCCTTCCAAAGTTATTCCATACTGAAAGACATTTTATAACCCATGGAATCTACATTATAACAAATGTGTTTTCAGATTCTTGATCTTAGATATCAGAATAGGCTGGGGAAATTGTTTTTTTTTTTTTAATCTTGGGCCTGGAGGACTGCTCACAGACACAGTGGAGCCTACAGATTCTATATCTTTCTCAGTGTTCATTGACACTTCAGGACAAACATTGCCTTGAAATCAAAAAGTGAGTGGGTGGGTGGGCGGGCAGCAGTTTCACTTCAGCTTTTGTTTTCCAGAGCTGCTTCTTCAACTCTGTTTGGCTCTGCAGAAATAGTTTCAGTAATACATCAAGTTTTCTGGTGATAGGTTCTGAAAAGCAGCTACAGTGACCAAGTTGACAGGGCAAAATCCAAAAACTAGGCAACTATCTGTGAAAAGCAAGAGACTTACCGTAATTTGTAAAAGGAAAGGGTTTTTGTTGTTGTTGTTTAAGATACCAAGTCATTCACAAGACAAGACATTTACATTTAGCCATGGATAAAAGGGAGCTGTGGCTTAAGCTCAAACCCGAACCCACTTTTATGTACCTGTACATAGCTCTCATCAGTAAAATTTAACCATTTCCTTTGTTATAATAATACCAGCTGTGGCCTTGTAGAAGCTAAAAACGTCCATGAGTCAAGGTGACTACATAGCCATTATTGTTCTGGAAAATCCAAGTTTAACCCATAGACACAAAACACCATGCAATGAAATGGCTAATCTAAGGGAGCACCTCATCTGGAGTGGTACCAAACTTTCTGGAAGGAAGGCTGAAGAGACAGACTACAGTGCTTCAGTTCTGTACTCCAGATTTGTCCAACAGTATTTCAAGCAATGATCAGAAGTCCAGAAAATGGTTTTTTGGTATATGAACTAATAAAACTATAGCCTTCCTACTACAGCCCTCCTCACACGAGGTGGTAACAGAAGAATGGGACTGAGACGGCAACTTTGAAGAATGAGTTGTATCGTGGTTAAGAACTGTGAATGACTTCCTTCTCTCACACCCTCTTTTGGAGCAGAAATAACACTGCTGGTCTCAGGCACAGTCAACTACTATAGTGGTTGACCAACACCGTTAAGGAACATTTCGAGTTCGCCAGGATTCTGGTTGACCTAACCTAAAAAATGCATTTCAGTCCATAAAGGATCTCAATTTATGAAATACAGGGTGGAACTGAAGTCCCAGCATGCTATCTATGTACAACTGCATGCCTGCAAAAGCCACCAGAGGACCTAGTCCCACAGAAAGAAAATGGGTTGCTTTCGTTCTCAGTGCTACCACAGGGAGCAATTATGGAAACCATTTTTTTGTTCTTTCCCAGGCTTTTGTAGTAACCACAAATACTAAAGGGCCTTTGGAACAGAAAGAGGAGCATAATCAGGTGACTTGCACCCAAATGTTTAATCACAGTTAACCACATCAGCACTAAAAACACACTCAACCTGGTTCTAGACCAGTGGTTCTCAACCTTCCTAATGCCGCGACCCCTTAATGGAGTTCCTCATGTTGTGGAGACCCACAACCACGGGGGCGGAGCAGCCGGGAGGTGGGAGGGAAGGGCGGTGGGAGACTCATCGCGACCCCTCTGAAAGGGTAATTCGGCCCCCAAAGGCGTCCCGACCCCCAGGTTGAGAACTACTGTTCTAGACAAACTAATACGAAATTATCCTAGCCAGTAAGACAAATATGATTTTATAACCAAAGTATGAAATAAACATACTCCAAGAGTTAAAATGCATTAATAACAAAACATTCTTCAGGAAGCACAAAAGAGACTCTGCTCCCAAGTCTTGTGTTTTTCATTTCTACAAAACTAAACATGAGGAGGAAAAGAAGGGAATGAAGTGAGACGCGGAGGGGAGACAAGTACTGAATAACCTTCCTCTTGGCAATAAGATATGAAGAAGAGAAGATCCTCTCCATAAATGGCAAGAGTCAGCTCAGAGGTAACCTGACATATGCCCAATCAAATGCACAATCAAATCAAGTTCTCATGTCTTAGGATGTGCTTGCTAAAAGGAAATTTAAGCACAAGAAAACAATAAGTGTTATTAAACTCTTCAGATTAACTGCATGCAGGAACATCTTGAAATGAGGATGATGCTATAGTTTATTTTTGTAAGAGACAAAAGCAGGGCAGCAAAACAAATACTCAGAGAGAAAAAGGGAGAGGGGGCCTTTGCCACATTTCTGTAGGCTTCAAATGCATATACCTCTGCTTTTTGCTTGTCATATGAAAAGGAAATCCCCGGGAATAGTAATACCTGATCTGGCACACAGAACTTTGAACAACAAAAACCACATTCCTGGTTATACATTAAGTTAGGCTGCATCCTGATGTTGGTTTCTTATTCTGCTATATTTATCAGAATAAGTGACGTTTAGATGCAATCTTAGGTCACAGTACCTAAGTGTATGTAGCAGCCCCTCAACATCTTTATACCATGAGAGATAAAAACTTTTTTTTCAAGAATAGAATGCAAGACTTCTTCCTCTCTCAGAATAAAATCTGGACTAGCAACACTAACAATGAATTCTGAATGCATTCAGTAACAGTTCTTATGCATTTCTGAAAGGTGAGACTTTTGTCAACTTGCACTGGAATTGCTGTTTATTCCATCATGAAGAGCTAGCAAAGCATGTTCCCGTGAATAATGACAGATAACTGCTGCTTCAAAGCCAAAACAGGTACAGAGAACTTCTGCTTCTAGGCTAAAATGAGGTTCAAACCTGCTGCCTGCCTGGATTATTTTGAGAATTGTGGGTGGAGTGACACAAGGGTCTTTAAACTTTCCCACACAATCTATGTGCTAACGTTGTACCACTGAAAAATGGGAGGAAAAACATCCCCCAAAGATGGCTATTTGGAGTCTCTGCCTGCATCCACATGGGCCAGAAACAGGCTGAAAGGCCTCAGGCCTCCATAAGAGCAAAGGAAGAAACAGGCACAAGCCAGGCTCCTCAGTGCAACTCCTGGGGGAACTTCTGCTTTTGTTCTAATGTGATATTCTAAACATTAAAATCATTATGAAGTAAACAGGATACAAGAATGCAAATAAATTTTCACTCAGAATAGCAAAGACCCTGCCAGGACTTGCAGTGATGGGCCTGAAATCCACAGGGCGACAGTGGAGGGCGGCGGGGAGGTGTGGGCTTCCCTCAAGAGAAGAGACCTCAGTACAATTTTAACAGGACTACTGATACTTTGATTCCATTGGAGGTTGGGGGTGTCTGGAAGGATTTGAAAATTGGACACTGAAGTAACTGTGCACCTAGATGTATGGGTGCATAACGCCCATATGCATGCTGCCTTTGACCTTAAAATTTAACCTCCCCAGGGAGGGAGGATTATATTTTAAATAGACTTCCTTTTTATATTTTTTGTTGTGATCCACCCTCGGACCATCGGATGAAGGGGCGATATACAAATTCTTAAATAAATAATACTGGGCTGTGTTCTTTGTGTCGAGATCTCTGGAGAAAAAAAGCATGGTTTATATGTTACAAATAAATGTGCAGGTGGAAGCTGGACAAGCATTTCTTAGTGACGAATGAGATTCAGAAAATCAAAATACTTTTCATGGAAATTCAAGTACATTCTTACAAGAGCAGGATAAGAATGAACTGCTGTTCTTTAAAGCCCTGGAATACCTTCATGGGGTACAACAAACACCGCAGTACAGTTTGCACTTTAGATTACAGGTTATTTATGGTTCTCCTGACCTTCCTGCTCACTTTGATTCAAACTCTTAATTAACATGATCCCTCATACAATGCAGTTTTATACTGTGGTTCTGGTTACACACAGTGTCATCCCTCAAGTAACATTTGTTGACTCATTCACTCATTTTCTGCTCATCACCTAAAGGTCCCAATGTGGGTCAGAACAACAAAAAGATGAAAACCATAGAACAGCCTAAACCAGACTTAAAATATAACTCTTCTTCCTTACCAGCATGGGGCCCTGCTGTCCAAAGCTGCATTATGGAGATAACTGTATGCATCAGAAACCATAATTTGGGGAAATCAGCATTCACATCACTCCTCCTTGGTGTGATTTGCATTAACGCAGTGGTTTTCTAGAAGAAGACTGCTGCATTTTCTAATGACAATTGTACGCAACAGAGGTGGCTAATATGTGTCATTCAAAACAAAGCCAACACCAATCAGCCAGAACCAGCATGAACCATGAGAAGGAATGATGGGAGATCTAATTTCATAAGCATCTGAAGGGCCCGTGAAAATGGCAAAGTCCAGATTCAGGAAGCCAGACTGCCTCATCCACTTCTTCTGTAGAGAGGTCTCTCTCATTGGCCCTTTCCACACTGGGCCTTATTCTAGTACTGTATATTCTGGCATATAAGACCACTTTTTAACCCAGGAAAATCTTCTCAAAAGTCAGGGGTTGTCTTATACGCTGGGTGTCGTCTTCTTATATGGCGCGTATATCCCAAACTCTATATTTTAACTGGAAAAGTTGGGGGTCGTCTTATATGCCCAGTCATCTTATACGCTGGAATATACAGTATATATCCTGGAATAGGGGCCTGTCATCTGCCTATGTTCATGCAGACTGCAGCAGGCCCAGGGCAGGGCAGGCCATAAGTCTGCATTAGCAAGTGGACAGGCATGGCTTTATTTCAGAATATATCCTAGAATAAGGCCCAGTGCAGACAAGGCTCCCCCCTTTCCAGCATGAACCTAGAAGAACAGAATAGCATGCAAGCACACAGCAAGCGCCTTCGCCTCCCGCCCATAGCAACACTGCTACATGCATTTTAAGTAACGAAAGAGACAGCTCCACTGAGGTCACAGTGGAGCCAACTTCTGGCTTCACCCAGGGAAGCACGAACTGTTACCTCAAAACTTAACAGTTCACTGGTAACAGCAAGGTCCCAGGGAGAAAACAAACCAGAACAAAATGAGAAAGTGTGGGACTCCTGAAACCTCAGTTGGAGTGACCCAGCAAGGAGAGGAAAAAAAGGCTTCCTACCCTGAGTTCGGCTGGCAGGGCGCAGTCTGCTAGCAGGGCCAAGTCTTCCTGCAGCCGTGAGTTACCTGAGGGCTCAATCGTCAGCACCTTCACACAAGTCCCTGGCTTGGAGGAGACTGGAAGAGGCAAAACAAAAACAAAAAAAGAATCCAGAACACAGGATCCTGAACACCCTATGAACTTCTGTGAAGTAGACGTTGTCTGGAATATTGTCTGTCTTAACGCAGTGAGATGACCAAACCCTTTCTCAACATGCAAAGATTTTTTTAAAACCCCACATAAACTTTCTTTGAAAAGCTCTGGAACCTCAAACACTAATAAAGTCTTTCCCACTAAAGTCTAATTTATGATTTCATTATCATTTGCACAGATATTATTTAAGCTCTGTGTTAAACATATGCACATTTTAAAGTGATAAATGCATCAAAAAATGCAGACAGCACGCTAGAACATACATCCTCAATAGCCAAAGAGAATCTCTTCCATGCAGCCTTCTACACAGTCATCCTGTTTTCACAATATTCCCAGGCACACATGCTACTGAATCATGTACTGATATGCACACCTCAAAGACAGCAGCTACACATTATTCTGAGTTGCCAACAACACATTTTTCTGTCAATAGGCCTGTGCACCAAAGTGCGGACAGTGCAATAAATCTTAAATTCTGCACGTATCTCATGAGTTAAAACAACGTATCACATGCAATAGAAACATATATTCTATAAAGACACACTTGACATTCCAAATTCATTTTAAGATACTGATATAACACAATTAAGCAGTTAAAAAGTTTACTTAACACCTAATTTACAGCTTGATATGGTGTAGTTCACAGATGGTGGATGCAAAACCTGTTCCACTTGGTCTGACATGCTATTTGAAAAACTAGTCTGTGGCAAACAGCACTATAGTTTTCTTTAACTGGTTAGCACCCACTTCCAGAAAAGCCATTGAAAATAGACATGCCTGAACATAAGAAATTAAGAGAAGCCCTGCTGGATCAGGCCACAGTGCATCTAGTCCAGCATCCTATCTCACACAGTGACCCATCAATTG
Source organism: Aspidoscelis marmoratus (assembly GCA_014337955.1). Lineage (NCBI taxonomy): Eukaryota > Metazoa > Chordata > Lepidosauria > Squamata > Teiidae > Aspidoscelis > Aspidoscelis marmoratus. The sequence continues at coordinate 30,287,810 of MTQE01001141.1, read as the reverse complement.
CTTCTGGGCATCTCAAGCAGAAGACAAAGGCAAAACCTGCTCTCAAATCCCTGCAAAATGGCCTTTAGAAACATCCTGCCTGCCTCTCCAACTTGGAAGAAGTACTTAAGCATTCAATATTGTAGCCATTGTCCCTCCATGAATGTTTGGTTCAGCACCCCACCCCACCTCACCCCAAAACCACCACCACCACCTCATTTAGTTATACAACATTCCTGGGAGTAAAGACTTGTTGAAACCTCCTCTTGCCTCCAAACAAACCGTTGTCTCCTTGACTTGGTAGTCTGGACAGCCAACCCATCTGAACTGTTGACCAAGCAAAAGGAGTTTGGTGTGATGCACACCTGTGCAAACAATAGAAGAATGCCCTAGGGACCCAGTTTTCCCCATTTTAGCACAACCGGCTATACACTTTTCATTCCTAGTTCTTTTTATACTTCACTGCAGAAAAATGACGTGAAATATAGAAGTAGACTCTTCGACTTTGAGAGCTACACAGACTCTGTTCCTAATTTATCTTCTGCCCTGACCATGCAGTCATAGAAAACCTACGAAAATCCAACATAACGGTTTAGTGAAAAACTATTTTCAGGGAAATTAGGAAGCACCTCACATATATCTCCCTTAAGTAAATTTCCTAAAGCAGGCGTCTCAGGCATTTTAAAAATGATGTGCTAGTTTGCATGTAATGTGAAGCCATAGTTCTCAACTACAAATTACAGGCAGAAAAATGACCAAAACCCTGTGTTTAATACAGCTTTTCTTTCCAAAATTTTACATACACTGTGCCCACAACCAGGCCAATGGCTATTGAACTGTTTAGCTTCAGTGTCCCATGAAACTTGGCTTATAGTTATATGCAAACCAGAGATTGTGAAGATGAAACTACTTATTTAAGCAAACCAAAGTTTGTTTTAAATAGTTCCCTATTTCATATACATTGGCAAGCCAAGTTCTGTATACAGTTAAACTAAATCATACAGGAGTCCCCTCAACCATGAGAAGAAAGGAAAAATATGAACTGTTCCTGGTTGCACATAAAACTTCAAATCCTGATTCAGATATTCTGTGAATACTGAGTCATTTTATGTTTCCAGATAAACAAGTAAATTTACTCAACTCTGTATAACTAACTGAAATAAAACTATTTGCTTTGTGCTTTTCTGAAGAAAAAGAACAATTTCATTTTTAAATTCAACCCACTTGCCAATAAGCAATCTTGCAAGTGTTCTAAAAAACACCACCAGGGTCTTCCAAAATTTACAGGGTACCTAATATAGTACAGCAATGTAGACCAGAAGTACCACTTCAAAATCTCTGAAGCAGAATAAATCATATTTAGAATATATATATATTTACTTGCTATTGAATGAAGGTATATCTCACGACTGGCATGCAGTAGGTTAAGGCGGTGTTATAGGTCATATTTGGAGGGAGCTTCTTGTAATTTTTCTCTACATGAATTACATTATATGAGTCCTTGAAGCCAAGGGGAAAAAGCTAATGCCAAGCTGAGCTGCTTAGTGGTGCATTTTAAGAGACTCCTCTGGGTTACAACTTCGGAGCCTAACCTACATACTAGGTTGACAAGTTAAAATTGCAGTAGGACTAGAAGCAACTTGGCAAGTATGACTCAGTGGATTTAGAATTTCTTTCCGCCTCCCCAAATCTCAGGTGAGTCACATCACCAGGAGGCATGATGTTCCTGACATTTTACAGACTCTTATAGGGGCTATCATCCCATCGCTTCTTTGGGTGGTGGGCGAAAGAAGACTGCCAGGGTACAAACCCCCCGATGAAATCAGATATGCCACCAAATAGCACTTGGGCCCTGCCACAGACAAACCATAAGTACTTGGGGTGGGGTTGGCAAAATGTCCTCCACCCACTAGCTAATGAACTACTCAATCCCCAATGAGAAGCCATTTGACAACTACTATATTCAGAACAAATTATGTAAGACTTCTCCAATATAAGCCATTACTGTCATCAATTATGAAATTTTACTTCTCATGAACTGAAATTTGTCCCAGCATCCAAAAGGTGCAAGGGTGGCAGAGAAGAATTTGGGCTTAGGGCCTAATTCAACTCTACTCTTGCCAGGAAGGACCCTCAACTAAATTATTATTTCCAAAAAGTATCTGCTCCCTTTTGCATAAATTCCACTGAGTTGTAAAAGCATTTCCATCATGTTTAGGTTACAGAAGATGATAGGTGAACTAGATCATCACAGAGGCTTCTTGGCAAGTGTTACTGTGGTAGCAACTTCCTCTGATTTTCCATCTGTTTCATACAAAAGCCTCTCCTTTATCTTCAGCAAGGCTCCTGCAGTTCCGCACTGAGCTAAAATTACTCAATTTGTATAATAATATGGAGGTATGTAAATGTATGTTTTCACAAAGGGCAAGCTCACTTGACACAGACCGAATATATGGATAAGTGAATTTTTTTTTGCATGCAATTGAAAAGCAGAGACATTCAGCACAAACTTAACAATGAAGTATTCACACTCCACTCATGGTCTCCTCATTTAGCAGATACTGCCAAATACATTTTCAAGTCTTAGATAAGTAAGAACAGAAATGCTGCCCGATTATAATTCTGGGGGTGGAAGTGGAATGCAGTTGAACACAAAGCAATTTCTGAAGAATAAGAGGATCAGATGAAAGGGAGAATCAGAAGGTCAAGTCTTTTCATGATACTTGGAGAGTATTGAAGACTCCAGTAATAGAAGTTCTAGAGAAAAGCACATCACAGAGATGTTTAAAAGGCTGAGATAACTCCAGTAGAGTTAATGAAGCAAAATATTTTCCTTAACTAAAAGGTGCCTAACCCTAACACGTACAACAAGAGGGGACCTGATTGAAGTATATAAAATTATGCACGGTATAGAAAAGGTGGATAGAGAAAATTTCTTTTCTCTATCACACAACACTAGAACCAGGGGGCACTCTATGAAGCTGATGGGTAGGAGAATAAGGTCTGGCAGGGGGAAGTATTTCTTCACCCAGAGGGTCATCGGCTTATGGAATGTGCTGCCGGAGGAGGTGGTGACAGCTACCAGTCTGGATGGCTTTAAGGTAGGGTTAGACAAATTTATGGATGACAGATGTATCAATGGCTACTAGAACGAATGCCTAGGTGCATCCTTCAGGCTGAGGTGGGGAGGAACTGGGGCACTTCTAAGGCCATCTGCTGGGACTCGAGAGCAGGAGAAGGTTTGTCCTTGTCTCTGCTTGAGATGCCCATGAGCATTTGGTGGGCCACTGCGTGCAACAGGATGCTGGACTAGATGGGCTGTGGCCTGATCCAGCAGGGCTTCTCTTATGTTCTTATGTTCTCATGTATACACTTAATAAGTGTGATTAGCTTTGGAGAGGGGGAAGAGAGAGAGAGAATTTTGGCATTGTTTAACCATAGGGACAAAATATGTAATTCTTTAAATATATTAGAAACAGGAATTGCAGAAAGAAAAAATAACAAAGAGAAGGAACTGTTAAAAAAAGTGAATGAATTATAGTATGGAAGACAGTCACATAAGTAGTCCCTGGGTGTCTCCCCACTACTATGGAAGGATCTGTTTAGGGTTCCCTGCAGCAGTGGCAAATGCTTCTGCAGTTCTATTTGCACTGCACGAGTCCACTGAAGGTGTTACAGTTGGAGCCCCCACCATGCATGCCTTTTCTCCTGCCCTCCCCTTGCACCACAAAGGAAGGGTGGAGAGCACTCCAGAGGACATCTACGGCCACTGAAAATAAAAGCATGTTGCCCCAGACAGACCCACATGTCCTATACTAAAAGTGGAGACACAGGGCATTTTTGCACACTGCCTCCCGTCCTGGGGAAGTGAAGTGGTAGAATGCTTTAGAAGTCTGCATTTGTGGGTGCCCAAAGCGTCTGATACTGTGAATCATGGAACCCGGGCAACAGTGCCAACACACCTGCATGGCCCTGTTGCCAGTACCACCAGGTGATGCAGTGCACAATCATGGTTGTACCACCAGTCATGTGCTCTCCCTGCACCTCTTTCACCCGGAAGAGGTGCAGATGCGGCATGCAGGACTAACCTAGTCCCAACACTAGTATAGGTGTGAAGCAACTGTAACTGCTCCACACCCATACGCGTGGAAGGATTCTGGCATGCGCAGAGCCACTTCCCCCAACTTTACTAATAATGTAAGTGTGAAGAAGTTCACAGTCTATAAAGAAATTTCCTGCTTCCTGTTCCAATCCTGAAGGGTTTATTTAAAGAAATGAAACATCCTTCTTTCTTTTGTATACACTAGGGCCTAAAGTTATCTCTCAGGGCAAAATACCCTTTCACATAGGGCATAATTTTGACAATTCATTGTCACAAGATCTGATGGGTTTTAGACAGGAGCAGACAAACTACCAACATAAGAAGGCTCCTCATTCTAAATGAGGCCACTGAACCAATTTGCTCCGTAGTGTATATAGTGTTTTGGTGGTAGTGCGAATGTCGTTCAGCACTTCTCCCTGACCCTCCAAAATCTATCTGGAGATGCTAAGGGCAGAACACGGGACTGTTCACAAGCAAAGAGTTCACTCCCCAAGTAAGCTCAGTGTCAGTTCAGAAGTAGTTCTATGAACTAAGACAGACCACTGAAAATCAATTTAGAAAGTTAATGCAGTTGAATAGCAATTACAAGGAGCAATAGTAACTATTATTGACTTTATGCTCACTTGGGGATTTCCAAGGAAAGCCTTCTTGGGCACTGTGGGAGGGCAAAATGTTGCACCACTAGACGGCCTGACAAAGCAGGAGTTGTGTGATCTTAAGAAAGGATAAAAATACAGAACTGATGCCCCCAAAGTTCATACGCAAACTCAGCTCATCACCAAGGAATGTTCACAGTTGCCCTTCCCACTGCTTAAAGACTTCTGGCGAATGTTAGTTAGGTAAAATAGTCTAGCAGAAATGGAAATGTACTGCTGCCATATTTCTATATCTAAAGGACTGCTGGGAAATTATGCTACTCTGCTTATCATTCTGTAAAGACCAATTTAAAAAAACAACAACCTTGTAGCTATTTCCCGTGTATCGTGGAATTTCGACAGGAGGAGAAACTGAAATTAAGCCATGATAACCTTAGCATACTAAAAAGGAAATGGAGTAATGTTCATTTGGAGGCTAAATTTGTTTTTTTTTAATCCGTAAAGGAGCCAACATTATGCATTCTGAATGGAGAATAATAGTTTATTAGCCTCAGTTAGCCGAGACGCCAGTGAGAGCACTTTAAAAAATGTAATTAGAGACTCTGAAACAATAAACTATTAACAGAACTCTGCTTCAATTACTCGTTACCTCTTGTAGTGCAAAGACAATACGGCTTTGTTTATTAAATCATACACATGAGAGCAGTCCAGGTTTAAAATGCCAAGATTACTTTAAAAAGAGAGAACACAGTGTTTGAATAAAACATTTACCTGCATTTATCAAGCATGAACATAACATTTCAGCTGTTATGCAATAATGCCTTACTGCACACTACAAGCCAAACTTCCATATAAAACCTACAAGGGGTTTTTGAACTATGAAATCCGATTTCCACACTGTGGCAAGATCAATGTGATTTACTTTTAGAGACACATTTATTGTCTCTCATTTTCTGCAGCCTGCCATTACTGTGGTCAGCAAACAGCCCAAGAATGTGATCAGATGGCCTCCTTACAGCAACAGAAATACACATACATGATGTACGGGTCACATGCACACAAATTTCTATTGCACACATCCTGTCATGGAGATGCAAGAAGATTAGGAAGTTGAGAGAATGGGATTCCTCACTCTAGGAGCACTTTGGCAGTCCCTTCTCCTGTGCCATGTGATGCCCATCAACGGTACAACTGCCAAGACACCAGCCCAGGCAGTCTGCTGTTTGCAACAATATACAACTGTGGTACAGCTGTAGTTCACACCACACAATCATAAAATGGTTCAAAGACATGATCTGGAGGTGCGACCATGCCAGGCCGATGTGACAGGCCCCAGGAGAGGCCTACCTCTTAGGAACAGAACGTCCATCTTCTCCAGCAGCCCTGAACTCACCACCCAGACATTCATTAAAATAAAAACCTAAGATGAGCCCTGCTGGATCAGGCCACAGCCCATCTAGTCCATAATCCTGTTTCACACAGTGGCCCACCAATTGCTTATGGACATCTCAAGCAGAAGACAAGGGCAAAACCCTCACCTGCTCTCAAATCCCTGCAAATGCCCTTCATAGGCATCCCGTCTGTCTCCCTAGCCTGGAAGCAGTACCTAGGTATCCATTCTAGTAGCCACACCATACCTCCATTAATCTGTCTAGCTCTAGCATTTTCTTAAAGCCATCTAGGCTGGTTACTGTTACCATCTCTTCTGGCAGCAAATTCCTATAGGTCGATGGTCCTTTGGCTGAAGAAATGCTTCCCCGTCTGATCTGACTCTCCTACCCATCAGCTTCATAGAGGCCCCCCTGGTTCTAGGCTGAAGAGGTCTACACATTGCAGTCTGATTTCATAAGGGAGGTGCTCCAGCCCTTTAATCATTTTGGTAGATTCTAAGACACCTTTGTATGCCATGATGACAGCCTGTGTTAGTAGCTTGAGCTAAAAACAAGTGACTATTACACTAAGATGCTCATCTAGCAGATTTTTAACGTCACCAAATGATAAAATGTTGCAACCAGGTATGAGACAGACTGTTCCAAGTCAAGCTGGACTGCTCCTGCTTTTACAGTCATCAAACCTATATTATGGGCATCATTAACTTCACATGTTCTTGTTAGACCTACAACCTTCATAACAAAAACTGATATAACTCCACTACAACTCCAGCACATTATGTCAAATCCCTTCTGAATACTGCCAGAAAGCTTCAACGCGCCCCAAAATATGGTAGCCAAAGTTGCCTGGCAGCTGTAAATTGGGAGATGCTCATTTTGAGTTTGCTTTGAAAGTTCATTGGCTCTTTGCTTCTGGGCCCCATTTAAAGCCCTAATTTGAGCCTCTGAAGCCTTAAAGGGCCTAAAATTATAAACATGTCTTGGCACTGAAAGTTCTAGTCCTTCTGCCACATCAAGGATTATATTTTATTCTAGGAGTCCAGATAGCAGTACTTTCTCAGTCAGATGCAACAAGGATAGAAAACTCCTCCAATGAGTGCCTGAGAAGAAACTGAAGCCTTATTCTGCAGTTGGGAACAACGTACAATTGTATAAGCTACTCTGGACAGTTTTTACTATGTAATTTATATATTTAATTGCTTACAGATAGTGGAATATTTGTTCTCAGCAATTAAATATATAAATTACATAGTAAAAACTGTCCAGAGTAGCTTGTCAGTGTAAGAGTGAGACAAACGTACACACTGACAAGTACTGTAGTTATTTTCAACTAATTAAATGAAGCCTTTAAAACACACACAGAGAGAAGTGGCTCCTTTTCCATTTCCACCCAAAGCACAGCAATGAAACAGAGGAGCTTACCAAATTCATACACCTTTTTACATTTGGATTCCAAGTCATCAATGAGCTCCTGGAGTCGACACTGTTTGGCCAGTCTTTTGCAATCACTGACGTACTCTACATCAATGTCCAGACGGCCTGGTGAACGAAAATGGAAGAATAAAAAGAACAGTGGTACTTCAGTTAGCGCCCTTATTTCTCTTCTTATTTCTTAAGGTGCAAAAATCATAAACTACAGAAGCAAATCTGAGCCCCAGCACCACACTGTGGCTTATGACAACATTGCATTTATAAGCGAAAGCTGTTTTGTGCAGGGCTCACAGAGCTGCCCTTCTTGAACCATCTCTTACAATGTTTTTAGATATATGGGCCAATAGAATTCTAGGGCATTTGTCATGCCTTTCATTCCATTTTCAGCAGTCAATCAGCTGACGAGCAACTTTAAAATGCCCCTCTTCCCCCATATCACCAGCTGGCACTTCTACGTTTTGTCTTTGCTGATTTAGCTAGGATTTAAAAAAAACTTTTAAAGATTGAATTATTACTATTGTGCTTCAATAATCTAAATTATTTCATCATTTTCACCTCATTAACTGATCCTGTAGACAATTTAATAAAGCATAAAGGCAATAAATGCACTGGATAACTAAAGAGAGTATTAACATATTTTATGTAAACTATACTATAACAAACAAAAAAGGAAGCACAGAAAATGTAGATCTTTCCTCCTAGATCCTTCCAGAGGCTAATGTAAACATTAATGCACCTTTGTTAAAACAGAAACACATGTTACATTTTTCTGTACATGAAGGCCAACGTGCGACCAATGGATAGAGGCAAAGAGAACAGTCAGACACAGATGTGCTCTATATAGGTAAACACAGAGAAAGATCTGGCAAAGCTTTTGTGCTTTGAAGGCAAAAGCAAAGCATTTTATCCTTGGCTGCTTCTCTACTGGCACTATTCCAGAGTGATACTATCACAATCATATAGTCAACAGAGAGGAAGAAGAGCCATACAGCCACAGTTGTTTTGCCAAAAGGACTACACAAACATGTTAGCATATTCCATGAGACACTCTGCCAAAATATGAATTTGTTCGGCAGCAAAATTTCTTGTAGGTCCACCACCCCAAAAACTTAGTAAATAAAATACTGATTTTCCCAGGAATGCCTGTACAGGGTTGCAGATACAAATCTCCAATTAAACACTGCTGACAAATAAGGGATCGGTGTTATATTGATTAAATTTGAAAGCAATCATGAAACTAAAATGGTAGTTCTGGTAGTACGCCAGACACATTTACTAACAGCCTTAATCCTGACTTACAAGGTCCTAACCTTAAATATTTAAAGGAGCTCCTCCTTTCTTAAAGACCTCCTCCACTCAGTTAAAAGCTGCAATAAGGCCCTCTTGGTAGTCACTCTTATCAGCAGTTAAAGCTATAGATATAGGAGGGGGCCTTATCTGTAGTGGCTCCAGAATGATCTACCGTTTGAGGTGCAGTCTGGATGACTGGTGAGATGCAAGCCTTTAACCAAGCTTTTGGCTAGAGAGGCATCTGCCTTTCCTCATTTAGGCTGCCTCCAGACTAGCAGAATAAATCTGCAGATAAATGTACAACCGTAGCATACTCACTACAGGCACCCAGACTGGAAAGGCAGCTCTGTAGCTTCCCCATTGGAGCTGGAAGAGTTGAGGAGGTGCATGCCATCATGAGTGTTGAGGCAGCCAATCAAATTTTGAGCTGCCCTTCCTGCTTTGCTGGCTTCTATCTCTTTTCCTCGTCCTCCTGCCGGCACTGGCTTGAAGTTCTGGATTTTCTTTATACTGTTCAGTGAGTGTTACTGAACCAGATAAGTGCGCAGTCCGGATCATATAATGCAATGCCATGACGATCAATTGATACTGTGTGATGACTTGATCGGGACTGCACATTCCAATATGCAGTATAAATGTGTCTCAGACACTAATTTATTTAGTGGATTTTAATTACCAGAATATTGTGCTGCTATACTGATCTTATTGTAACCTGCCCTGGGACTTATTGGAAGGGATACAGAACTGTAAAATAATCATCATTAAAGCCCGCAATTCCATCTACCTTCCACCCAGCATTTGTGAAACAGAGTGAAAACATTTGCTGCAGTGAAGGGGAATAAGTCTTATTTCTGAACAACAGTGTTCTCACAAAACAAAATGCAAACAAACAGCAAAATGGATCCATAAGAAGAGCTCTAGGCTGTGGGATAGTAACTCTATCCTTCATAATGCTCGACTTAACAAAAACCACCAAATCAACTGGGAAAAATTCAGGAAAATCACTCAGTTTGATTTCAGGCCGATATTCCCTTCGAGGGATTCTTCTGCAGAAATACAAGATCTGGAGCGCAACAGAAACACCTACAGAACTGTACAGATGATGAACTGCTTTTGCCTCCCATTAATTTCTCAGCTTTAATGAAATCTGAGATTCAATGGTCAAGGTGTCTTCCCCATACGGATCACTGAATCAAGCAGTCCCTAGCCAATCTTCTAGAAAAACTATTAGAAACTTGGGCAGATAGCTCAGTGAAATTCCAATGAGCAATTAGTTATTGAAACATCATGGTTTCCCAGTGCTCATTGCAATTACCCCTCATATAGCATGGTTGTATACAACACAGCTTCACCCAATCCCAGTCCGTAAATTACGGGCTACCCTTATACGACTCTAGACCACACTTACACTAAACCACATTGTTGGCTAAGTAAACCTGCCAATCAGAAGAAGTGACAATGTGATTGCTTTCCCGGTGAATTGTTTAGAATGGTCGTTTCCTGGAAGAATTCATTAAATGAAGATGTTCTACGCCACCAACTGAAATAGATTCTAAGAATCTGAATTTTTAAAAAGCATTACACAAGGTAAAACGGATAAGTAGATATTTATTCTGAACAAAGTGCAAATCAAAAGTAGAACTACGGTTCTAAAATACTGCAACACCTGCCCATACTTACCTGTATAAAGATACTGCAGAAGGGATCCAAAGGCAGCTGGGTTGATCTACAGAAAGAAAAATTAATAATTGAAAAGGGCACACAATGTCAGAACACACGTGCATAAAAATGAAAAACAAAACATAATGTATGTCCTGCTCAGGAGTATCCACCGCAGCACAGGCTCTGAAGTAGCAAACAGAAGACAAAAGTTTAACTCCACCACCATCACCACCGCTGCTACTTTGCTTCTACACTGGGCCCCATATGAGGATTTGACTTTGAATCCAGATGCGACTTAAGGAAACTGCTTGTAGCTCAAAGCATACGATATCCACCGGTTTAAACTGGTTTAGACTGTTGTCTTGAACATTCCTGATTACAAACACTATAGGAAATCCAGGGAAGGGCACACTGCAGGTGGTGTACGCTATAGAGAACAGTATCAAATCATAAAAACAGGTTAATACTGAAGGAGACCTGGAAAAGGAGAAGGAAATTAGAGAAGCACCCCAAAGAGGAAGTCTAGCAGTAATGATAATGATAAACTTCATTTGCACTCCACAATTGACGGAGTACATGTTCATTCAAATGCTTAGATACCATAAATAACTGCAAACTAGAGCAAGTTATCCTCCTACAGATCATAATGCAACATTCACAGGAGTTAAAAGTTTAACACAGTTATTTTTTATTTCAAAAAGAGGAACTTCTCAAATTGAGAGGTCTAGCAAAAAAGGAAACTCAAAGTGAATGTCAAAAGGGTAATCTCTCTTTCAAGAGCTTTGCTGCTATCAGAAACAGTATCAGAGGCTCAGCAACAATGTATTCCCAAAATTAAGACAAAAATCTACAATATCAAGAAGAGACCTGCATGGTTAACTAACATAATCAAGGAAAGCATCCAGTTAAAGGCTTCTCCTAACAAGGAAAAAACTCAAACTTTGGCAAAAGAAATGAAAACTTAACAGCCATGGAATAAGAGGTTCGATCCTGGGAAAAGACCTTTTCAACATATTTAAAAATAATCTGGAGTCATGCATGACCAACCTAATAGGCACATTTCCTGCTGACATAAAATTGTTCATAGTGGTAAAAGCCAAACAGGAGTGTGGAGAGTTTCAGTGGGATCTCTGCCCCCTGGTGGACAGAGCAAAGAAATGGCAGATGCCATTCAATATGAACTAAATAAAAATTATGCACATTGGAGCTACAAACCCTAACTACTACTATACACTAATGAGATCATTTCATTATATGTATACCAATATCTCCTCCCCTTCACCAAATGGCCCTTGGGTGGGTCACAATGTTCATAAACCATAAAATATCAATAAAACCAATAGAACAAATATGTAATATAAGAACAGCTGAAAACCCCACCCAACCTGGCACCAAATCTAATGAGCATTGCCCTTGAGCTATGGTCCATCTTTCAGGCTGGGGGGGGGGGAGGAACCGGGGCACTTCTAAGGCCATCTGCTGGGACTCGAGAGCAGGAGAAGGTTTGTCCTTTTCTCTGCTTGAGATGCCCATGAGCATTTGGTGGGCCACTGTGTGTGACAGGATGCTGGACTAGATGGGCTGTGGCCTGATCCAGCAGGGCTTCTCTTATGTTCTTATATTCTTAACTGCCTTGGTTCTCTCTTGTCCCCTTATTGTCCCAGGTAAAGCTGACGGACAGATTGGGAAAGAGCTCTTGGAATAATGGTATCCAGTTCAGTGAAAGTGTCAACACACTAGGCATCCACTATAAAAAGAGGAGTAAGAGCATGCTGGGTTAATAAAAAGCAGTACTGAAAACTGATATGCCAATATCATAATGCCCTTCTACAAATCAATAATGTGATTGCAACTGGAATACAGTGTGTAGTTTTGAATCCCATAATAAAAGCGTCAGAGCAGGTGGCTGAGGACGCTCAAAGGATTGGACTAAAGGTTTCAATGTTGAGGGCTTTTTAAGTCTTGAAAGGGGACAAGACAGAGGTGCATACAATTATTAATGATACTGACAAAGTACATAGGGAGAAGTCACTAACACGACATGTGGTGTTGGCTACCAGCTTAGATAGTTTAAAGAACAGGGATGGACCATTTCCTGGAAGTCAAGTTTATCGACTAGGAACCAGTATACTTTTTTAAGGCCAAGCATTGGGAGACTGCAAGAAGAGCAAGCTATCAGCTCATGTCTTTGCTGGCAGGCTTCCTTGGGCAGCTGGTCGACTACTGTGAGAAGAGACTTCCGGACTAGATGGACCATCAGTCAAATCCAGTGGGAGTTTTCTTATGTTCTTAAGTTTCAATCCACAGTTCATATCAATGTCTCACAGACAGCTTTTAAAATAGCCAATAGCCTACTTCTGACAATTGATCATTAATGTCATACTTAATAACGAGACAGAAGTAAGTAGAAGATACTATAATCCTTTCTAGTTTATTGAAGGATGACTCCCATTGTTTCAATTGTTACAGAACTGATTTTTTTTAAGTACAGCAATGAAAACAATAATAAATATGAGATTACTGATTTCAGCATATGTACTTTTACTCATAAATGAAATCATCTGATACAGAAAAAACTAAGATAATGGAAAAGAGATATTCTAGCAGATATCTGTTGGTGTGTTTTACACATCTGGTATAGCCTGTTTCAGATTAGAAAATAAACAATTGTTGATTTGTGAAGCACCTGCAATGTCTATGAAAGGCAATAAATACAGTTGCCCAAGGGAGCTTCAGCATGGAGGGACAATGAGAAGCTACAAAACATGAACTTTCAGAAGAACAAAAAAAAATTTCTCACCAATGGATGTTTCAGCGCAATGACATTCTTGCCTTTCCATTTAGTCTCAAACATTTCTGCAAAATACGCACTTCGGGCACCAAGTATGCAGCGATGTACGCAGAATGACTTTCCGTGGACAATAAAAATCACGTCACTTTGATAACCTTGTTCCAGAAGTCTGTAAGGAGAATAAAAGGAAGGGGCAAAAAATTGTTCTTTTGAGTGAAAAAAAAAGGTTCTAAAGCCAGCATCTTTCTTTGATAAATCCAAGGCTATATGTACAAAGCATACAACAGCCTTAGGTTAAAACATTATTAAACTGAACAACGTTACTGAAGGATGTGTGAATTAATATCTGCGCCTACACATTCAAAAAGTGAAAGCAGCAAAATAATTTAAAATTCCAGAAACATTAAAATAACTTAAAACTAACCCAAATAATTATTAAAATATTAAAAACCAGGTGGGATAAGAAGAAGGGAGCAGATAAGAATTTACTCAGGACAGAGAGGTCAGCAAGCACCTAAATGATGGTAGGTGACTTAAAGAGTGGTGCCACCACAGTGAAGGCCCAGCTGCAGGAAATCACAGGATGACTTTCAGGAGCTTCTGGTATCTGCAGAATGACCTCCCCAGATGATTTCAGTGATTTTACAGGTCCATAATGTGCATTCCAGTCCCAATAAACAAAATATAAAACTTTGAATCTGGTCCACTAGCAGAGTGGCAGCTAGTACAACTGCTTAAGCAAACATGTGATAGGTAGATTAAAAAAACCTTCAAAACTTCTCCTCACAAATGATGGTTTGCAGCCTTATCTAGAGAAGGCTTCTGATGACAACAATGCAAGAAATCCAGCCTAGATAGCTTTAAGAAAGTGTGAGACAAATTCATGGAGGTCAGATGTATCGATGGCTACTAGAATGGATGCCTAGGTACTTTCCTCCAGGCTGGGGAGAGAGGCAGGATGCCTCTAAAGGCCATTTGCTGGGATTCGAGAGCATGTGAAGGCTTTGCCCTTGTCGTTGCTTGAGATCCCCAGAAGCAGTTGGTTGGTCACTGTGTGGGACAGGATGCTGGACTGGACAGGCTGCAGCCTGATTCAGCAGGATTCCTCTAATGTTCTCATCAAGTGACTGCCACCAATGATGTGATTCAAAGATCACTAATCCCAGGCACAATTACAGCCAATCAATGGAAATGGAGAGAAAACAGGTTAGGGTTGGAAAGCCATCAGTGAAGACAACATTTTTCCTGACAGCATCCTTACCGTTGCAGGAAGACATCATAATAGTCTCTCTTCATACACTTTGCTGTTATCTGCTTGTATTCCCTCAACACTCGTCGGATAGCATCACTCAAGGCCCCATACAAACAGCGCTCCCCATCAAAGGTGTTTGCTTCACATTTCGCACCTGAAACAAAAGCCACATCCAATGACCTATGATTACCATACATATAGAATCACCTTTACACAAAATAATATATTTGTGCCACTTTTCCCGCCTAAACCAGAATGGAACTATAGTTGGTCAACTTCGATTCCCAACAGAACCTTCAGATCTATGACCAACGTTCTTCACCTCCCAAACAGAGCTCACAGCTTTTAGCTGTAGAATCAGCCTAAAATCTTTTAAAATAAGCTGAAGTCTATTTAGTAAAATGTGTGTAAAAGGCTTATAAAATCTTAAGAAAAATCATACGCTTTTCTGTAATATCTTAAGAAACAAAGTTAATGTCATATTAGCCTCTTCAAAGTATTACAAGAAGCTGCTGTTTTCCTAGAATGCCAGAAACAACCAGGGTGGCGATGAAAGCCAGAAACCTAATTATTCCATTATACAAAGTTACACATAGAGCTTACTACTGTCTCTAAATTAAATACAGTCCTGCTTAGTCGAAGGCTGTGCCATCCTAGAAGAGCTGAGGAAGCTTATCTGAAAGAAAACCTTTATAAAATTGTCGTGGATATTCCACATCCTTGAAGATATTCCGAGGGTGCTGCACATATAGGACCAGATTTTATCTTCTTTCTTGAATGCAACGTCTCTGTGTCAAAGGTGGAGCTGCTAAGCCTCCCCAACCTAATTGGTTTTGCCTGTTATCTCTTATGACACCGCAATGGTGCAGGATGAAAAATAGAAAAAAATAAAAATGTCACTGGGACCAAAAGGAGGCACTTGCTGATCTTTAAACACACACACAAACTAATAAAAGTAGTTATTGTACTACCCATTATATGGCACACATTTCCATTAAAAAGCATTTCCATTAAAAAAGAAGCTGCAGGTACACAAAACTAGAATGAAATGGCTACTACTGTACTATAACATTCTGTAACCTTTAGGTGGTGCTAACACCCCTTCTGCAAAGAAAAAGGGTCTTCCCCCTTGTTCTGGACTAGCATGAACTATTACTAAAAACAGCACAGTGCACTCCATCAGAATGGGACTGTAAACCTATTTTCACTGTGGAGAGGCTTTACAGAGTCAGTTCTAAGGAAACAGACGCACACGATATACAGATATATTAAATGGACAGTCTCCAGAAAGATTCTTCTTTTACCGTTAGCCAGAAGGTATCGTACAAGTTCTTCATGTCCACAGAGACAAGCGTAGTATCTGTGAATAAGAGTAACAGAATTAGGAACGTACTCTTAAAACATGTGCTAACTGGTCCCCCATATTCTCCCATAGCAGCAACCTTGCAATGTAATACTAGCCCTTTCTGCACTTACCTCAGTTAATCTGTATTACTAGATCTGGATTAGCTAGATCTGGATCAACTACAGGAAAAAGAATCTGCACTGAGGGGGCTTTAGAACAGCAAATATGTGGTAAAGAGAGCTAGCATGGATACAGGTCACATTTATCTGATCTGGATTTATTCTACTCCCATGCAGACAATGTGTTCTTAGCAGCTCCTTGTTTCAGATTAACAAGTAAGTGCAGAAGGGGCCAACGTTCCTAGAAATCTATGCTGTTATGCCACCTTTCCAAGCTTGTTTTTATTGCATTGGTTTTACTGAGTTTTTGTTCTGCTTTTATCAGTTTTCTGCCTTGTTGCCCAATCTGTATCTTTAAAAACATCAACAGAAGGACAGAACGCTATAGTCAAAGTCCCTGCTTCAACTAAGACTTGTCCACATCTTCTAAATATCACTAGTGGCTGCAAGCTCTCAGCACTGATCACTTGCAAATGATGCCCAGGGTCGCTTGTTTTGTATCAGATTTTGTATGCTGCTAGGCATATGGGATGGTGTTTTCAGCAGCTGAGTTTGTTTCCAACTCCTCTTCTGCTCCTGGTAACTTCCAATGAATATAAGAACATGAAGATCCCCCACTAGTTTAGCATCCTGGCTCACGCATCACTTACTTCTGAGCATTCTCAAGCAGAAGACAAAGGCAAAATCTTCCCCGGCTTTCAGCTCCCTGCAAACGGCCTTCAGAGGCATCTTGCCTGTTTCTCCAACGTGGAGGTAGTACCTAGACATTATTCTAGTAGCCATTGCTACACCTGTCCTCCGTGAACTTGTCTAACCCTTTCTTAAAGATATCTAGGCCATTTCTGTTACTACATCATCTCGCAGCAAACCCCATAGGCCAATGAACCTCTAGGTAAAAAAATACTTCCCCTTTTCAGTCCCAACTCTCCTGCCCATTAGCTTCCTAGAGTGCACCCCTGGTTCTAGTGCTGTGTAGTAGAAAAGCATTTTTCTTTATCCACCTTTTCCAGACCATGTATGAAAAAGGTCACCTCTTAAGTGCCATCTTTCATGTTATTTTCTATACTATTCTGCCTGTTCTGCCTACCATATGCAGGGAGAAGCAATGGATGAGACCAATTGTCTTTAAGATCTGCTTCTGAATTTACCAGAAGCACCAGACTAATCATTTTAAAACAGAAAGCTAAACCTAGTCTAGCATTATGTTTGTCACAGACATCCTAAAAGGAAAGTCTGGAATTCCATTGCCATCACAAAGACTGTTTCCAGGGAGGAAAATTAGTTGCAGCAGCAAAGGTCATAGTAAACAACAGTCTTAGTCCACTTAGGATGTGATCAACAGTCTGAAAGAGGCTACTGAACACTGCGCAACAGCAGGATAAAATAATAAGTTGTCTCTTTAAAAGCATACTATATGTGGAGAAGTATTAGAAAGCCTAGAAGAAGGCAGCATTCCTTAAAAATCCTGTATAAGTTACCAAACAGTATGCATTTCCCAACATAAGCACTCACAATGGGGTACTGTCCCATTTATCCCGAACATTGATTTCAACATCCCTTTGCTCAAGAAGGTATCTGAAAGAGAACAAGGAACAGATCAGACACTTCAGGTGTAGCTTTAGCACCTTAATATTAGGAATGTCTTGCAGATCTAAAAGTCATAAGGACTCTCTCTATATGACAGCAGTATAGATTCCCATATTACACTTATCCCTAGCAATTATTTAAGGATCCTATAATGTGCATTTGTTCATACAGTTGCCAGAAGTCAATCACTGAGGGAATAATTATTTGCTTTTGGTAACTGGAAAAGTTGCAAGGAAAACAGCCACCAAGATACAATGAGTTAATACTGGACTGAACACAGGGAGTGGTGAATTAACAACTCGCGGTTTGAACTACCTTAGGGGGTAGGTGTAAGGTTAAAATGGAAGAGTCCCAAGTTCTTTGGAAGAAGGCTAGAATAACAACGAAATCTTAAAGTAGATTACTGCAGCTATTTTTTTCACACTTCTACTATATTGTTAAAGAAAAAAATGTACAGCACTGGTTTTGCAAACTCATTTCACAATGAAATTAAAATGATGTTATATATTCTGTATTAGCTTAGTAATAAATACTGTTTATCATCCAAAGAACTTGTAATGCTATAATGCTGTTATAAAACAATCTAATAGTATAATATTGTAGTTCTTACTGCCACAATGTGCTTACTCTCATCTTTATGAATTGTTGTAATAGTAATAGAAATTGTAATAAGTTTGTTTTTGTAATGATGTACTGAAGTGTTTCTTCCTTATTTTCTCTGTTGTGAGAGAAGCTACAAGCATTTATAGAGAAAGCAGCCACAGTTTTACATAGAAGTACTGTACTGTTTAGAATGTGGTTAAACACAGTTTCTCTCAGTGGTAAAGAAAACCGGCTGGAAAGCAGAAGGTTGCCAGTTTGATCCTCAGCCTCCTCCATAAAGTAGACAATGGCAAATCACTTCTGTATCTTTGCCAAGAAAACTGCATGCAGGTGCCCATGGAGTCAACCAAGAGTTGGCCACAACTCAGTGGAAGCTAAGCACTGCCACCATACTGTTTAAATGTAAAAGCATGGTGTTTTTTTCAAAAAGAGAAGATACCTTAATATAGATTTCATACACTAGCAGTTCCTGCTTCTTCTTCTTTAGATGCCTTGCTATCTAAAGCAGTCAGCTGTTTCAGGAAATGAAGCTCAGCTGATAACCAAAAAAAGCAAAAGTTGGCTTCCTTTTTTAAACATACTGCAGAAACTTTGCAACTTCTGTTACAGGCATGAAGCAATACAGTTAACAGCTATATGGCCACAAAAACAGTGATAGCTAGGGAACACAAATCTGTTAAAAGTTAGGGAAAGGAAAATAACGTACTCATCTTAAAGGAAAACATTGACCTTCGTATTCTGCAAGATTTCACTACTATGGTTTATAACATTTCAGTCCAATACACTGAAAGACTGCATTTCAGATTTCTATTCCTATTCTAGGACAAATTTTAGCCTTCATCTTAAAATCATTCAGCGGGTATCAACGCAACAAGTTACCCAAGAAAGAATGTTCTGTGGCTTTGTAGGTATAATTCCATTTTTAAACGGTGGCAAAGGGTCACCTTAACAAATCAGCCACTTATCCATCCTGAAGATGTTAAAAAGTAAAGGCCATAATCCTGCAGCAGAAGCCTAGGCTATGCCCTGGCTTCTTAGCGCCAGAAAACACAACTCATGAGCATGTTCAAGGCTTCTCATTTTCCTGTGGACCCCTGTGCTGCTATAGTTCAGGTCTTTTTGCCTTTCTGTGGGGTGAAGCTTGGGAGTAATTCAATGGGATGTCAGTTTGCATATTATAAGCATCTTGTTTTCTTTGCTGGGAATTAACCTACTCCACTTCTCTTCATGGTCTCAAGATGTAGGAACCAGACAGGGACCACTGGGCAATGCTGTCCCAAATTACAAAGCGAGCAGTTAATGTAGTGATGCCCAACTGTCAACAGACTGTAACAGCACAGAGAGTTGCCATCAGTGCCCGTAAAACTTGCTCAAGTAACTCCAAAAGGAGCTGTTTTAACTATTTATTGACATGACTGTACTCCGAGGTCTCAAAAAAAAGTGGCTGTAAAACTCAGAGGTAGAACAAAACAGAAATGGCAAACGATTTCTGTATTTCTGCCAAGAGAACTGCAGGCAGTCAAACAGAAGTCGGCTGTGACTTGATGGAACCCAACAACTCTGAGGTGTCAAGACAGGTTGAAAGGAGCGAAATGGATAAAAAAGAAAATTGGAAACAGGTAGAAACAGTGCTGCTATCATTCGGCAAAACTCACTTTTTTTGCTGAGGTCCCTTTGGCGCATCTGACAGGCCGTGAAGCTTGCTGTTTATTACTTCGCTTGCATGTATTCTGATCTCAGTCTGCAAAGTGTGGAAGAGGCTGCAACCCATTTTGCTTTCTTCGCCAGAGGGCAGCTCCATCCCATCGATACCCCTATTCTCTGCTACTGTTTCTATGAATGGCACAGCAGACTCTGTAGAACTAGTTGGGCCCATTCGCGTCCCCCTTTAAGCCTACTTTCGGGGCGGGGAGAACTGGGTGGCTGGAGTTGTGGCCAGGACTTTGCACATGCCTAGAGTGCTCTCATCCGTTGAATCTCCCTAAGAGGCTTCCAATGTAATTCCTAAGCCTTTGGAGAACTTTTCCTTGCGCCACTCCAAGAGGAATACATTGCATTTACACCCGCTGTAGCGTCCAAAACACCAGAAGGGAATTAATCACTTGCTATCCCCACCTACCCTTACTGTGCACTTTGATCGCAGCCCCCCACCAAGAGCCCCCCCGCCCCAATCCCACCCACCCCCACCCACCCCACCCCCAAGCTCACCGCACTCGGCCAACGTCGCCTTTCTTGCAGCTGGTGAAGAGGTCGCTGGTGTCCATGGCCCGGCGGGAGGCGCCGCATTGACCCGGCCTGGGGAGCGAGCGAGCGGGGACGGGGCCGCGGGGACAGGCCGAGGCCGAGCAGGGAAGCCCAGCAGAAGCGGCAACCGAGGTAAACACAACAGGAGCGGCGACACCATCGAGGCGGGCCCCGGCCTCTCCGACGACGGGCTCGAAGCTCTCTCTCCGCCCTTCCCAGCGAAGGAATCAACGGCGCAGGGACCCGCCCACCTCCCCGCCTCCGCAGCCGGCAGCGAGGCCACGGCAGGAGCGCAGCGCGCCCGCCCGCAATGCCGGCAGCGCTCGCGAGGGGGCGGCAGGAGCGGGACCCGGAAACCTGCAAGACAGGTGAGGCTCGCTCGGCTGGTAGACCGGATGACTTCCAGGTTGAGAGGGAGGCAGGAGGCGTCTGAAGGCCGCTTGCAGGGACCTGAGAGCAGGGCCGTTCTGCACTTGGCCTTTTTCTGGGATATGTCTCGGGATAAGGGACTGTTGTCTGCATGATAGTGCAGACCATGGCAGCCCCCAGTTGAGTCTTGCCGTCGTCTGCATTAGCATACAGACGATAGATCCCTATCCCGAGATATATTCCAGAAAAAGGCCAAGTGCAGAACGGGCCCTGCTCGCAGGTCCCTGCAAGTGGCCTTTAGAGTGCAGAAAGGGCCCAGGTGAAGGTTCTGTCTTGGTCTTCTGCAAGGCCACTGTGAGACATGATGCTAGACTCGATGGACCAGGGCTGCTTTTGCACTCAGCTTTTTTTTCCCATATAATTTTTATTTTCCAACAGCATTTTCCAATCATTTCAATGTTAATATTCCCCCCTTCCCCATATTACAATGCTTTGATATTTTCTGTGTGGCTTCCTCCGTTCTTCCGACTCCTCTTCTTAAATTCGTTTATTTCTTTGCTCCCCTTATATGCCTTTTACTCCATATGCATTAGCCAAAGCCCTCTGTCATCACCTCCAAGTCCTGTAGGTATTCAATAAGGGGGCTCCAGTCTTCTAGAAACTTATTCACTGTTTTGTCCCTTTAAAAGTTTATCAGTTTGTTCATTTTGGCCATTTCAATCAGTTTAATTATCCAGTCCTCCTCCATAGGTAACTCTTCTTCCTTCCATTTCTGCGCATATAATAATCTGGCTGCAATCACCATATATAATATCAGATTCTTTATGGTATTTAAACTGTCACCAACTATTCCCAGCAAAAACAGTTCTGGTTTACACATAAAGTTACACTTCAAATTTTGTCTCATCAGGTTGCCTATTATCGCCCAGAACTTTTTTGCTTTTTTGCATGTCCACCACATATGGTAAAAGGTACCCTCTACTTTTTTACATTTCCAACACTCGGCTTTTCATCCTCTGGATGGGAAGAGTGCAACTAACACGTACAGAGGCGATTTTGCACTTCCCTTCCCGGCAGGTGGACAGGGAAGGTGCATGATGGTCTGCGGATGACCTCCTCAGCTGGCAGAAGTGCAGATGGTCCCCGGCTGGACGCTTCCAGGAAGGTTCCGGTCATGTGGCGTAAAGGTTAGGTGGCTTGTGGTGCAAGGGAAGAGAAGGTTACATTTTTAATTATTTTAATATTTGATACATTTTATTCTTATTGTAACCCGCCCTGGGATGACTTGGTGAAGGGTGGGGTATAAATTTTTTAAATACAATTTCTTAAATCGATAAAATAAGTTAGGAGTACGTAAGAACTTCGTTTACCTCTTTTTAAAAACAACAACCTAACGTGCATCTCTTTTGTGCTTCACAACACTAAAACTGATTCAAGGACCTATTCAGTACAGCATAAAATATAGGACAAGAACAAGAATGTAAAGCTAAAGTGAAGCACAACCCCCCTTAACTACCCCCCTTTCCCCTCTTTTACACCCCTCCACAAGCAAACCCCTCAAACAAGTAATTATTTAACACACCAAAATCAAGAAGTATTGTTTACTAAATTGAAATATAAGCAATTAATTATTACAACAAAGTCAAACACATTAAGCAAGCAACAATTTTAAAGCTAAAAAGAGAGAGAGATTGAGAGTGTGACGATGAAGGGAAGGATGGAACTT
>MTQE01001141.1:30235622-30265265 GCA_014337955.1 Aspidoscelis marmoratus | reverse complement strand
GTGACGATGAAGGGAAGGATGGAACTTCTCTTAGCAAAACTTCTTCTCCCTGGCCTGCTGGTGACCTGGTGAGCTTGTCAGGTTGCTGCTGTGCGTTCAGTAGCGTGCTCCATGAGTGGCTCATTTGGCAGAGGAGGAGGACAAGGGAAGGGACTACAACTCCCAGCATCCCAGGCCGGGCAGCAGCAGCCAGCTCAGAGGCAGAGGCGGAGCCTGCCTGTCATCGTAAGCGGGGTTGCTCCGTGTGTGAATGACAAGGATGAGTGGCAGCAGCTGCGTTATCTATACTCAGAATCACCCTGCTTACGACGACAGGCAGGCGGTGGTGGTGGAGTACTTTTCTGTATGTGGCCACATGTGGCTGCGTGTTATCAAAAATGACTACGCGTGTCATAGGTTTGCCATCACCGGACTAAGGCATCATCTGGATGGTGGGAAGGATGCAGCTGCTGGACTGCTGCTGACTAGACAGACACATATCATGCCGGTCTTAAAGGAGCTGCAGTGGCTGCTAATTTGCTACTGAGCCTAGTTCAAGGTGTTAACCTTAACTTATAAGGCCGTAAATCACTTGGGCCTGATATCTAAAGGAATGCCTTCTTCCATATCTACCTTCTTATGCCCTAAGATATTTGGAGAGGCCCTCCTGGTAGTACCACCACCCTTAGTAGCAAAAAGGATGGGAATGCAGAATAGGGCCTTCTCGGTGATGGCTCTCAGAAATGGAATAGTCTCTCCCATAGCCTTTGGCTAAATAAGGAAACAACTTGTCTTCCCCACTAACAGGCACTATTATTATGTTCATTTTCATATTTGGGTTTTAACGTTGTACCCCACCCTGAGACCTTCAGGGATGTGGCTGCAGGTTTTATAGCAATAGCACTTTTTCTTACCTTGGGGATGCAGCAGACGTTATAGCTCTACTCACCATGCAAGCATGGAGGCTGAAACAGACAGCTGTGCAGGCAGAATAGTAAACACTAGGGGTGTGCACAAATACAATTTTTGGAATTCAGTTTGATTCGAATCAAATATCTGAAAGTTTGAATCAATTTGTATCCTTAAAATTTGAATTTGATTTGAATCAAATATACTCAAATCTGTTTGTGCGAATTTTCAACTCGAATTTGCAAATACGAATGTCGACAACATTTTTATGTGCTCATACGCATCCTGTATGGATCCGTACGGGCAAGTACGCGTCGTGTACGTATCTGTACAGATACAAATGCCTGAATAATTCGCATAAATAGATTTGAAAATTCAAAATTTGTTTGAATGTTTAAATTCAAATTTATAGGCATTTGATTTGAGTTCGAATGTCCAAATTTGAATGAATTTGATTGAATTTTTGAATGTTCCGAATATTCATGCACATCCCTAGTAGACATGAGTTTCAGGGTATTCAGCAGCAGCTGAATACCTGGATGTGCACATCAGAGAAACACCCAAAGACACCACCTGTGGCCAGTTCTGTCTAGCTGAGAAGCAATAATGCCACGGAGGCAGCCCACATTTGCTGGGTGTTAGTTAGTTCTACATAGCAAAGTTGGCCTTCACATGAGCATGTGCCCAACTAGAATTTGTATAAAGCATTCAAAATAGCATTTTGTACGCTCATAATATATGAAGCTATTTAATTTGAAAGAGAGTAAGGTGTAACATTACTGAGAGATGTTTGAAGGGTGCATCTCTTCATCTTGTGCTATTAGAACCCTGAATGGTTTATTGAAACTAGCTGTAGGCCATGGACATCATCACATGGCTCATAAATTGTGGAATTTTCCAAAAGAATCGCTGGGGATGGCCTACCAGCTTGGATGGCTTTTGAAAATAATTAGAATTAACCGTACAAAAAAGAGGAGAGGAATCCTATACCATTAACGGGTGTACAAAAGAGGCAATTTAAGAAGGTGTTACTTGCAATAAATTGCATTTTTCTTTATGTTTTATGTTAGCTGTAAATTACAAAAATTGATGAAAGATAAAGCAGTCAGTGGCTAGCGGTTAAATGAGATAGTCCTGCTTTCATAATTAGAGGCAGTAGGCCCCTGAATGACAGAAAGAAGGCTTTCCCCCTTTTTATGTTTTCTCTTGGCAAGTGTTTGATAACAGTAGAAGACAGGATGCAAGACTAGATAGGCTTTTCATCTGGTCCAACAGGATTCTTACATTCTTCGTCTTTGCAGAAGACTGTTACGTACTAATTTGGATATTTACTGTTGGTGCTAACAATATAGCCCTGCCTAGGTAAGTGTGGCGTCTATCTCATCTGAGGAACATCAGTAGGGCTAACCACCAGCAACCCCCAAATCAGGGAAAGCAGGCTGATTAAAAGCTTATTTTCCACCCTAAGGTTTTTAGTTGTCCTATTGGGAATTCTACAGTCTAGATCTCAGGATGTGCTTTCTCTTTTCTTTTGCCCTCATTTCTCTAGAGCAAAGAGCACAAATAGGTCCCCTTTCCACACTTGCCAGTAGACTGGACTAGGAATGGGTTGACAGGCCTCCCTTCTTCATACTGGTGTGGTTTAAGAGAAGCTTCCTCCCTCTTATTTTTTTCCAAGTGTTGGTGGTTTGGAGGAGCTGCCATATGCTGTAAAAGCTCTGGCAATTTGGGTGTTTTTCCACTGTCACTAGAAGTACCCATTAAGTACCCATTAATGGAAAAACACCCTTTGTCAGCTTTGCATCTGGCCTGTATGACAGCCCCAACACCATCCTGAGCTGTGGAGGTCTCTTGGCTGCCTAATTCCTAGTAAAGATGGGGGTCCATACCATCTTTACTCTCATAGCAGCGAACCAATCTTCTGGGCATCTGGTGAGCCTTATTCTGGAATATCCAAATATAGCAGAATAGGTAACTGACTTCTGGATGTAGGAATACAGTAAATAATAAATACATTTGATAGGGGCACAATGAGGGTGGCATAATGAATTGTACCAAAAAAAAACCTGTGCATTATCCTCAGTTCTGGGCACAGTCTGAGTGCCGTGGCCAAGCATTCGGCATCTGGACCATAAAAAAATCCCAGATTCATATCCTTGCTCAGCTATAAAGCTAATTCGGAGAAAGCAACTTGCCTGATACCGATGTATCTAATATTATCCAGTTACAGAGGGTGCCTCCAGACAGGATGTAAAAAATGCAGGGCTTATCTTTATTTCACAGTAAAGGCCCTCCGTGGGGAGGATTCTTCCATCATGAACTCACCCCCTCCCTCTCTGATAAGTCTGCTGCTTCTCAGGTGAAGGCGAACTCTCACAGGTTCTCATACACTTTCCCCAAACACCTGGGAAAATGCAGAGAAAAGGAATATTCTGTGGCAAATGGTTCATGTAAGTAGTATTTTTTTTTTCATTCGGAGTATCTGTTTTAATGTGCAGGTGCTGCAGAGCATCATAAAACCTGTTTTGTCAAATTGAAAGCTGCTCCACAGTACCTGCAAAGTTTTCGTCCTGTCAGGCTGAATGTTTTATTCTCATGCTCTCGGGTTCCATTAATTCAGTTCCATTTCTAATGCAGTCACAAAAGTTCCATCATCAAAACCCACTTTACTATACATGCAGGTACTGTACCAAATGTGTCTCTTAGGGTGTTTTTCCACTGTCACTAGAAGTACCCATTAAGTACCCATTAATAGGTACTTAATGGCATTAAATACCCATTAATTCGGTACTTAATGGGTACTTCTAGTGACAGTGGAAAAACACCCTTAATGCGATCAGAAGTGAAAAAATGAACACAGGAGAACTGTGGGGGGATTTTTTTGAACCAGAAATTTTATTTGAAAAAGTGCTACTGTTGACTAAGGAACATGTGCTAGCAAGTGAAATGACAAATGATAAAACCATCACATTTTGCAGTCCACAAAACCTTAGCTGAGAAGAGAATCCTAAGGAAACTTTCCAAATGCTGACAGATAACTTGGAAAATAAAGCTTGGGGATGTGAAGAAAGGAAACAATTGTACTATTTTTCTCAAATGTTTTAAAATGATGCAATCCATTGCACAGTAATGCAGAAGTAAACTGTAGCAATTTGATTATACATGTACTGTTAACTGGGTTTAGGACTGCAACCGAGTCCAGTCTTTCTCATTGTATCAGTCCAGTCATAGGGTGTTTTTCCACTGTCACTAAAAGTACCCATTAAGTACCCATTAATGGGTACGTAATGGCATTTTTGTACCCATTAATGGGTACTTCTAGTGACAGTGGGAAAACACCCATATATTCCTTAGATGTTTCCATCCATTATTCAATTCTGTTGGCAATCTAACCACTCCATCCCAAACCAGATGTTTTGAAATGATGTATTATATTTATAGGCTGTCCTTCTCTGTAAGATACTAAGACAAGTAACAAGGTAAAAGAATTTAAACAAAAATACTAGATTATTTCAATCCTACTATCTGGAAATCAGTACAGTACTTAGAGATCAATTAAAACCTAATCTAGGAACCAGGATAATGAGATCCATAGTAATACATTTTGTCCTTCAGTTTGCAGAAGTTGTGAATTTCGCTTATTTGCAAGTAAGGATATGTAATCCTCCCTTACAATAGGTAGTAGAAAAAAGGCAACCAACATGCATATATTTGCAAGTTTATTGACACCAAACAGCTGATATCCAGGCTCAGAAATACTGAGGGGAGTTAAAAACAACTGTTTGGTGATTCCCTTGAAATTTGCAAGGTTTGGAAATATAACACACTCTTTAAAAGAGAACTTGGAAGGAATTGGTGGTGGAGTCAAATTCTATCTCACGTATATTTGACTGGCCTCTATTGCAAGGTCCCATTTTGTAATGATCTTTTTAGAGCAAAAGTTTGCATTCAGATGATACACACTACTTACTCAAACTTTGTATTTTTGTATGGAAGATATCTATTCTACGTAAGAAAATATGCATTCTTATGTAAAACGGTATCTTTATATTTAAGAAATACATATATTATGTAAAATGTTTTTTGCACAATTTTATTGCACCAAAATTCAAATATAAAGCCCAGAGATATGTGGAAAATTGATTTAGGACTGTTTTAAGATGAAGATTTGGTGATGTTAGAATGAAGCAGTCTCCATCTTGAATTTTAAAAAACCTTAAAGAGAACTTCAGCTCTCGGCACCTCTGGTCTTCATTATTTTGGGTGGTCACTATCCATATTCACATAGTTTAGCCATTTCACAATATACTTGTACTTTACTCAAAAAAGTCAGCTTTCAAGAGAAGACTGAACAAAAACTGCTGTCAGTGTTATGCGAATCCAGAAGCATAAAATTTTAGGAGCCCACTTTACTTCAAAAGGAAAGCACAGGATGAATGGGAAATAAAAACTAGGCAAGAAGGTCTAAACCACAACCACAATTTCCCTGCTGTACATACTCAAGCTCAAACCATAGATTTACAACCACAGGGTGAGTTCATAACTTGTTAACATAAACCATGGTTTCCCGAGATGATTGAACTAACATTATTGCATTTCCCCCAGTTCATGCACACACTCATTTTTAATGATTTTCTATTGTACCCTAAATCCAGGAGAATGATAATTCCTCACTGAAACTTGTTGTGTCTATTATAAGCACATGTACCTCCTCTTTTTACAAAAGTGCATCTTCCAATGGGGAAATACTGTCTACTTCATGACCTTAACAATGGTCAAGACAGTGGGGCATACATTGTAATTTCAGGTAACATATTAGCTGTGTCTGGACAGAACATTCAGTATACATTAGACAGGGCATCAAAGTCTTTTGTGTTTCCACAGAGTCCCACACCAAAGGGGTGCTTAGAAGGACCTCAGTGCTCCTCCAGAGCATAAAAAATCAAATGTTCAAGGAAAAACTCAGAGATCTCTGCTCACATGCTGAACTGGTCGCTCCCTGCAGAGAAATGTGCCACATGTGCCTCCTGTGTCCTCAAAGAGAGGGCAAAGAAGCTGATCAGACGTAGGTGTAGCCATTGAGGCAACACAGCCTGGTGGTGGAGCTATCAGGCTCCTTATAGAGGCCACCTGAGGTCTCTGCTAGGGAAATGGAGGCGTGTCTGTTTATTTTTCACGTAATGGCAATTGGTTGAATGACTTGGACAGTAAGTTTATCAAGTTTTCTGGAATTCTTTAAAACCCTTGGGAGTTTTTAGCATCATTCAGGAGCTTTCATACTTTTATGCCAGCATAAAAGTCCATAGAAATATATATCTAATAAAAATTGCATTGTTCCTTTTCTGCTTTTTCATATAATCAATTGGGCAGCCAAAAATTATTAGTTTATAAAAGGTAGCACTTTCCATTATATTAATATCATAATAGTACCTACAAGTTGAATTCTAGATGTCATTGGAAACAGTTGTTCTGTGCAAGTTTTTTTTCACTTGCTTTGAATTTGATTTTTTAATTTTCTACAAAAATAAAGTGTCGGCGTGGTCAGTCATCTAGTCCTGTACAGTCTTTATTGCAGGAACCCACAACAGCTCTAAAATATTGATGAATTTGTCTCCCTCAACATTTTTTTAATCACTCAAAGCCCTCTATCCATCAAAATTACCTCACTCACATTTAATCTGTTGTTGGATGCAATATACCAAGGACAACAGCTCTCAAGCATGTTACATATTTCTTCAATAAGAACACTTTACTGATAATAATCCCTAAAGGCACACCATTTTTCTTCATATACATTCCCTCTTCTCCTTTACCTTTTGATCCATTTTTCTTCTGGAAGTGCCTTTTAACAGACGCAAGTGAAATTTATATGGTTTTCAATTAATGTAGATACATAACTGGACATGCTTTGTGTTTCCAGGGTGAGAGAGACTCGTGGCAAGAACAACAATCCTTCCGAGTATCTTGAACATGTTCTTCTCCACCACCAGAGGTCAGCATGGCTCAACACATGAAAGGAACATGGCCATTATTGTATATTTCTGATGAGAGGAAATGATACTTGTCTTAGATATGGCCCTTAATTTTAGTGTCACTTAAAAGATGATTTTTTTAAAAAAAATCATGTGTGCTGTGATAGATTCCTCCAGTGTAAATCTCCTTTCAATATTCATTTTACATGATGGCTAGGTTTACAGAAGCAACTATTTGATTAAATTTGGTTAGACATTGTGTTACTCTGGAAAGCAAGCAGTTGTAATGTTTTTGCTTTCAACCTTTTAAAAGGACCTGACTGGGGCTGCAACCGTTCCCATGCTCCTTTTATCCACTTGCCTCTATCCTAAAAGAAATAACATCAGCTGCCATACTGACATAATAAATATGTGGGAATGGTTTCAAGATGAAGTGTTGTGACTCTCTTTTGGGTGGAGGAGGAAATTTCAAGATCAAATACCAGATCTGCCACTTTAGAAAGACAAGGAATACTGCCCAATGCTGCCCTTTTTCCCACAACAGAGGGTCATTATAAATGTATTTCAGCAGCAACCTAATGTTTTTTTTAATTATGCCCAATAGAGAGAAGTGTAAAGAATGGACTTAAGGATTTCAACTAAAAAAAATTAAAGTGGTGTTCCAGCTATAGCACCTATGATTTGCTTTACCATAAACAAGTAGCAATGTTTTCCCAGCCGTCTCTGCACTTTTAATGTGTAGATAAGCAGATTTCTACAATAAAAATTTCCCATGACTTGACCCTATTTTAGAGCATGATTTGATAAAGAATTTTCATGGTAGCTAAAATTATTTAGAAGCAGCTCCAGTTTTATTTATGTTAATCATAAGGGCTTATTTATTGCTAATAAAAGTTTTGAATTAAGCAGTCAGTATTGTATTTGTGCCAAATGGTGATTCATAAAAAAGAAATCACCCAGAGAGGCCTGGGACTGCCATGTGCCTCTCCTCACAATCCCAGGTTTTTCACAGCACCTGCAGCTACTTAGGAGTAGGTGAGCCCCCTTTAAAAGAAGCTGGAACTCACATGTTCAAGAAATGGGGCCACCTCCACTGTCCCTTCTCCCGGCAAGTGGGCCACACCATGCTTTCATGCAACGTTTGCTGCTTAAGTACACTGTACACTGACTGGTAGCCATGTGGCTACATTAAATCTGTCCTTGTAACCACCGCCTCTCCCTAGGAAGCTGTTTACATGCAGTTGTTCAATACGCCCAAAATTTCTTCCTCACCTCCACAACTCTTAGTCCATTCTACAAAGAATTCCATTACAAAGTTCAAAGCAAATTACATCTGTTTCAATACTACTGACCCTAGGTTTTAGTTCAGTATGAGGCATCTAGGTAAGTTCCAAAGCTGGAAGAAAATGGCTAATTTCTGACTCCCCACCTTGCTTCAGCTCCATTTTTGAAGAACACCATGAGGCATGCAAACAGCTGTGTACCTAGCCTGACATAAATACAACGGTTGGGTCCTTTTGGACGAGTCTAAAGGTAGACATGGGAAGAGAGTAAAGATACCTGAGGTCTTTAAGTTGTAGCTCACTGGATCCAAGAAACAAGAGAAAGGGGAAAAGAGGCATTGCAGATATATAATGATGACTGCCCAGAGAAAAACAGCATGGGACATCTAAACTTATTTATTAAATTCACAAGAGAACTGCAGGAGAATATAGCTGCTCTCAGGTACAAGAAGCCAAAGACGTTGATTGCAAAGCAAGTGCTGGGCAGGTATAAGCAGAAACAGTCCAGGCAGTTTGTGGAATTTCTCTCTCCTGCAGAGAAATGTTCGCCTAAGTTGACTGGTCTAACTGGCTTGGAAATTACTATGAACATTTGCGTGCTTGTGTGCAATTTGAAAACACACCTGTAAATTCCCATTTGAGGTGAGATTTGTGTACTATTTCTATTGATAGAGGAAATTAAACAGTGCAGTCAAGATTGCTTTGTGTCTCAATGAGATCAGTTTTCAGTGCCCAGAGTGACCTACAGATTAAATGCTAACAGATTTCATTCACAAGTTGACTGTCAATCCTGGTTAAATATACATAAACTTTCCTGTCTGTGATGGTGCTCTAAAAGGTCAAGTATTAGAAATGATGACTTGCGGTTCTGTTTTATTTTATTTTCATTTTGGAATGGCATTGCAGCCCAGTAAAAAATTCACAATGTCTCAATCACAACAGTCATCAGCACAAAAGAGAGAAGGCAGTGCACTGGTGGGTGCCTAGGAGTCTCTCCAAGAGATGCCCAAGACCCTCAAGCTTGCCTGAGGCACGGCAAAGAAGCATTCGGTCACTTGGGGGCTGTTGGCTCTAGTTCTGCTTGCAAAAGGTATTCATGTGCTAACTTTGTTTAAATTGGGAATTGCCAGTGTGGTATCCATGCCATGCCCACAACTCAAGGCAGGCAAGCTCTGGCGTAAGCTAGTCTATCCCTGACATACAAAAGGGAAGAGAAAATCAAGCTTTACTCCCCTGGGGCAGAGGAGAGCTTAATATTTTCCATCTGTTGCATTTAAAGCCAACCCAGATGAGGCAAGAATCTGTTCCTGTTGTAATAGCAAGTGCATCTACTGAAGTAAAAGAGCCTTGGTTTTCATTTTATTATTGATGCTCTCTGATTACTTCCATACCTCTTTTGGGGGGTGGGTATAGCAGAAGCTTTGCCAGTGTCATGGTACCACTCTGGCAACTCCCAAGTTAAACAGAGTTTCACTCGACACTATCAATTTAGGAATTCTGCTGAGCTGAAAACTAAAATGTATTCTATTGGTGTAAATTCAGCAAACTAATCAAGTTAGATCAATTTTTGCAGCTTCCAGTAAGAATTTTGGATCAAGAAAAATATCTTTCAAAAGAACAAGTGATACAATATCCTAGATTTACAACACTACTTGACATCTGGAATCTGGGCACATTTGTTGTGCTATTACAGATCCTTCTTTAAAAGGGGGAAAAAATAGTTCAGAACACAAACAGCGCATGTGCCCAGCTATTTAACATTATGGCAGCTTCATAATCCACCATAAACCAAACCTACATAAGAAACATGCATAACTTTCCTCATTTGTTATTGCACATTTTGAAACAGACTATGAACCCAGGAACGCCAGTGTGAAATTGCTCTGCATCCTCCATGGTGAATCCTTCGGAACCCCACTCTGGGCAGTGCTACGTCTTGACATCATTTACCTTCAAACCTGGCCATTCTCCACTTTTACCAAAGAACTAGAGCAAGTGCATTTAGAAGTGATTAAAGCATTGGCGCTACTGACAGCAACACACAAACACCCCCCACCCCCCACCCCCTCTGCTCAGGTGGCCCTTCTGGCTCCAGGAGTGTGATGGTGCTTGAGGACCGTGATGGGCAGATCCATTCCAAACCTGAAAAAAAAAGGTCCCTGAGGAGCCACCCTCTCCATATGGCCCATAAGTCAAGCAAGAGTTCAGTCAAATACACGGCATTCTCATTTAAAGATGAGTATCTTCTTCAAAAGCATCTCCCTCTTCGCCAGCCTGCTTGTTAATGAGAACATCCCAGCTCTCGGGTCCATTAACAGCTCCCCCGCCATTCACACTTGGCTTCTTTTCTTGCATTTCTGATTGGCTGTCACTGGCTACATCTAAGGTTGGGTTGTCATGGCAGCCGTTCTCAACAAACCGTAGCTCTTCACCATGTGACTGGAAGAAATCCGAAGAAAACAGGAAATAAATGAAAGTGTTTTTTAAAAGTCATATCTGGGAAGTAAAGGTAAACAATAAGGAAATACCATCCACCACCATCTTCAGAAAAACAACAAAGATAAGCATCACAGAAGTACTCACCATATTTTTCATCTTAGGAAGGCGCCTCTGCCAGCAGTTGTAAATTAACCCCATAATAATGATGATGACACAGATGGAGCCGATAATGACTAGTACCACAAAGAGCTTCCCGTAGTCACTGTGGGTCTGGCTGGGACGTGACTGGCAACTTGATGTGGTTGTATAATTCTGGATTCCAATCTTAAAAAAAGGTCAAAGAAACCCAGTGCAATCAACAAGACTGAAAGACCTGGATAAAAGGTTGTGCTAAATTTACATACTAATAAATTGAATATAAGAAGAGCCCTTCTGGATCAGGCCACAGCCCATTTAGTCCGGCATCCCATCCCACACAGTGGCCCACCAATTGCTTATGGGTGTCTCAAGCAGAAGACGAGGGCAAAACCTTTACCTGCTCTTGAATCCCAGAAAATGGCCTTTGGAAGCTGTACCTGGGCATCCATTCTAGTAGCCATTGATACATCTGTCATCCGTGAATTTGTCTAACCCTTTCTTAAAGCCATCTAGGCTGGTTGCTGTTACCACCACTTCTGGCAACAAATTCCATAGACCGATGACCCTCTGGGTGAAGAAATACTTCCCCGTGTCTGATCTGACTCTCCTACCCATCTGCTTCATAGAGGGCCCCCTGGTTCTAGTGTTCTGTATCAGAGAAAATATTTTTTCTCTGTTCACCTTTTCTATTCCAAGCATGATTTTTTATGCTTCAATCAGGTTTCCTCTTAAATTCTGTCTTCCAAGGCTGTAGAGGCCTAGACGTTGCAGCCTGGTTTCGTAAGGGAGGTGTTCCAGCCCCTTAATCACTCTGGTTGCCCTTTTCTGCACCTTTCCCAGTTCCACAATATGCTGTGGTCACATCTAAGGTTTAATCCAGCTTCAGCCAACTTTCAGAGCAAGAGAAGGCAGCAGCCAAATGACCAGTAATTTCCACATTATCTGTCCCAAAGGGGAATTTTCTGAGTTATTTAACACTGAAAGAAAACAGCTTGTCACGTTGCTGGTGTATTGTCTCACTCTGAAAGTGGACTGGATTAAACTTTAAGAGTGACCACAGCCAAAAAAAGAACTGTTCCATATCTTGTTTGCAAAGGAGAAAGAAAAGGCAAGAATTTATTGGCTCCCAAAGACATACTGAAGCTGACAGTAATACCATATTTCCCAGATCCCAAAAATGTTACTAGGAGGACAGTAGAAGCTGATCCACAGATTAATGAGAAAATAGCATTTTGCATACACAATTTGTTCACAAAGGATGGGAAAAGTCCCTACAAAATACAACTTAAAGGGACTGAAGGCAATTCCTTCAGAAGAATAATAGGTTTAATTTCTCCCTAA
Organism: Aspidoscelis marmoratus; assembly: GCA_014337955.1. Classification (NCBI taxonomy): domain Eukaryota; kingdom Metazoa; phylum Chordata; class Lepidosauria; order Squamata; family Teiidae; genus Aspidoscelis; species Aspidoscelis marmoratus. Next base: position 30,253,204 of record MTQE01001141.1, on the reverse strand, counting down.
AACCCTCCTAGGCAACCAGACAACAGAATAAGACCCTTGGAGGACCATACATCATTCATACCTACCCCTCGACACTCTATGGAGGGATCTGGTTGTTGAATTTGCTCAAAAGCACCAAGTTCTTTTTGAGTCAAAGTAGGAATTGACTTCTATCAGCTGCACAAATTATCTCCAGCTCTCAGACTGCATTCTGAGTCAGACCCATGAAACTATTATATACTTCACTGAAGTAGATATGTCATTGCTAATTTACTGCTACTATAATTTGCCAGGTGAAAATGTATAGGCATCACCTAGATATTGGGCTCCTGATTAAATATGTGCAAACTTCCTCTCCTTACATCTAAAATATTTTGTGAGGCATTTGTTTTGGAGATGTTCTGGTTACCTTCCTGTGGTCTCCTGCCATATATAACAGCCAGGCCCAATAATAATGATGTGAACTGTAACAGAATTAACTCTTGGCAGTTAAGTTCTTTTGCCAATCTATGCAGGCAGGATATCATCAAAAAATCCCTCATACTGCATGCTATCTAAAATGTGCTGGGGTGGGCTTTTCTATAATTTTGCAGAAAGGTTCACACAGCCAGTTGCTATGACCTTGTGGACCTAGATTTATGTTCTCAGTTTCATATGGTCTTAGTAATATGCAATGCTGAATGCACAGCAGTCTCCTGAATGCTGTAGGGTAATATATTTTTCCCCTTTCAAACAAAGAATGGGACAGGTATGAATATCTTCCCACTAAGGGTCCATCATGAACCTGAGGTTGGAGTTTCCTTCTTCAGGGGAGGACTCTAAACATTCAGGGAGAAGCAAGAGCTATCCTTGTGGCCATCCCCATAAATATATATGCTAGTGGTTAGGTAGCCGGACTCTTATTTGGGAATACTGGGTTTGATTCCGCTCTCCTCCATGAAACCAGCTGGGTGACCTTGGGCTAGTCACAGCTCTCTTCTGAATTCTCACAGCCCACCTACTTCACAGGATGTCTGTTGTGAGAAGAACAGGAAGCTTGTCAGCCACTTTGAGTCCCCTTAAATGGGTGAGAAAAGTGGGGTAAAAAAGCCAACCCTTCTTCTTCTACCATCATATTAAAATTAAAATTCCAGATGGGGAAGGATACTGCTAAGCAGTAAAACATTTGTTTTGCAAGCAAAAGATCCCTGTTGGAATCTTCAGCATCTCCAGGAAAGGCTGGGAGTGGAAACTACAGTGCTGTAGAGAATCCCTGATGACGTTTGCCTCCCTGCAATACTGAACTGATGTCATATAGGCAGCTTCTTGCATTAAATTGTCCTCTTCCAGCTAGGAATCCCTGATAAGATCAGTTTTCCCTACTTTGAAGTTAATGTCAGCTACAACAGATGGCTTACTTTAAACAGATTTCTCCACTGGAAGGAAAAGGCAGCTGTCAGCTGCAGCTCCTATTTCAGTTTTAATCTAAGGGTGACTAGTGCAGAAGCAAAATTTGAGATGTCTTTTCAAAAACTTCAGTTCACAGACTGGATAGAACTGTCCAGGGTAGTTTTGTCCTTCACTTAGAATTACATAGAGCACGTCAGAGAAAATATGTGAAACCCTGCTTCTGTTTAAGAGAAAAGAGGGAATCTCAATGCACAGTGAGAAAGGATGCTGTCTAAACTCTCTGACCCTTCAAAATTACCCGCAGGCAAAATTTTCAGAAATCTCCAACTGAGTTTGATGTGCAGAAAGTCATTTCTTTGTCTCCTGAAGCTTTTGAGCAAGGACATGCAAATTCCAAAGAGACCATAACTGCAGTTCTTTCTTAAAAAAAAAAAAAATCCACAGAATCAGTCACTTCAAACAAAAATTGACATTTGATGATTCAGCAGTTTGTAGACTGCAAAGAAGTGGATTCTTCTATAATTGCTGAACAGTCAGTTTGCTTGTTCTGGGCTCAGATCCCAGCAAGGTTAATAAGCACAGCACTCGTTATCAAGGTAGTCAGTTTAATAGCATGGTCATCCAGGTGTCTGAACAATGTCCTACCTCAGCCAAGCTCCTGCGCATGTCACCCAGTGCCAAGAGAACATCATTGGTTGGGACAACCCCTAAAAGAATAAAAATGTCAGAAAGAAAAATAGCATTAATTATGCTGTTCCTTAATATACTGGTCTAGAGATGTTTGGCATCTACAATAAAGCTGTATTCCTTGCATAAGATTATACACGATAACCGCCCACTCCGTTTATTATCCAATAAACAATCTATTTCAAAATTCAAAGGCAGGCATTATTATTGCTGTGAAAGTAAGGAAGACAGGTGAGAAAGGACAGGTGAGGAAAAATAATAGGTTTCAGGAGTCTAGAAAGCTGGACACAGACAATCCTTTCCTTTACAAGCTACTACTACTTTTACTTCTGCTCTGATTTTCAGAAACCAGTTTTTCCTCGGCTTGTCTGAAGACCAATCTACAAATACATTCCTAATTTTATTTATTCATTAGATTTATGAACCACAGATTTCAGAAGACTTTGTACAGTTTCCAAAAATCAAACGCAAAACAATAGCAATAAAAAACTAAAAGTAATCACAACTGGTGATGGTGGGAAAATATATTCTAAAAATATTTATATTTCAAAGACATTGTTGAAGTGTCTGCCCAAATCTGAGTTGGCTAAGAGTTCCAGAGAGCGGTATCTGCAACCAAAATGGCTCTATCCTTATCCTAGTTCCAGGGATTTGAGAGCTAAGAAGTGAGCCAGACATACAGGACAGGTCACTTTAATATTTTGGTAAATATTTTGGGCAAGGCTCAGGTTTATCCCCAGATAAAATGCATCTCTTGTAGTTTCCCCCAAAAGAAGTGCCTATGGTTTTGTGTCAAACATGGCATCCTTTCAGAAGGTGAAGCTGAGAGACATGAATGGGGTGACCCCTCTCAGGCATCCCCAAACAACATGGGGCACCATGGCTCAAAATAAGAACCACAGAAACCTGCTGCCCTTTTATTACTTTTCTCTGGCACCCCAAGATAGTCCTCCTCTTACCTTCTCCAACTGGCAACTCTCTTCCTTTGGAAGTTTTCCTCTTACAGCTGTTAGTTCCTCCTATGCTTTTACATCCCCTGGGATTCTCCAGAGTACTAATTGTCTCCTTGCTTCCTCCTTCTCCCAATAAACTCTCTCCTTCTCCTCACAGACACCAAAAAGGCCTAGAAGGGCAGCCAGTAGCAAACTAATCCTGCATACAAACTTGCTTCTGAGGCCAGTGCAGTTTCAAATGTTTTAGAAAACTTCTGAGATGACAATCTGCACATAGCCAATTACTGAGGAAAAGAAAGATAAGCTTTAAAGGTTATACCTTGCATTTACTGGAATTTGTAATGTTTGGCAAGTTCTTTAAAAAAAAACCATTGGTGAAGAGAACCATAAGGCTGCATTCTGAACAGGGAGTTTCAACAATTGCTTTTTGAAAACAAAACAAACTGAACTTAATCCCAAGTCAGATATCCAACAACTCACCATGTTCTCCTGCCAACGTCATGAGCAAGTGCTTGTCGTTCTCATTGGGTTTGCTTAAGGAGATGAACCACTGGCCCTGTAATCCGTTTTCAAGTCTGGAGAAAGCATCCTCTACCAGTGCCAGCAATTGGAGGCCCCTTTCCACTCGGAACTCCTCCTGCAAAAGCAACAGATGTCAGGTTTTTAGAGGTACAAAACCCCAGAAAAAAGCCAGAAAAAAACAACAACAGGAGAAACTTATGAACCTAGTTTATTTTTCCCCAGTGAGTTTTGTGTTTTTGTTTTTTCTCTAAAAAACTAGAAAAGGTAAAATAGCTTTTTCAGATAAAAAAATATTCTGGTCTTTCATTCCCCAAGGTGACTTCTGAGAACTAAGTAATACAGAAATACTTTTTTCCTCCGGCTATTTAGAGAATGAAATCATTACAGTTGCTTTGTACTGAGGATATGGAGTACAATACTGCCAAATACAAGTGCGAGATGCATTTGTGTACCTGCAACATACTGTGGTTTTCATGAGAGAAAAAAAGGAATATTCCATGATAGGCTTCCTTTGGGGCTTCCTACTGACTTTTATGCTAGAAGCTGGGAGATCTGCTCTTGTCCTGTAAACTAGGCCCCAAAGGACTGAGAGTGGATATCTGCAATGTCAGCATCAATTTGCTCCAATAGATATTAGAACTAAGAAATGTATTGCGCTGTCTTCTTAAAGGGTTCAGGAGTAGAGATATGTACAAATAAAAATTGCATGGTCAGTTCATCATTGAAGCAAACACTCTTTGTTTGGCTCAATGGTGAACCTTTTAATTGAACAAAAGAGTTCTTTGTATTCAACTCCAAACTTGTTTGAAAATTAAAATTGGTACTTTTCCATAAAAAGCCCTTCTTAAGGACAAAACTCACAGACAAACACAGGTAAATCCACCCTCAGAAAGGTGCAGTCCACAGCACATGCTGGCTTTCTAGCACTTTATATTGTAAATGGGTCCTCAGAGCTCTTCATTATTTTGGCAGGGCAGAATTGCTCTGTGGTAACCCAGATGCAACCCCTTTGCCCTTATGCAGATGTAGCCTTAAAGACAGGGCAAATCTGCTCTATGCCTCAGTCAATCAGGAGGCACAGCACTAGTATGTTCTAAGCATCCACGCTTGCAGATGCTTAGAGCATATACAACATACGCAAACTGCACTGAAACTTACTCTAAATGTGGACGGCTGCCAAGTCAGCAGCCATTTTCAGCACCAGGGCAACTGGGTGACTCATCACATCAGCACATGTGCACTGCCCCACACATGACCCTTCTGCACATCTTTCAAACAGGAAGACATGTGGATAGTGTGTCCGGAGCCTTACCAGCTCTGGTGCTAGAGTATAGGTGTGGAGTACGTTAACATGCTCCATGCCTATCCAGCCTTTGGGGAGCTCCAGGTCACGTGGAGCCATTTCTGCTGAGGAAACGGCTCTCATAGATGTGGATGCAACATCTTGGAGCTCCCCTTGCCTTGACCAATCAATCAAGTGCGGAAAGGCCCACAGTCTCAGAAAGAAGGATACCAGAGAGCAATAATTCCACCTTAAAAATTGCCTACTCCCCTATTTCAATTATCATTTCCATACTCTTCTATCTTGACTCTACTGTTTAATATTTTTCCTTAGTATTTACTTCACCTAACCACACAGATGAGAATTGAAGCGTGAGAAGTAGTTACCCAGAAATCCTTCTCAAAATGCTACCGGATACTTCCAGTGCTTGATTATCCAATCACTCAATGGAACATTCACAATGTGCCAAAATACATAACCCAAGAATCAGTACCATTTCTCTTGACATAATGGCAGACTCTGGTGCTACGCTTGATGTGAAAGCTGTCGGCATTTGCCTGCCAAATTTTCAGCTTGCATCTTTCCAAAAAAACCACCTGCTAAGTGGGCTGGAAGTTGAGCAAGAGTCACACAGCATGTATGCTGCGCCTGACAAAGAGGTAGTAAAAGGAGGGGGATGTGGTGAGGATTCCAGACAGAGCCAATCAGGAGTAACGGAAGTGAAGACTGACTGACCAACCGCGAACAAGTGAACCTAGATGTGAATGGAACAGGGAAGTATCATGAAAAGGAAGACTCGAAGCAATGGTGTAAACGCCTTGCAGTTTGATATGCTAAAAAGTAGAATATTGAACTGATGTCTGGGCAAAGGGAAATAATCCTGGCAGTGCTTTGTTCCAGAACATCGGAAACTAGCAGAATAGATAAACAACATCTGAAGGCAGCCCTTAATTTCACCACATGTGTACTTAGAACGAAAGTACTTTTTCCCAAAATAGGAAAGCTTCACTTCAAACTTCGGGGAAACAGTGAAAAAAAGAACTTAATCTTTGAAATATCTTAAAACCTCACACTTTGTTGACCTAACAGGAATATAGAGAGAGCAAAAATATAGAGAGAGCATCACTACTAAATGTAGGCTCTCCAGACCTATCAGATTTTTGTGGTTGTTGTTTACCACTGAGTTGTGGTTGACTGCACGGGCACCTCCATGGGCACCTCTATGCAGTTTTATTGGCCGGGATGCAAAAGTGGTTTGCCATTGCCTGCTTCTGGGGAGAGGCTGGGGATTAAATGTATGAACCCTTTGCTTTCCAGGCAATTTGCTCTAGTACTGAGCTACATTTTATCCTTGAAGGAAGGGGAAGCTACAGATAATGAACGTGTTGGGGTTGCAGGTCAAAAAAAGATGGTCCCAATCTACTAATATGCTGCATGTTGCTTGGCAGCACTTCTTGCACTTCTTTTCTATTCTTATTCAGTTGCTGTGTCATCTAAAGACCATTCAGATTATTAATACATACTAGCACTGGAAGTTGCCATGGGAACCTCAAGCACTCTAGCAGTCATAGGCATAATAGGGAAAGACAAGAAAGAGTCAGGCCTGAGTCACAAAGGCCACCAGCACTTCATCTGTCCAGGTGAAGGTTATGGATAGGAGATAATGAAAGCTTTTGTTAGGACAGAAAGCCAAACAACCTGTCAAAAGGGAACGGGGAAGGGATTTGAGTATAAAGTACTTCAGGACACAAATCATGGTACAAGAATTTAGCATAAACAATAAGTCTTCACACAAATTCACATTCACCCGAGTTCAAATTAAGCATGAACAAAATTCTGTAGCTTAACAGTGAGACTGAAGAAAATCTGTTGCCTAGCAAAATAGTGCCATTCATATTAGCTTGTGCAAAAAGTGGGTGGGTGGGGTGGGTGGGAATGCATATGTTTCTATAAATTGATGAGTCAGTGTTTCACGGAAGCCCATAGGGCCAAACTTCTGAATTTCCACCAAACATACATAAATATACATTACAATATAGTGATAAGAGCAGCAAGAGATAAAAAGTGATTTTGTGTTTAGAGATCATAAAAGATTTCATTTGTGCTTCTTTACTAATCTATGGTGAGGCCACATTTGGAATACTGTGCACAATTCTAACCACAACACCTCAGAAATTATATTTTGGAATTGGAAGAAGGGCAGAAAAGAGCAACTAGAATGATCAAGCAGCTGGAACACCTTTCTTATAAATTGAGGTTGTGACGTCCAGGCCTCTTCAGTCTAGAAGGATGGCATTTAAGAACTGGCTGCAGAATAAAATATTTTTTCACCCAGTGAGTCATTGTTTTCTGAAGACCCCCCACCCACCCCCATTTTGTCCTGCATTTTTTCTTTTGAATTGTCTGGTTTTAACTGGTGTATTTTAATTGTTGTAGTGTGAAAAGGGCTCTTGTTGTTGTTTTACCTTATGACTTACCCTGAAGCCCTTGGATGACAGGCAGGATAGAAATTTAAATAAATTAATCTAAAAAGTGAGATAGGGATATTAAGATGCCACATAGCTGTCAGTTACTGCAATAAAGGCAGTTTAAGTGGGATCAGCATTGCATATTAAAGGGTTTTTTTCCACAGTCATCAGCATTAAAATTTCCCTTCTTAAGAATAAGGGATAATCAGAATTCTATATTCCACTGAACCATGTTTCATGCTGCTAAATCCCCTGTAGTACTATATTAAAGCATTCAGCTTTTTCTTTCAACACAAAGAGCATTCAGTGGCAAGGAAAATAAAATATGCTAAGAGAAAGTACAGAACAGATGATGTTTCTGATATATACGTTAAAAATCGTGGGGAAAAGCACATTACATTATACTTTTCAGACACTTTTTTAAAAGAAAAAATCCCACAAGCAGCCTATGAAAAGTTCCTCAGCATGATGGGAGCCTTTAAAAGAAAGAGATCTCAGATCAGCAATTAACTGCAGCTTTATGGGATTGATGATGGAGCAATGGATTAGAGGAAAGCATCTGGTTAACAGTCATTAGATAGTAAACAAGATAACAGGGAAACAAAAAGGCACTTAAGGAAGATTTAGTGACAGCAGGCTAAGCCCGCGAACTTCTTAAGGAAGTATAATAATAGTAGAGCTGCTTGCCTTCAAAAATCTTTATATAAACAAGTCCACATATTCACAACAGCACCATGCAAGGTAGTGATGGTTGTTTAAATCCAGTATTTCTTCTGTAATTTGCCCTAAATATGCAAGCCCAAGCAGCTAGGCATGGTAATTTATGGTCAGATGAAGCTCTATGTGATGCAGACCCAAGTCCAAGATTTTGGATTATGATTATTGAATATCACCTATGCAAGCATTCTGGAATGCCCATGAGCAATTGGTGAGCCACTGTGTGACAAAGGACTCTGGATTAAATGGGCTGTGGCCTGATCCAGCAAGGCTTCTCTTATGTTCCTGCCTTCTATCCCTTGGTATGGTCATATTGCTTAGAAAAAACACATCAAAGAGTTGCTTTTCAAGTTGCTATTTAAAGAGATGGGCGTATAATCAGATATTTTCAAAAGAAGTGAAAAAAGGAAGCCCACATCTGTTTCAGAAGCATCATTTAATCAAGATCAGTTTTGAAAAACCGATTCACGCTCTATCAAAAGGCTATATTTACCACTTCCTGCCGCTTATATGTTCCAATAACATTTGAGTATCATTTATTTAGGACCATAGGTCACTTGATTTAAAGTGACTTAACTCCAGGAAAACATGTATAAAAGCATATGAGATTGCAACAAAGTTTTTATAGATTATTCTACTATTTGAGACAAAGTTGATATTAAATTTGTTCCAAATGCCATCTTGATAAAACCTTTTAAAAGAGAGAGAGAGTACATTCAGTAAATAGTGCAAATATCAAAACAAGTCACTCACACAATCAATGTTGTCGGACATGTTCAAAATTATGTAGTTTTTGCCTGCCAGGTTGCTCCAGTCCTTGCAGGTCACCTGAAAGGGAAAGAAAAATTATTCTCTGAATTTAGCTGGAAAGTGTCTGGGATGTCATATAAACCAATATTTTTGGAACATCACTCTTGTGTTGCAATTGGTGTGCAAAGGCAGAGCCAAGCATTCCAGTTCCGGATCCTAGCATTCCTAGGTGGTGATCTTAGCATTCTAACCCTAGAATTGCAGAATCCAGACTGGAAGTGGTGCGGAAACACTGCTCCTGGACCATTCCTAATGCTGCATTTATGCTTGTGGTCTGCTTTTAACCTGTCCACAGCAGGAAGGGAATATGGAGGGTTTGGAACACTTTAGGAATGCTCCAGTAGATCACACATGAGGGCAAAGGATTCCAGTGATCCACTTTTCCATGTCCAACACTTAAACGTGAAAAGGCTAGGTTATATTTTCAGACTAATAACACAGCAGTTTGAAAAACCGTAATACAACCTTTGTTGAAAGCTAGAACAGGTTTCCAATCCCCAACCTATATGTGAGGTGGTTTCATGTTTGTGCCCTGTCCTGATTTCCAGACATATATTAATGATTTGATTAATGGCAGGAAATGCAACTCACATACATTTCCTAGCTTCCTTGTCTCATTACCATCCAGAGGAGGCAACATAACCTTCTATGTGTTAAGATGGTGTGTTCATACAACAGCAATAACCTTTCTCCAGACCTTAGCTTGTATTCCTGGTAAAGAAATTCTAACTTCAGCATAAAAAGACTAAGGTTTTTTTCCCAACGTCACTAGAAGTACCCATTAAGTACCCATTAATGGGTACTTAATGGGTACTTCTAGTGACAGTGGAAAAACACCCTAAAACATTGTCCATCTGCTCTCATATGAACCTCCCTTCCTTTGATGGCTGATGTAAGATACATAAGACCTTCACGCCTTAAGCAAATTTGCTCCATGTGATTTCAGCACCAAATGAATCTACTTTTATCAGATATTCTGGAATGTCACATTTTAACAGGGAAAAATGTACCACATTTTCAATTTTATTATTTTTCTGAAATTTTAGACTTTTGTTGTAATTATTTTTCTCCATGGTTTATTATATATACTGGTTTTTATACTGAAAGGCATCTTAGAAATATTTATAGAAGTATTTTATGTTTGCATAAGGCAAAATGAAAGAACGTTCCATAGATTTCCATTTCATAAAGATAACCAAGAGTCAAAAGTTTCCTTTTGTTCCTGTATTATTGACACAAAATTTATTTGACAGCCTAGAATTATCCCTTTAAGGGGGCAGTATTCCTCTTCTCTGCAGTTTAGCCTTTCCTTAGTTGCTTCTACTTAGCTATGAGCTAATTCTGTTCTGTTTCACAAAGAGAAGCCTGGTTTGCTAATTCCTAAAGGGAGAATTGCCTGCTTTGCTCATAAAGGAACTATTTTTAAAAGAATGCAGCTTTGCTACTGGATTCCCAACAGCCTACCCACACATAATGATACCCTCTCATGATAGAGAACTTATTGTTTTCAGGCACACGCTTCATAGTGTCTCCAGCTATGACTATCTATGCTGAAGGTGAAAAGTGAGTAGAGCTGTGCACAAATGCAATTTTTGGCATTCGATTCAAATACAATATCCCAAGATTTTAATCAATTTGTATGTTTAAAATTTGAATGTATTTACATTCGATTAAAATCAAATACATTCATATCTATTCGTACGGATATTTGATCCATATTTGAAGATACAAATGATGACAACATTTGTATGTGTCCGCACACATCTGTGTGCATCTCGTTTTTATCCCGTACGCATCCCATTTCATCCTGTATGTATCCGTACAAATGCGTAGGGATACGAATAGGATGCGTACAGATACGTATGTAATGCATACAGATACATACACATACAGATGTCCGAATAATTCATACAAATGATTCGAAAGATTCAAAATTTGTTTGAATGTTTAAATTCAAATGTAGAGACATTTGATTCAAATTTGAATGTCCAAATTCAAATGAATTCAATCGAATTTTGAATGTTTCAGATATTTGCGCACATCCCTATAAGTGAGTAATTAATCCATGGTGAAAGCAAAGACTTCCCACAAGCCCAGGGAAACCGTGATCATAAACAGAAGGTACCTCTAGACAGGTTTAATAATTTGCATTCCCTTCACAGCAGCACAACACATCACAGGTCATGTCACAATTAGGGGAGTCAATCTTTTAGGTAGTTAGAGGCCAAGGATGTTGTGACCTCCCCACAACACCCCATAGTCACCTTGGTGCTGTCACACACCCCATCCCTGCCCCCTATACCTTAGTCAGTGGGTGAGGGAAACAAGCCCACACCTTCCAGGCTGGGGTGGGGAGGGAGGGAGGAGAGCAGTCAAGGAGAGAGAAGGTTGTAAGGGTAAAATAATCTAAGAAAAAGCAAACCAGAGGCCTGTTCGCACTAGGGCCTCTCAAGCACGAGTAGGACACCCACGGACAGAGCATTTGCTCTGCTGGGCCAGCTGTTCCGTTTGGAACCACCCCAGTCCATCCCAGGGCAGCCTACTCATGTTTTGGGTGCCGAGCACAAAATTGTGCTCTACACCCGATCCAGGGTGTTCAAGGTCGTCCCGGTCCGCCCCACAGCTGTATGGGAGGGAGAGCATTTGCACTCTCCTTCCCGGATAGCTGCGGGCCCAGCCCCCCACTGCTGCTATTGGGTTGAAATCGGCCCAACAGCTGGCAGGCCCGCAGAATCACCTTACCTTGCTGGGCTGGGGTGCTCCTTGCGCGTCCTGAAGAGCTATCTGCTGCGATCTGTGCAGGCGCACACACTCTGAACCCATGGTGACCCATCAGGTGAGCGTGGGGCCGAGCTACCAGATTACACGTGCCCGCGCAGATCGCTCTCAAGGCCGCGTGAACTTCAGACCCCGGGCCTGGCACCCAGGGTTTCACTGCCAGTTGCTGCAGTCCTATCAGGACAACAGCAGTTGGCAGGAAACCCTCAGTCGGTCTCCTCCCACCCTTCTCAAGGGTGGGGCAAGACAGGGCTGGCGGTGTCTTCGGCCGGGTGATGTGCTGCTCCGTGTGGTAGACGGGGCCCACATTGTCAGCACATCAAACCAGAGGCACATGTGATGGTAGATGCGGCCCATGGCCAGTGTGGGCCCCATCTACCATCACATGCGCCTCTGGTTTGATGCGCTGACAATGTGGGCCCCATCTACCACGCGGAGCAGCACATCTGCCAGCACATCAGGGCAGATCTTCAGCCTCTGTGGGGCTCAGCCACCAAATCTAGGTGGCTGAGCCTTGGGAATGCCCTCCGGGACCAACCCCCACCCAGGGCTGGGGCCTTCCCAGGGCTGTGCCCACGCGAGGGACTTAGCTCCTCACTGCCGTAGTCTGGACTGGGAAACCCAGGGGCGGGGCTTCCTGGTATGGTCAGCGACGCTCTGCATGCAGCGCCGGCTCTGATTGGCCAGCAGCCCACCCCTGCGCGGAAAGCCTGGCATCAAACTGGGGGTTCTGCACAGGGGTGGGACTCTGGCCAATCAAAACCGGCAGCACATGCAGATGCAGAGCACCCCTGACCGAACCAGGAAGCCCCCCCACCCCACCCCAGGCTTCTCAGTCTGAACTCCGGATGTGAGGTGGTAAGTCCCTCGTGTACGCATCCCTGGGAGGGCCCAGGCCCTGGGTGGGGGGTGCCTGGGGAGGTTCCTGCTAGCTGTAGCTGACCTGAATGGGTCAGACAGGGCCTGCAGGAACCCAGGGAAGGGACGGGACCGGCCATTCGGCTGTAGTGCGAAAAGGCCTCAGATCTAGGCTTCTACATAGTAGAATAGCATTTTTTTCTATCAAAATCTCCCCAAACACTTCTATGATATGTTTGATCTTTTCTATTTATTTTCTCTCTAATGTAACTATATCCAGGTCTCTATTTTATGCCACACTTGAGTATCATAAAATGGGAAGAATAATGTTTGTGATAGTGTGGATCTTATGTCAATTACTTTTATTTCATTTTTGAATTATATATCATATTATATTTAGTATTTCAAACCACAGCATGATTGTATTTGCGCCATGCTTCCAAATCATCAATAGTGGCCTTTGTCTCACCTGCTGTCAGAGTGGATTGTTCCAATGAATGATTTGAGCAAATGAGACCAGAACACTCCAGTTTCCAGCTGTAACAATACTATCCACGCCTGCGATACCTGTTTTATATAGCTAAGAAAAAGATCGTCACACATGTCCTCGTAAGAAGTACGAGATAATAATCCTTAGCCTTTGAAATGTAGTGGGCTATGAATGGAGACACTCCTAAAATGTACACAAGAAGTGGATCATTACCTGTTTCAAACTCCAGGGCAACCCTGAGGAAAACACAGCTGTGCGAACATCTCCAGATTGAGGTACGGAGTTCTCTTGTGCAGCAACAGTTGTTGTGTCTGGCACCTTGGTGCTGTTCTGAATAGGAGCAGGGGATGGGGTAGGTGCTGAGTCATCACTCCAGTCCCAGAAGTTCACTGGAGAGCTGGAGCTGGATGGACTGTTAGGTGTCCTAGAAATAGTCTCAGTAACTTGCGATCCTGTTACTAGAAGATCTTCCCTTGCCTGTCCCTGGTCAGCTGTTTCCGTATCTACTATGGCTGTCATTTCTCCTATTTCTTCCATTCCAGTGCCTACTGTAAATTTTGGCAATGTTGGTGTCACTCCACTTGTGGTTTCCACTAGTCCAATAGCCGATTTCATTGTACCTACTGTTTTTATGGGCTCTTCTAGTTCTCCTCCTGCTCCTGTAGTAGTCATGGTACTTACTGAAGGTATCTTGAGAGGGAATTCAGAGACAACATGGGGATCTTTAGGAGTGGCTGACAAAATGGAGGGCATAGGGAAAAGACTAGGTCCCATGCTGCTTCCAACATCAAAGCCTGAGGAAATGTGCTCAGGGGCTGATTCATCCTCTGGCTTTTCTGTAGCTTCCTCTGTGACTGGATCCATTCTGCTGGCCATTGTTGAGAAAAGGATCGTGTACAATGAGTCCAGGCTTGGTGCTTCAGAAGCAATCTCTTGTGGTATATGGCTATCCTGAGGAGCTTGTTTTGACTGGTTTATAGGAAGCAAACCTTCTTCTTCCGCAAGGTCACTGGTGGAAGGTGCTTCAGAGTTGGGCTCAGCAGAATCAAATGGGTGGTGGAAGATGGGTTCTTCCCAAGAATTCTGAGCTTGTGTCCCATTTCCTGTGGGTAAAGACTTCTGGGAGGCCACTGGAAAACTGTAATCTAAAAACAAGCAGAGTAATTTCAGGAAGAAGCAACACTTGGAAAGGAAAACACTGCAGAATATTATTCTATCTCCAGAATCTGTCATCCGTCCAGAACCTATTATTTTATCTCTAAGGAACATGACCCTCCTGATCCTACCATCATGGGCCCTTTCTGGAATATACCTCAGGATAGGGTGTCCATTGTCCACATGCTATTGCAGACTATGGCAGGCCACTGGTGCTCACCATAGCCTACATGAGAGCATGTGGACAGCAGGCCCCTATTCCAGGATATGTTCCAGTATAAGGCTAAGTGCAGAAAGGCCCATGATCTACGACCAACTCAAGTTTTCCTGCTACCTCAAAAGACCATCCATTTTTCATTATCAGCATTTTGGAACTGATTTATTGTCCAAGCCCATTCGCCCTACAAAGTTATAGTGCTTACAATGATATATTCCCAAGTGGACTATTGTTCACTCTAGGATTTTGGCCATTTTACTGCAATTATTATCTCAGAAATGGCTTTTCAGTTCAAATCTGGATCAAGAGATACCTTCCGATCTGGATCACAGCCTGGAAAAATGGCATCTGCACTGCAATGGCTAGTTTGGTCTAGTTGCCACACAAGCTTTGGAGTCAACCCCTGCAAGCTCCAACAGCTAGGACAGTGGTTCTCAACCTTCCTAATGTCGTGCCCCTTTAATGCAGTTCCTCATGTTGTGGAGAACCCCCCCCCCAGCCATGGGGGCGGGGCAGCTCAGGTGAGGATGGGGCGGGAGGGCGGGAGACTCGTCGTTACCCCTCTGAAAGGGTAGTTCGACCCCCAAAGGGATCGCAACCCACAGGTTAAGAATCATTGAGCTAGGAACAAAGGTTCCTGGCCTCATGCCCCCCAGAGGACTTACATCATTGTACCGCCAAAATGAGTCCCCTGCTACCCAGAACACAGAAGTGTGTGCTTTCTGCGTACCTCTATAATCTAGGTTACTCCCTGCTAATTAGTTGGTGGACTTGTTTAATTAAGTCCACCAGTAACCCAAATCAGAAGCCTCCTGATGTGGATTGTGCTCTGTCTGGCGCAATGGAACATACAAGCGAAGGAGTGTAGACAAAAGAGGACTATGGCACCATCTACCCTGTGTCAAAGGTAACTGTGGAGTAAGCCTTTTTCTTTAAGCTCTGCTATATTATTCTCAGACTATAATTTGCAACATAAACATCCCACTGAGAAAGTCTTCCTCATCCCCTAAAGAACATCATGCACTTTAAATGCATGCCTGAGAGGTGATATTGGCCGTGTCCCCATGCAACTTATTTGTCTCTCTATTTTCCCTCTTTTGTCCCACTATTCCAACGGACTTTAAAAGTGCCATTCAATTTAAAAGTGCCATTCAAGTGTCCCCATGAGGTTCGGTAAATCACGCATTTTAAATGCACTGACCGTCCCCAAGGAAGCGTGTTTTGTTTGCCCGCATCTTTTCCTCCCCACCCCCTCTCTGCTTGATAGGGTGCCGGCGGGAACAGGGAGGGACTGCAATCTGTGCGGCCACAACCAGGGAGACAACCCCTGACAAGTCCAAAAGAAAAATAGAAATGGGTATTTACAAGTTCTCTGTTTGTCTCCCCTGCCTGCAAAACCCACCAGAAACATTTATCACTTTGGGATCCAGTGCTTGCTTCCAAAGATAGTGATTTCACTGTAAAAAAATCCACCCCATACAGCAGCAGTTACACTGTAGCAATCCATCCACTTCACACCTGATAACAATGTTGCAATTCTGCACAATTCTGGCTCTTTAAAAGTTCTGACCTTGAGAAAGGGAAAAGGAAGGAAAGCACAGGTTCTGGGAGATGTGTGAATGTTTAAGGCTGTGTGTGCAGGCGGCAGTGGCAGCAGAGCCACGGTGCCTTTTTTTTTTTCTAGGGAACCCCTGCTGGGATGGTAGCTGTGGAGGTAAGCGGGCGAAGGGGGCTTGAGTTACTGCTGCTGAAAGGAAGGGAAAGCAGCTGTAGGTTCTGGGAGATGTGTAAATGTTTAAGGCTGTGTGTAAAGGTGGCAGAGGCAGCAGAGCCAGGGTGCTTTTTTCAGAGATCTTGGCCACCAATCCCCGCCTCTTTTGCCACGGAGCATCTCCATGCACAATGTTGCTAGGAATACCTGCGGCTTCCAAAAAGTGTGCTGGTAGTCTTATTTAAAGAGCACTCTTTTCCCGTGCATTTTCCCCCTTTTGTACTGTGGGAAGCTTAGAGAAAAGCCGTGCATGGAGATGCTCCGTGGCAAAAGAAGCTTTTTAACAGGCTTTTTATTGCTTGGGGACGCGGCCATTGTGGATTTTAAAAAAACCTTTCAGATGTACAGCACTATTCATTCCCATGGTAGATGCGAAGAACATCCGATAGCAACATGAACTCAGGAAAGAAGAAAGTAATTGTTAGGAAAAAAATATATAAATTACTTTCCACATCTCAGTTTTATGCTAAAATCTAGATCTAGAAGTACAGAAGATTCCTGTGCAGATAAGCAGGAACACGTTCCAGGTGAATCTTCTGTGCATTTTCCCCAGCAATTACCCATCCATGGAAATCTCTTCTCCAAGACACTCACCAGACCAGCAAACCCACTAGGCTGCCTTCTAGTGGCCACCACTGAAGAGGAAATTTAAAAAGTAGATTTCCCACCTTTCACTTAAGTGCACTGAATGAGAAGACACAGTTCAGTGTTAAGAGTGCATGAAATAAGCATCACATAGCATAAATAAGTCATAGACAAATGACTATGTAAAATAGTAAAATGTAAAAATACAGCAAGATATGAGAGCCCTAGTAACGATGGAAAGCTTATATAGAAAATAATATATGTTTAGAAGATATATAAGGGGCAGGACTTGGGGTGGAAGACTGGAAGCTGCCCCTTGTGTGACTCATGGGATTGACAAGCATGCCTCACCACAGTTCCCAGAGCACTTCTGCAAGTGGAACTTCTACTGGCAGCAGAAAGGATCCTGCCTGGATTTGTTTTGGAGAACCAAAAAGTGGAGATAGAAGTTTTCCATTTTTGATCCTCCATGCAGGTATTCTGGGCAGGAGTTTGTCCATGGAGTCGCTTCATCCTCCCTATATATCTGTATAGGGGAGGAGACGAAGTCCCCAAACCAAAGTTTCCTTGGAGTGACCTGGAGTGACTTACAATAAGGATGTTTTGGTTGGGGATTGGGGATCGTTGGCAGCTGGAAAGCGGTAGGAGTATCTGGCAGCCCAGGCTTGATGCCCAGAAATGTGTCTTAGGCTGTTTGCGCACAGGGGCAAGAAAACCACGGATCTACGGCACCCAGATTTATTGAAACCGGTTCCCTGGGGAACCATTTTTAATAGCTCCGGATGCACGGCAGATCCGGATTAACAGGGTAGATCCGGATCTAAGAGATCCGGATCTACCCCGCACCCCTGCTGCCGCACACGCGGCGCCAATCCGGATTGGAGGCGGGTGCTGTGCGGAGGCATGGCACCCGGCTCCGAT
>MTQE01001141.1:30185302-30234885 GCA_014337955.1 Aspidoscelis marmoratus | reverse complement strand
AACGCGCCTGCTCAGATCGCTCCTGAGGGCAAGGGCTGCTACTGGCAGCCACATCCACCCAGGAGATGTGCAGGAAGCAGGCGCGCTGCATCCTGGGCGAAGACCCTCACAACGAAGACAACCACAGAGAGGTAAGGAGGGGTTTTGTCACGGGCCCAGCGGGGTGGGCTTTTTGGAAGCTCGCCCTGGCCCCAGAAGTGGTGATCCGCCGCTTCTGGGGCGAGGGTGAGCCGCGGCAGCAAGGCCCCCCGGCTCGCCATGCTTGGCTCCGGCGAGCCAATCATGGCGGGCGGGGGGAGGGCCCTCGTTAGTTACACTTGTGCCATGCGGACGCATCCTAAATGGATGCGTTTTCACGGCACAAAACCACTTGAGATGTGGTGTGTAACTAACATCCTTTAAGCATGAATTAAGCACAGGTAGGTGCGGACGCACCTACCGGAAGTGTGCTTAATAGCCCCCTCTAATGCAGACACAGCAGAGCCAAACCGGTTTTGCCGCCGAAATCCGCATTAAAGAGGGATGTGCAATGCGGACGCGCGTGGCCGGAAGTGTGCTAAAAAGGCACATAAATGCGGACGCGCGTGTCCCAATCCGTGCTTAATGGGTGTTAAAGGGCCTGTTCGCAAGCACCCTTAGTTGCCCATGTGGGTGTTGTTCCTCTCAAACTGGAGAACATTCCAGAGTGTTGGTATTATCACCAAGAAAACCTGCTTCTTTCAAGCTATTTGGAGACTCTTTCTGACGAGAGTGGGACCAGCGGCCCAACTTAGAGTATCTTTGGAGTGAAGCTGCGTGGAAGTGGCAGCAGATGCTCAAACATAACTAAAGGGGCGTCTCTGAGAGACAGTATGTGGCCCTCATGTTCTCAAACCTTCTCTAGTCCATCTTTTCCAGTACAGAATGTTCAGGACTGGGGAAGGGTTAGTGTGTGAACAATCCCATCTAAAAGCCTTCCCTGAGGTACCTCAGAGGTGCTTTTTTTTGCTGCCAATGCTGACTCACTGACTATTGCACATGTTAGTAACATGAAGTTCACATCACAGGAAGCAAATTCAAGAATTCTGCTTTATAGTACTACCTTGCAGTATAAGGAAGAAGCGTGCCCTTGTGAATCCACCATAATAATAAAAATTCGTTTACTCACTTTCAGCTATTTCAGCAAGATATTTTGTTGTCAATTTTCTCCGGAATCTAAAGATTTTTGCCAGGACACAAATTTCACACATCTTACTGAACAGCACTGTATTTTTATTATTAAATGAATGAAATTTAAGTATTTAAATTTAGCATCACAAATTACAATGTTTCAATCTTGTACAATTTATGTATTTGCATTTTTATCCCACCCTTTGAGATACAATAGGTTACAATAGCACTTAATATTCTGAAAAGGCTATGGAATTTGGGAGTCAGAAGCAATGTATCTCCAAGGTCAATGCCAGGAAGTGGCTGTGGGACATTTCTGCTCAGTGCCCTGGGAATTCACCTGTGGGGTCCTTCAGAGATCAATCTTGTCTCTCCCGCTCTTTAATATCTATAGGAAACTGCTGGGAGAGGTCATCAGGAGCTATGGAGCAAGGCATCATTAATATGCAGATAACACCCAGCTTTATCTCTCCATGCCCTCTGAATCAGGAGAGGTGTTTGAAGTGCTTGACAGGTGCCTGGAAGCATTAATGGGCTGGATGGGGGGCAACAAATTGAAGCTGAAGAGGCGCTATGGGCATGAGGACGAAGGCAACCTCTTCATGATGGGGTTTCTTTATCCTGGAAGTGACAAGTAAGTAATATAGGGGTACTCTTAAGGCTCCTCACTGACACTTGAAGCTCAGGTGGAGGTAGTGGCAAGGAATACCTATTTCCATCTATAGTTGTTCACCAGCTATGGCTTGGCTTTTTTTGGACAGAGACAGTCTAGCCACAGTGATCCATGTTCTGGTAACTTCCAGACTGAGCTGTTGTAATGTGCTGTTCATGGGGCTGCCCTTGAAGATGATTCAGAAGCTGCAGCTGGTGCAGAACGCAGCACCTAGACTGCTAACTAGATGCATATCACACCACTCCTACAAGAACTGCACTGGCTGTATATTTGTTACCTAGCCCAGCTCAAGGTACTAATGTTAATTTATAAGGCCCGTAAATATCTAAAGGAATGCTTCCTGGTATATAGACCTGCCCATGTTCCGAGCTCTTCCAATGAGGCCCTGCAGTAGTTAGTGGGGTGAGAACACATGAGAGGGTATTCTTAGTTGTAGCCCCCAGGTTATGGAATAGCTTCCCCTCTGAGATGCATCAAGCACCCTCCTTGTATAGATTAGAACACCTGAGGATGCACTCCCCCCCCCCAGTCTTGGAGGGAACAACCACCACTTTCCATTCAGACCTTTGGTATAGTGTGGGATAGAAATAATAAAACAATAAGAATGTCTGAAAGGAGGGGAGGCTATTTCTTCTGCCAAAGGCTATGATAAAGAAATGAGTCTTCATCAGGTATCTGAATGCATAGAGTGAGGGAGCTTGATGGTCCTCAGAAGGAAGGATATTCCACAGTCTGGGTGGCTATCACTCTCATGTGTCCCCACACCTTTTAACTTCTATAGGGGTGTGTGGATCAGTTCAAAAGGCATCACCAGGAAATTTTAGGGCATAGGCAAGCCTATATAGGAAAAAACATTCCTTTGGATGTTTGGGACCTAAGCTGTTTAAGATCTTATAAATTAAAAACTTCAAATTAGGCTCTGTAACGTATTGGCAGCCAGTGCAATTCTTTAAGGACATCTTTGGCCTAAAAACATCCTTGAATTTTCAAATAAAGATGCACAATATCAACATCTATTTCAGGAGTTGCTTTCAACTTTTCTTTTAATTATTCTCGCTTCTATATCTTCTTAGATCTATTTATCAGCCTTTTAGGCTATTTCAACATGGCAGAAAGCCCAGCCAGTCCTGGTTGAACGCACAGAAATGAAAGTTCCTGGCCTTTGAAGTTGCTGGTTGATACTTTTTCAGCTGGGTGCTTAGATGAAATAATGCCAGGCCTGAAATATCACCACATGGCCATATGCCATCCATGGATTGTTATGCCAGAATAGACTGTTTGTAGATAGCTTAAAGCAGCCTGCCAGCAGAGTGGGATATGGCACACGCCTAGTCTTGTATAGACATACTGCTCAGCTGAGGGTCATGGCATCCCAACGAACCAGTTGATCATGCAGTCTACTGTACTGCAGGCTGCACTAGAGCAGACCACCAGCTCAGTGTGGAAAGCGCCTCACTGGTGTCCTGGAACTAGCACATAAAGCAGCTGCCTTATTCAAGTGCATTCACTAACTGCAGAGGAAATCCATCACCAGATAACATGACCTGCAGAACTGTACTACAAATAACATATTGCAGACTGCGTGAGCACACATTTTAAAAAACAGCTCAAAAGCAGCCTAGAGATGAGGATACTAGTGTCCCCATCCCACCTCTAATCCACATTAAAGGCCAAAGAATGAACTTTGGAACTGCATTTTATAGCCTTTAATGTAGAGTAAGGAACTAGCATGTGGACATTACCACCTAGTACGCTGTTTCTGAGTTCCTTGCTAACAAATAGAAGCTATGTGGTTTCAGAATGTGGAAGGATAGAGTTTAATTCTCTGGTTTTATGGTTGCTTTCTCTGTTGTTGTGTAATCTTACCTCAGGAATTTCCCTCAAAGGTATGTAATGTTATGCTTAACCTGAGCAAGAACTGATTGGAAGGGGAATCCTGACGGAAAGGTGAGTAGATGGAATAATCTGATCTGACTGAAAACTGAAGAGGGAGCAATGCCTGTACCACTGAGACATTTCGAGAACGGTGTTTAAAAGAAAGGTATAAAAGGAGGACTGAGGAGAATTTGGAGAGAGACAGCATTTGGTGAGGGCTGGCTAAGGACCTGGGAGACATTGTGACTGAGCTACAGGAAAGCTCTTATTGCTTAAGAACAGGACTTGAAGAGTAAGAGAAAGGAAGAAGCTGGTCAGTTATTCAAGAGCTATTGTACTAAAATTGATGGCAAAACTATTATAGTGGGCAGAGGGAGAGAAAACAACCCTCTTCATTCTTTGATCTAAGGACACTTGTTGTCAGGTAGCGATAAGCAAGAAGCCATGTTTGCTACACTGGAGGACTATGATGGGTTGAGAACATAGCTTGGAGGGAAGATGCAGACAGAAGTCTGCCTCAGAGGAAACTGAAAGCAACCCCAGCTTTATCCATGAGATAACAAAAAATGTTAACTATAGTGTAATGAAGTCTGTTCTTCATTCAGACTTCTGGTGCTCACAGACAAGAATGTATGTGGCTTTTAGGTAGAAACTTATGTGGCAATAATGTTATTCAGTGGATTTCTTGGTAGAAAGGAGAGAGCCATTCAATTACTCAAAGCCCTCAAAATAGATAGCTGACTTGCTCAAATAAAACATTAGTGCTCACTGAGAAGATCACATGTGATAGGTACCTATGGAATAATGATTTAGCTATTCAGTCTTCAGTATATCTTCTTGTGCTGTTTCTGCATCCTGGAATGTGTATTTAAATAAACACGAGTATTGAAAACAAAGGCACAAAGTAAGCCAAGAAAGGCTATCTTTAATAAAAACTCTTAGAGGAATAATTTAATACTTTCCCCTCTTCCCAATCTTCCAGAATGGAACAGCAGGAGCAGGTTATTGCCTTAATGCCCTTCCTGTGACCTTTCCAAAAGACTATAATTCGCTACTGTAGGGGGAAAAAATGCTAGCATAGAAAGGATTTGGGTCACAGATCTATCTAGCTGCAGGCATGCTTGCAGAAAGTGGATTATCTTGACCATTTCAGGCAGGAGTACGGTACTGAGGCTGTCTTGGTCGCCCTGTTGAATTGCCTCTATCAGGAGAGGGGCAGAGCAATGCAACCCAGTTGATTCTCCTTGATCTCTCAGCAGCTTTTGATGCCACTGCCCATGGTGCCTTGCTGCAGCGACTTTAGGCATTGTGAAAATGAAATGTGGAAATTTTGCTCGACAGCTTGGGAACTCTCATATAGGGTTTTTCAGGAATTAATACTTTTGCCTGTGCTGTTTAACATCTGTTTAACACCCTCAAGAAGGTCATGAGGAAAACTGGAGTGAGGTGCTACCAGTATGCTAATGACACGCAACTCTACCTCTTGGTTCCTTCTGAGTCAGCTGAGGTGCTTGGTCACTGTTTGGAAGTAGCAATGGACCAATGAATTGAAACAGAATCCAGGGAAGGTGTGTGTCATGGAGTCTCGAGTCCAGAAAGTTAAACAGCACCCAATTTTCAGTGAGGTGGTTTTGCCCTTGAAGGAAAGGGTGCTTCTGGATTCATTATTGTCACTTGAGGCTCAGGTGGCAGCAGTTGGCCAGGAATGCTTACCTCCATTTCTGACTGGTTTCATCAGCCTTGGCCTTTCCATGCTATACTATTATAATATACACTATGGTCCAGAAGCTGGAACTAGTGCAGAATGCATTAGCATGACTGCCAACAGGAGTCACATCATGCTGGTTTGGAAGGAACTGCATTGGTTACCAATTCACTACTAAGGCCAATTCCAGATGTTGCTGCTGACATATCAAGCCCTCAATGACTTGGGTTCCAATATCGGAAGAAGTGGAGTGCCTTTTCCCATATCAACGTGCTCATGCTTTAAAGGGCCTTCTTCTAGTTCCGTTACCCAGTAGAGATATGCCAGGAGCCAACTTTATGTGTCTTTCAGCACCTGAATAATATGTACCTTTTCACCTTAGCCTTTGATTCATGGTCTCCTCTGAATTTCCTGCCAACGTGGGAGGGAGGGAAGGAGGGAGGGTAGATTATATTTAGAATAGGTTTTGTGTTTTGCGTTTTATCATATGCTGTGACCTGCCCTGCGAATTTAGGGTGAAGGGTAGAATACAAATGTTTTAAATAAATGGATGTTTTTTTAAAAATGTTCAGAATTTCCTAGTTACCCACTTTACCTCTGGGAAGAGGAAGAAAATCGTTGTTTAGTAGAAGAAGCAATCTGCCTATAATGGATTGATCTGATTACACTGAAGGAAATCAAATTAACTAGCAATTGAATTACTGTTAAGCAGAAGCATCTTATAAAAATCTAGTTTTCTCATTCCATTTGCATCAAGAGAACACTCATTCTTTTGTTTAGCTCAGGGAGTTCTCACTCACTGTGCCACTGACCACATCATCACCATCTCTTCCCTGAACCATGTTCTGGTACACTGTGAGCTATAACCAGGGGGCCTTTCGCACTTACCTATGTAGTACAGGGGTGGTCAGTTCTGAAATGTGCCATACACACATCATGGAGCTGTTTCTGCTCTAGAAACAGCTCTGAACATCCTAAAGCATCCTGGAGCTCATCACACACAAAAGAAGAATGGAGCACTAAAACATGCTCCAACATGAACTAGTGCAAAGCTGGTTAGCTCCTTCTGCACCTCTTCCAGGGTGGAAGAGGTGCTGGAGGAGCAAGTGATATGTCACATGATGTGTGCTGATATATCATGTGACATGCCACACACTCATGTGACATGTCATGTGGCACCTCACATGATGCAGTTGCTTGGTTATGGTGCCAGACACCAGGATGGGAACATGGATGCCATCTGGCAGCGATTTGCATTCAAGGTCATTTTGGGGGACAGATTGGGGAGGTGCGCAGATGCTCGGTGCACTTTGGGCTGTTTTGTCCAAAAAGTGCAAAAAGGCCCCTGGTTTGGACAGGAGAAAAGAAGACTTGCAGCTGAGACTATGCCTATTTACCTACCCAAGTAGGGCCCTATCTACAAGACATTCCTGGATCATATTTCAATGTGATGTATGTTTGTTAA
The DNA here is from genome assembly GCA_014337955.1 of Aspidoscelis marmoratus. Lineage (NCBI taxonomy): Eukaryota > Metazoa > Chordata > Lepidosauria > Squamata > Teiidae > Aspidoscelis > Aspidoscelis marmoratus. The sequence goes on along the minus strand of MTQE01001141.1, from coordinate 30,228,018 downwards.
ACAACGCAAGATGTGATTTGCCTTCAGCTTTATCCAGACATCACTTACTTATTCTAAATTATTTGGATAATCTGTAATAAAGCACATTCAGGCTGCCTCCCCATGTACTCCATTTCCCCCCCTGGATTTTCCAGATGATGTGGAATAAGTGATCTCGCGATGAAGCTTTACTCTGACAGTCATTTGATTCTAGGGCTGTGTTCAGACATAACAAAAGGGGTGCCTCAGACAGTGTGGCCTCCATGTTCCTAAGCCTCCTTTAATCCACCCTTTTCTAGCACAGGATGTTCAGGAGAGAGGGGAAGGACAGACTGGTGTGTGAACAATCCCACCTCCAAGCTTTCTCTAAGTTGTCTCAAAGGTGCCTCAGAAATGCTTTTATTTACTGTGTCTGATCAGCCTAAGATAGTATTAAGGATGATTGGTCTAAGGAAGAATCAGGACTATTGCATAAACAGCATTATATTGCAGCCATCTACAATAGCAAAGGCTGCTTACAACATCTGAAAAACACCAAGATGATGAAGGTTTAAATGTTTTATTTATTTATTATGTATTATTATTATTATTATTTGCATTTCTATCCCACCCTATCCTTGAAGGTCTCAGGGCAGTTAACAACATTTAAAATCAGACATACTGTATATATGTTTGGTGTTTATTAATTGTATTTCTTTGGAGTAATAAGGTGATATTTGGCAAATGGGTATAGAGGCAGGTTACTGTATGAGCCTTTATCCCACAGCCCCAACTTTCTCTGAAAGCTTTGTGTAACATACAAGTAAGGACTCACTTCTGGAAGGTGAGGCAACTCACCTTTTATGTTTACCATGCTCTAGTGGCTATTTTAACCCTTCTGTGGGGGGCTGTAGCGCACATCATTGCACATGTGTGTTATCTCATGTGCAGTCATGCACCTGCACAATGGCAACAGCACAACCACACATATCATTACATAGGGGCATACTTGCTTGTGGAGTCATGTGTATGTGTTATCTGCGCTGCAGCCTGCCCACAAAAGGGGCTAAAATGGCCACTAAACCATGCTACACGAAAGAGGCGTGTTCTCTATAGAAATATATGTCAGCATCAATAAAGTACGACACAAGTCTTTTTGAGGGGCAATTAAGGGTACCAGCCAAGAAAGTAACATTTTCAACTCAAATGTTTTTGGAATCATTACCATCCAAATTGTTTTGCAGTTTTTCTTTCATTGATTCCAATTGGGGGGACGACGACTTGTAAAGAGTCCAGCAAATGGGTGACAGAATGGTATTAAGGAAATGTAATTATCGAAGTTGGAAATTAGCCAAGATGTTAGCAGTCACAGTCTAATCTTGTGTTACAGGATCTGTAATGAGTGATTAGCGCTTCTGAATGAAACGTGTATATAATGAAACAGATGTCGTGAAATTTTACCTGTGGACCTGCTGACCTGGGGAAAAAAGGGTTAGAAGGATTTCTCAAAATTGCTCCTGTAGAGTTTAACTATGTGAAAGAGACAATGGAGGACCCACCAGTTTCTAGGCAGAGAAACACTCCGTGTTAAGCCTCTTAGGTGTTGCTTTTACAAGGTTCCTAATTTCATAAATGCTTGGCTGAAGATGAGGTTGAAAAATGCAAATGTGTTGGACACTCAGGCACCAAGAGCAAATGCAGGTACTTACTGAGGACTGCTTGTGAACAGTAACAAAAGAAGTAGATGCCCTCCGCCTGTTTTTCCCATTCCTGCAACGATTAGTTCTAGGAATATTCTGCATTCAATCTGGACTTCTAGGAATTTTCTGCACAGGTGTCTCCCTTAGACCTCAGTTACTCTGTGTTTTCATATAAGCAGGAACTTGTCTGGAAAGGTTTCTGACACTAGGAATAACTGTTCTTTTTAAATATAAAGATGCAGTTGTCAGTTTCACTCACTGGCACTAGTGACTCTCCCCAGAAATTTTGGCAGAGGGAAGTTGTGACTGGGTGCCCTGGGGCATTTGATCATCAAATACAGGGTTTCTTTTCACTTACCTCCCTTCATCGGGATCTAGGAAGATCCAGATCTAAGAAATGGGGTCCTTAATGAATCCAGTTCTAGAAGATCCAGATCCTGGCAAGGACTCAATGCTTCTCCACAGGCAGTGTAGCACCCAATAGCAATGGGTGATAGGCATGATCACAGTGGGAACGTCAGAGCACCCATGTGGAGCATCCTTCAGTCCCCAAGCGGAAGATGCAAAGGTGACACGGAATGACTGGCTGATGCGCATGTCAGTCAAGCAACATTTCCAGGGGGTGATGGGCAATTTTTTGTGGGGGGGGGAGGGGGCAAATCTCCAAAACTACTATGGAGCATGTTTGGAGCCTGGCCCAAGCTCTGCAACATGTCTTTGTAGCCTAGTTATGGAGTGGTTATGGAGCGGCTACGAACCGCTGTTCCTTCCCTGTCTCCCACCTCCCCCTCTGTGCGGATGGCAAGGACATGGGGACCCGATGCTTTCCGGAGTGTTGCCTGCATGGCGGTTGCATTGTACAAGGGTGCCTGGTAGACCATTGCACAGATGGTTTCGTCTTTGAAGAATTCCAGATGGCAGCTATGCAGTCTGTGCTCATCTTTGAAGCTGTCTTCGGAGAATGGTCACCAGCTTCATAGATTTGGGTTTCAGGGTGCCCTCACCTTGTCAAGGGTGCCACCCCAAGAGCCTGCCTCAGGACCCCATTGACCCAATTGTGGTGCAAACACACACCTTCTAATCTGGTCTTCAGGGCTGAATACCGGATTGAAGACCCTTTTAAAGGAGTCCACAGGAAGACCAGCTTTCAGGGCCTGAAGACCCCATCCAATCTGGACTTCCCTTGAACAGGTGTGAATGGCCTGGGTCCTAATGCAGTCTGAAGTGGAAATGGGGTCTTCCAGATCGGTACCAAACCGGTGCCTAATGGGTCCTGAATGGGTGCTTACTGCTAGCGGAAAAACTCCCAAAGATGCAGCCAAAATCTGCTTTGATTGCACAAACTAAGTGCAGAAAGCCTTAAGACAAGATAGGGACTGAGACATGATCTTCAGTGAAGCACAATGAAGAATCTAATCCTACTGAAGGCAACATTGCTTTGTACAGTCTATGGCTGCAAGCACTGCTATTCTAATCTCCATTGGCAGTCTTATAATAAAATCAGCATCGCATCCAATATGCAGTTTCTGCAGTTTCCTTCAAATGCAACCAGGTCTAATATACTGTAATGCCAACGATCCTGAGAACAAGAAAAGGCTCCCAGTCATACCACAAGCCATTGAAATCGAGGTTTTGACTCTTTTATGAATCACTGTAATTTGGGTTAAAAACTGAATATTGATAAAAAAACAGACTTTTTTATCCAGGGGTCCTCAAGCATTATATGTAAAATAAAACCTGTTAATGGCAGTTTCATTATTTTTTGTTAAGTCTAAAATAACTGAGAGTTGTTCACATTCATGGGTGTTAAAATAACATAGCAAATATTTGGTCAATTAAAACCTATTTCATGTACTTATGAAAGCTCTGGTTAAAATTTCCAGTTATAAGGCTTCATTGTAACATGATAAGAAGCAGGTTTTTCTAATCAATTTTTAAACAGAAATCAACCCTCAGCCTGCTGCATAATTTAGTGAGTTGGGTTAACAAAGGAACTGAAATGCCACCAAAACATAGGTTAATGTCAGTCCTGCCAAACCAAGGGCCTTTTCATACTTGGAAGATCAGGGCAGCTGCACAGGCTCTGACATGATGTACTTGCACACCATGGAGCAGCTCCTCACTCAGAGTAGTTCTGAGCATGCACAGCCACCCCAATCATTGGTAGCTGTAGGGAAGTAAAAACTCCCCCATAGATATTCTAGAAGCACCTATGCCATTCCTAGCACAGTCCTGCACATAGCCTTCACATTATTTCCATGCAAAGGCTGTGTGGGGGTGGAGCAGCATAGCTGTAGCTATGCAATCGTGTGGCGTGGTGCCCGATTGCTGTAGTAACATATGGACATTGCTGCAGCAAGGCATATGCTTCCAGAGGAGACCATTTGTACTTCACCCAGACCCAGGTAGGTCTGGGTGAAGTTTGGGACGGGTAGCGCTTGCAATGCAAATGCCCGCCACCATCCCTGATCTTAACTAACATGGGATAGTATTCCATGACAGTTAAGTGTGAAAAGTCCCCCAGGGTAGAACAACTTCACTTTAACCCTCCCAGTATGGGACATGTTTAACTTCCTGCTTCAATGATACTGCGCCACTGTTTGGTTTGTGAAAAGCCAGACAGGATTGCAAATATATATATATATTTTCTACACTGTCACTGAACAGATGCGATTTCCAGAGTAACCAAACTAGACAGATTTCTGGCAGCGGAAGCTGAAGTAAGGAAGAATGAGGGTTACACAAGTGCAGCTTTTTATTTTTTGTATTTCATCTCAGTTTGCTTTGTGTATATTTTTCTCAGTCTCTGGACTGTTAGAAAAATTCAGGAAAATATCAGCATGGACTAGTGAGGACGCAGATCCATTAACTTATTTGAAAAAATGTAAAAAACAGAGACCAAGATTTTTTTTCTTAAAGGCTTTCTTTAAGTAATACTAGTGCCTCCATAGAGCCTCCAAAACCTCCCACCCTTTAAGCACTCAAGTGTTTTTCCCCTAGTTCAAAGAATGAACCAAGTTCCTCCCTTAAGTTGGAATGATGAATCAAACTTCTTGCCCCAACCTGAATGATAGAATGGCTCCTATGCCAGTGCTTCCCATGCCTTAACGCCCACCCCACTCCCATGCCTTAACACACACACACACACACACACATCTCTGCCTCTGAGCAGTTTTTCACTGTGGAGCATTGGGAGCGATTTTTGCCAGTGCACTACAGAACTCCTGCCTTTCTAAAGGCTGAATCCCTCAATACTTCTGCCTGTGGCCTGATTGGTCACTCATGCATAACAGCTGTTTTCACTGGCTACCTCCAATCCATCCTAAACAGCAGCTCCCCCCAAGAGTTAACAGCACCTGTCTGTGGAAGGGCTAGAAAAGTGTTTTTGTTTTTAAATTCAGTCTGGCTCTTCAGTCTTTGATGTGCCCTGGGAGCGATCCTAAACAGCTTTAAAGTTAACAGATATTTTCAGGCTATACTTCAGTAACAGCACTGAAAGACAACCAACTTGATATCCTGGTTGTCGCAACCATAAATTTTTTGGTCCAAGGAAGTCTTCCCATATTTAAGTATCATAAAAGGAATTACGTTTAGCTCACACAGATACTGTAACAGTCAACAACATAAATACTGTATTTCAACTTCAAAACACAGGTGCACTAAGATAAATCATTTATTTAGTCTTTAACGATAGAACAGCTTTCCCCCATTTTTTTTAAATATGTCAAACTGAAGACCAAATCCACCCCACCTGCTATATTCAGGGCTCCTGAGTGATATTCTCTGGTCCAAAATAAGCCACCTGTCCCAAGATGGGAGAATTTGCTCCTGGCCCAGATCATAACTGCCCACAATGGGATGACCTATTGTGCACAAGCCCCCATGTTGACTCTGAAGCACAAGCCAGCTCCGGAGTCTGTGCAGGGGGGCTCCAATGGTCAGCAATGAAAGTTCCTGACTTTTGGACCTCTGGGATGGGGCATCTTTAGCATCTCTGTGGCCTGGTATAATATCCATAGAATTTGGTAGACCTCAAAAAACAGGTCTACTGGTAGCCTGGACCAGGATGTCATCTGGAGTACTCCAGTCTATGATCCAACCTGTGCAGATGGAGTGTACTAGGAGGGGGTGAGGACGCTCTGGTCTGCTCTAAGGTGCAGACAAGAAAGGCCCAGAATCTAGAAGGCAGGGCTAAAATTCTCTGTTCCATAGTTCATAAAGCTTGTAGTCATGGCCAAATATTTTCCTATTACATCACTATATGCTGAAATGAAACCAGTATGCTTTGTGACTTCAAGCCTAACCTAGGCCCAGCACAAACACTTTTGTTTCACAACTTGGAGCTAGCTATGCAGCAAAGGTATTGCAAGCTTGGGATGGAGCCCTCTAGCTGCTGTGAAGACAGGCTATTCTTCCCAGTATGCAGGGGAGAAGAGCAGCAGGCTTTCTGCCACCTGCATGCCTGAGCATTCTGGGCTGCTAGCCAAGGATGACTGCCAGGTTTCCTAGAGCCTGTTTGATCACTAGGCTTGCCTCTAGATCAGTGGTTCTCAACCTGGGGGTCGGGACCCCTTTGGGGGTCGAACTACCCTTTCAGAGGGGTCACGATGAGTCTCCCACCACCCTTCCCTCCCACCTCCCAGCTGCTCCGCCCCCGTGGTTGGGGGTCCCCACAACATGAGGAACTCCATTAAGGGGTCACAGCATTAGGAAGGTTGAGAACCACTGCTCTAGATGGAGCTTCCTGTGGAGATGGAGGCAGAGGATCCTTTTGGTAGATCCCCCAGGGACATCCCCACTTCCCAGCCTAATTACATCAGTCTCTGTAGGGTCAAATTTCATTCGTCTTTCTTTTTCACCCTCTGAAGAAATTTCCTATGCCAAGCTATCTGATAGTTTCTAACAAAGTAGTTGTAAGGCTGTTCCATCCCTTCCTTGCTTCCCAGAACCCTTGAGGGACTCGCATCAGTGACATTCTTGGAACACCACAGAGGAGGAATTATTTTCCAACCTCTGCAGTCAGAAAGCATCACCAGCCTAACATGAAAACACCGTTTTGGAAACTTCACTTCAAAACAGCATACTGGGATGGTGGCACACGTTCCTCAACTGTTTGTAAACAAAAAGATGCCATGTTGCCAGTATATCTGCTCACTATAACCGGTGTGGATCAAAGAACAAAATATACGAGGAATGAAACCATTTATATCCAAACCAATGAACCAATCTTGGAAGTGTTTACCATAGTGATGAGAAGAAAGACCATGGATGCCTCCAGACTTGCGGAATAAATCTGCAGTTAAAGATAAAAGTGTAGCTTACCAGCTGCGCAGAGATGACCAGCCACCTCGACTCAAAAAGCAGCTCCATAGCTTCTCATTGGAAGTTGCAGGAGCCGAGTCAGTGCATGCTGTCACACAGGTTGAGGCCGTCAATCACATCTGAGCTGCCCTCCTACTCTTGTCATGCTGCTCTGCCCAGACTGGCAGGAAAATATGAATTTTCTTTATACTGCACAACGAGTGTCCTTAGATCATCATTTAAGGTAAGTGCACAGCAATGACTGGATAAAGCAATGCCACAATGATGCATCGATCGTCGCGTGTGACGCCCCAATCATGACTGCGCATTCTGCTGTGCAGTATAAATACATCTGGACACAGCCAAGTTCAGATGATTTGGTAGTATCTAGCAAGAAGCATAATTCAGCTACAATATGTAAGTAGTTGCTTCTCAGAGTGAGATCTAAATTATTATAGTAGCAAGAGAGGTGTGCTCAACACCATCCTTCTACTCCAGTCCAGATTCTAAATGTTCTCAGCTGAGAATTTTATAAGCAAGAGGGGAGCTTTGGAGCAATGCAATTATTTCCTGTTGCTCATGTAGCCTTTATCCCACCAGGGGTTTCTATGTCTCTGACCAAAACTCCTATAGGAATGCAATCTGAAATAATACAGCCATCTGGTTTCATATGAAGGCTGAAGAAGCACCAAGCAAGACAACACTGAAAAGCATGGGAGGCTGGAGAGGAAGAAAGAGGGGCTGAAGGTCAACTTCTCACATTGTACTTAACCTGCTCTGCCTGAAAAATCAGGTCAAGATTGCACAGGATAATCTCATAAGCTTTAAAGAAAACCTGAATATGCTTGACCTCTTTCCCACATTATCTCTCATTCAGTGGTTGCGTCAAAAGCACATGCTTACATCATGTTTATAAAGAAGGCGGTGGAGGATTTGAGGTTGAAAGATGCTGAAAGGGAAATAACATTACTGTTAAACACCATGGGTCGGAATGAGATTTCTACAAACTTCCCTCCAAAGTATGTGTGTAGTAGTAGCTTCTATAAGGACATAGTAAGTGAAGCAGAAAAGGTGATTAGTATGTCATATTGGTTACAATCCAGAAGAATTATTAGCCTTTTCTGTCCTGGGTCTTATAACTTCAAATAGGATCTCCCATCTGTAGTCTGCACTAGCATGCAGTTGGTAAATTCCTGTTCCAGGATATAATCTGTAATAAGGCCCAGTGCAGAAAGGACCACTGTCTGATGGATTCCTATCCAAAGACTGCCCAAGGAAATCTCCTTAAACATATATTTTTAAATAAAACCTTATTCTACTGGTTTCTCAAGACTGCTTTCACCTCGGTACAATAGACTCAGCTTTTCATCAGCCTTGCCATGTATATTATGTTTCCATCGCTGCCCTTTGTCCTTTTCTCTCTCTCTTTTTTTTTTTCCAGATCTTAGAAAATATTTTGGGAAATGAAACAGTTGTGCAATAACCACAGGTATGAATGATCTTAGTGCTTCTCTTTTCTAGTTACCATACGGGCAAACATTTTTGTCAGGCAAACCTATTGAAACTTTTGGTATATTTTTTTAGCTTCTAAGTGGCTAGCACCATTTTAAATCTGTATTTTTTCTATTCTTGTTATAAGGGAAGACTGGGGGCGCATCCCCATGGTCACTTTTTGCTTCTCTCTTGCGTCGGATTTTAAAAATGTGTTGTAATTCGAAATAAAGCATCCCTATGTGGTTTGGGGCAACGCGGATTTAAAATGTAGTTTCCTGTCCCATTGCAAGCCACTTTTTGTGAGCCGCCATCTTTTTCTCCCCACCCACTTCCCCCACCCGCTGCAGCGATGACAGGCAAAAATCTCACTTGAACCTCCACAACACAGTACAGATCATTCCTTTACTTGGCTGCCAAGAGTTAAAAGCATAATTGAAAGCAGCTCACTCCCTGCAGCAAGCACAGAAACTCTCTCCCCTTCCTAATACTGTGAAAGAAGAAAGAGGTCACTGGTCTGTTTGTGCAATAAAACGGAACAGAGGGAGACTGGATGTGACAGCTGGCTGGCTGATAGGCTGCAGTGAGTGATCTGCTTTTAGTTATGCTTGTAACTATGTTACAAGAACTGCTTATACACACACATTCATTAATGTAGCCGGAAAGACACCTTAAAGAAATCCCCATGTGTGTGTCCCCATGGTCCCAGGATAATCCGTGGTTTTCCCCTAAGTCAGATGTAGTATTGTTTGAAAGGGGGGGGGTGTTCTGCCACGGATTTTCCTCCTTTGCGCCTTATGTAGCCTGGAGTAATGCTGTGCATGGGGACTCCCCGAGGCAAAACAACCTTAACTTCAGAGTATTTTTGGCTTGGAGACACACCCTAACAGCATTAATATGCTATCTATGCTAATATAAAAAGTTAAGTCACTGTTCTGTCTTTGGGTCTTTTTGCACTAGATCCAGTGGGGAAATCCGAGTATACTCCAGCACAGGGCATACACACTGCACAGAGCTGCTTCCATCCCAGAAGCAGCTTTAGATATGCTGGACATGTGGAGCACACTTTGGGAAAAGGCTCCAATCATGCAATCCATCCCAGAAGTTCACTAGCCATCACCTCTTACAACGGTATGAAGGGCCCTTTGTGTAGCTGCCAAGAAAGATTTTAATACAGACCATAAAAGCACTTGAATATGATTTTTTTAAAAAATAAAAAATAAAGATCTAAATTAAAAATACCAAGTTTACATGAGCTCCTTTTCCGCACAACTATAAACCTTTTTGCACTTGGAAGATGGGGATGGCCAGGGATGCTCTGGCATGGATCATACAAATCCTGCAGAGCCGCTTCCATCTCAGAGTGACTCTGAGCATGCGTAGCCATCTCCACCTTTGTTACTCGTGGAGCACTAAAACTTATTCCACAGATATACAAGGAGCGCCTATGCTACTTCTAGTAAAGTCCCGTGCCCAGCCTTTGCATTACTTCTGTGCAAAGGCTGCATGAGGACAGGACTGTGGTTGCCACATCACCGATCATGATAAGAATCACTCAGGCTGCATCCCCAAAAGACTTATTTGCCTCTCTGGGTTCCCTCTGCTGTCACTCTATTCAAGCGGACTTTAAAAGTGCTGTGCACTTCCGGAATAAGGGTCCGCATGAGGCTCAGCAAAATGTGCATTTAAAATGCATTTTCCGTCCCCACGGAAGTGCGTTTTCTTTGTCCGTGTCTTTTTCTCCCCACCCCCTCATTCATACCTGCACTCTGCGCGGCCACAACCAGAAAGAAACCCCCAACAAGGAAAAATAGCCATCGGTTCTCTGTTCATCTCCCAGATCGGAGACACAGCCACGCGATTTCTCTCAAGACTTCACTCTTAACACTTTTGCTCTGACTGTCAAAATCCACCCCAGCAAAGGCAACAGCTGCAGTCATCGGCCACGCGATCTCTCTCAAGACTTCACTTTCCCTCTGATCACTGTCAAAATCCACTCCATACAGCAGCCATTACACTGTGGCAATAATCCACCCACTTCACACCTGACAGCAATTGCAACAATGTTGCAATTCTGCGCTATTCTGGCTCTTTGAAAGTTCTGAGATTTAGAAAGGGAAGGGAAGGGAAGATGCTGCAGTTCTGGGAGATGTGTGAATGTGTTACTGCTGTGTGTGCAGGTGGCAATCCCCGCCCCTTTTGCCATGGAGCATCCCCAAGGTAAATGCTGCGAGGAAAACCAGCGACTTCCAAAAAGAATGCTGAAACTCTTCTTTAAAGTACACTTTTTTATCATGGGTTTTCCTCCTTTTGTAGCGCTGGAAGCTCGTTGAAAAGCCTGGCATGGGGGCGCTCAGAGGCAAAAGAAGATTTTTAGCAGACTTTAAATTGCTTGGAGACAGGCCCTCAGTGTGCATAACCATTATTACAGTGAAGTGAATGGTCCCTGACAGAACCATTCACACTTCACTAGACCAAGGTAGGTCTGGGTGAAGTTCAGGATGAAGACCACTTACAATGTGAATGGTAGCTTGATCTCAACTGCCATGAGATAGCGTCTCATGGGAGCTAAATGTGAAAAAGCCCTATTTCTCCAACACAATTTGAAATACAGTCAGATTCACACAGACCTACATACCATGTTTTCCAAAGTATCTTTATGAGACTCCTAGGCAAAATCCATACAAGACCTTAAGGTTGACCTGGACTATACATGATCCTGTGCCTTAGGAGACCCCCTTAGAGTGCTGTAACAGAGAATGCGGGAAAATGGTCAACTTCTGCAGCCACTTCCTGTGATCTCCAAAGAAGATCTTGGTGGAAACAATGAACTAGGCAACAAATGTTCCCCAGTTCAGCATTCCCTTTGCCTGGAGCAGCAGCAGGCATGAAAGCAGCACACTGCCCCCCACTACAAGTGGCAAGGATCGCTCAAGGAGCAATTTTTATTTGAAGCACAGGTTCCACCATAGTGTGGAACCTACCTTAGGCTGTGTCTGCATAAAAAGGTGGCTTTCTAGCATGAAGACACGAGTGTTCCCCTTCTTCCTCTAATCCACATTAAAGACCTTTTAAAATTAATGTGCTAGCCTTTAAAGTGGATTAGAGGTACTAGTGTGTGAATATTACAGCTTTAAACTGCTTTCAATCCACTTTTTTTTTTTACTCTGTGGGGATGCAGCCTTAAACCTTACTTAGCCAAATGCAGACAGACACTGAAGCACAAAAGATGCTGAAACTAAGTCCATAGCCACGTGCTAAAGTGGCATCAGCATGGCAATATTATTCATTCCCTACGCTTATATGCAATGTCAAAACATGCACCACTTGAACATTTTCACTACACCAACATGTGCACTCAGTGTACTCACCCATAAAGCACCTAGCGAAATTCCAGGTGCCTCAGCAGTCAGAATTGTCTTCATAAGCCTCTGAACCAGGCCTTGCACTGCCGTGAGCCAACAAAACCAGTGACATCTAGTGATGTGAGGCAGTGCAGCTGGAAGCCCCCAATATCGATGCATTCCAATTCATTAGCTTTGTTTGAAGCCCCCCATACACCAGCCAAATGACATTTGCTAGCACATGTATGGCTTCAATTTAACAAAACCATTAAACTGAAGCAGGCTAGTACTGGGAGCTTTTATGCATCCATGGGCATTCTCCAGCTGCATCCAGATATCACTTGCTTATTCTGCTATATTTGGATATTCCAGAATAAAGCATGTATATTGCAGAGTACTCAAATATAGGCAAATAATGAGCTACGTCTGTATGCAGCCTCTGTCACTGGTCAGAAATGCCATTTTCTTTAGTCGACATCACATCAGCAATAAAAAAAGGAAGCTTTTAGGAAAGGATGAGATCGAACACACTACCTGATGCTGGTCCCGCATCCGAACTGGAATCATTGATGTCTCCTCCATCCTCCCAAAAATACTGAGATGGAACAACTTTGGAATCCTCATTCTCTTCACTAGAAAAACCTGATCCAGGAGAGGCTTGCAGGGCACTGGGGAAAAGATCAGGCTCTGACACATCCAAGTTCGGTTGTTCACTAGAATCCAGAGAGTCAAGATGGGACATTGCTCTGAAGTCTACCAAGGAGGTCGAACTCAAGCCTTCGGTGCCAGGATCTTCCGGAACAGCATGGCAAATGCACAAGGAACCTAGAAGGAAGGAGAGCCAAATTAGTGCTAAAGAGAATCACACATATCAAACTCTTAAGAAGCATTTTATTATTTATTTATTTCCTAAATATTATAGCAGCCCCATAACAAAAGAAATACAGTATATAAAAACAAAAATAGGTAAGGCCAATGTAATTGCAGGCATGTTATTAATAATAAAATAGATCACTCTAAACCAGAACAACCACACAGACCTCTAAAATGTGTACATGAGCAAAAAGGCCTTCACTTGGTACCTAAGGATACACAAGGTGGAATAGCCTTCCCCTTGATGTGCGTCTTGCCCCTTCCTTATATATATTTAGGAAGGCGGTGAAGACACACCCCTTTACTCTGGCCTTTGGCTGAGCTGCTTATGTTTCCCCCCAGTACAGACACTATTATTTTAAACATATTGTGTATCATTTTATATTTTATATTTATTGAATCTTTTAAAAAGTCTTTTAATGTATACTTTGTTTAATCTGTTTTAAGATTGTCACCCGCCCAGAGACCTTTGGGTATGGGGCGGGATAGAAATGTAAATAATAAATAAATAATAATAAGGTTGGCACTAGGGGCACACTTCTCAGTGAAGGCTATTCCATATCCTGGGTGCCCCTTTCCATTTTGGCTTTTTGTTTTACTTCAGTTGGTGAGAGCACAGAAGGCACGGCTCCCTCTGCCTACCTAAGGTTAATCGCTGGGACATCGCGTTTAAGGCACTCCTTCAGGTAACTGTGTCCCAGGTCGCTTAGGGCTTTAAAAGTTAAAACTAGCACTTTAAATTGGATTTGGAAATGACCTGGGAACCCGTGAAAATGGCAAAGGACTGGCAAGATGTGTTCTCAATGCCCAATTCCTGTTGGCAGGTTTGCAGCATTCTTCTGGACCAGCAATTTAAAGAGATCATGAGTAACTGTGGCTAGGCTATCCTGAGCCAGGTAAAGATGTAGCTGGAGTATCAGCCACAACTGATAGAACGCACTCTGGCCCATGGAAGCCACTGGGGCCTACAGTGACAGAGCTGGATCAATGAGTATGCCAAGCCGCAAACAAAATGGAAATACAACTCCATCGAGGATAGGATGAATATCAAACACATGAATAGATGATCTGCTAAACAGGCTAAGCTCTGTCCAGTGTAGATGTAGCATGTGTTCAGATCATATGATTTCACTGTTATTAGATTCACTAACTGAGATTTGCCTTTTTCATGCACTTCCACTTATTTGCTATTGTGCAATTTTTGACTATTAAGGCCTCAGTTTGGGTTACCATTAAACCAGAAAAACTAATAAAACAAGTTAGCTGAAACAATGGGCTTTTTCACCAGCTTGGCCAATTGGAATGGCCTGGATGCTCTGGCACGGTGCATTCACACCATGGTGCCATCTCTGTCTCAGAGTTGTTCGGACCCTGAGCAGACGTCCTGATTTTCTGCTCCACAGCTTTACCAGAAGCATCTAAGCATTCTGGCACAGTCCCAGAAAGTGTTTGCACGACTTCCTCATGCAAACACTGTGTGGGGTTGGGATGGCACCTTGCAGTCGCAATAACAACGGCCTGGGTGTTGTTCCTCTGTTGATGAGGACAGACCATTTCCACTGTATGAAGTTTGTGACAGTGCTAGCGTTCACTGGGCAAATGCTGGCCACCGTCCCTGAACTTAACTTTCACGGGACAGTATCCCACAAACTTACATGTGCAAAAGCCTGGTGCCTGCATTGTGGTGGGGTATGCTGTTCCCTCAGCAAAAGACCAGGCTAAGGAAGTACGTCCAGGGTAGCATCCTGTCTCACACAGTGGCCTACCAACTGCTTCTGAGCACTCTCAAGCAGAAAAAGGGCAAAGCTTTCTATTGTATCCATCTGCTCTCAACTCCTTGCAAATGGCCTTTAGAGGCATATTCTACTTCAGTCAGGTCTCCTCTTAAGCCTGATTTTGTAAGGAAGGTATTCCAGCCCCTTGATCATTCTAGTTGCCCTTTTCTGTGCTTTTTCCAGTTTTACAATATCCTTTTGATCGGAATTGTACAAACGATATTCCAAATATGGCTTCACTGACACAATCACCCTTACTGACTTATTTTCTTTCCCCTTCCAAATTACCGCTAGCATTTGCTTTTTTTTTCATTGCTATTGCCCACAGGGTCATTGAGCTGTCCATCAGAACCCCCAAATCCCTTTCTAGACCGTCACAGAAAGCTCAAGGCCCCATCAGTTTATAGCTACGACTGGGGTTCTTTTCACCAATGTTGAGGGACTTTGCCAACAGCGTTCTGAAAGCCCAGATAGACAATGTCAACTGGGTCACCCTCTCTCTTTTCTTTTATAGCCTTTCCAAAACTATTTTCAATCTTATTTTTGGAAACTTTTATTATTCCTGTGTTATTCTCCTTGTCCTCTTTGCCAGGCTACCTTGTCCATGATCAATAAAACAGAATTAGCTAAGGAGAGATCAGCTTAGACGAGGATGACAAAGATGAACAGCACTGAAAGGAAAAGCGAAGAGGCAACGTGCACACAGCCCACTGCAGCATGAAGCAGCCAACCAAGACTCATCTGGGCATCTCAAGGGATGGACAAATCTCACCAAATGTTATTTGCACATGACTGAGTCAGTCACTAAGGCCAAAACTTCCCAAAATATGTCCCATTATAGCGGATGTAGTGTGCCTTTGTAGATCAGATTATCCCTTGTTTGAACACTTTCCTAGCTCAGTCTACAAGGACACTGAGAGAGAGAGAGAGAGAGAGAATAGAACTGTGTCTAGGATATATGTCCCTGCATAGCAGCTGTCATTATACTATTATTAGCACAACAGCAGCAGCTAGAGACCCCCCAAAGAGAGCTATTTTTTCTTCTAAATAATCCCAGTTGCGCTATAACTGGGCTTGAACACACAGTGGGGCATACTTCTACAATAAATAAATAGATAGCTGTGCAGACTGACATGGTGGGGACAATTTCTTATACTTATTTCCTGCGCATGGGTGCTGCTTCCTAAGAGACAGTAATAATGCCTCAAAGGGAAGAGTTTGAGCTTTTTTTTATTCCCTTGCTTATTCCTGTCACAGTCATTTAACCGCCATCACTCCATGATCCGTGACAATATGTGGAATACAGAAACTGTCCTTGTGCCCAATACTTAAGTCAGTGGTTCTTAGCTCTTGCTCTAACAGGATTTTATTTATAATGGTTTTTTTTAACCAGATTACATTTTGCTAAACTGGCAGTATAGCCCTTAGCAGAGTCCAGAGTCAGGGCCTTTTTGCACTGACCAGCTTTTTTTTTGAGGGGGGGGACTCTGATCCACTCACTGGTCAGTCTTGTTCACATACAAACATCACCTGGAGGTGCCTGTGCCCTCCTCAGAGTGACCCAGCCGTGGACAAGTAAAAAAGCAATCCACAGGCTGACCAGCAGTGTTGGACTACTTCTGGGAAACTGGGTCTGCAGACCTTCTGGGTGCTGCCCAGAAAAGGATGATGGACTGCTTGGATGCAGCTGCTCAGACTTTCACAGTATCTGGTTCCCCATGGCAACATACAACCTCACACTAGATACCAATTTTGGACGTTGTTTTGGTGATCCAAGCCAGCTATTTGCACTGTGAGCACTGCCGGCCAAGTGTGGGGCTGTTCCAGCACTCATAGTGTGAATGGTCCCCACCACATTTCAGTCTGGCAAGCCTAGTATGCCATTGTTATGCCATACTAGTTTGGTCAGTGAAAATCCGACTTCTCCCTTCCCAACCAGCAAGTTTAGAGCTCTTGCAAGCATTTTTACAATGGCAGACTTGGCCAAGCAGGATGGAAGACTGACTGAGATCTTAAAACAGACATTAACTTTGTATGGACGTGGGCCACTATACTAGGGGTGTGCACGAATTTCTTTTGGCATTCAAATTCAAGTCGAATCGAATGTCAAAACATTAGACTCAAATGTTTAAAATCATAATGCTAGAAAAACCTGATTCAACAACATTCTTATGTGTGATACATATCTGTATGCATTCCATATGCATCCCATTTTATCCTGTATGGATCCCGTTTTCATCCTGTATTATAAATGCGAACACGTATAATATTTGTACAGATAAGTATGTAATCTGTAGTATGTTTCAGAACATTCGAAATCCATTCAAATGTCTAAATTCGAATGTGAAGACATTTGATTCGACTTTGAATGTCCACATCTAAACGAATTTCATCGGGTTTAGAATGTTTAGAATATTCATCCACACCTCTACATTTTATCTTGCACACTAACATATAGCAATCTACAGATCAGCTGAGAAGGGAAGCTGCCAGCCCTTTTCAACTACAGTTTTTAAAAACTGATTACCAGCAAAGATCAGTTTGTACCCCATTCTGGAACGACGCCAAACAGATATGGTTGCTTTTTACTGCCACTGCCAAAGGCTCCAAAGACTTTACCTCATCAACTCCAAAATCCAGTCAGCAATAGACTAGGGATGTGCATGAATATTCATCACATTTGAAATTCATACAAATTTGTCTGAATTCGGAGATTCAAAATTGAATCAAATGTTGATACATTCAAAGATTGACATTCGGATATGAATAGAATGTTTATATACATTTGTACAAAGATCTGCTACATTCATGAACCTGGGGAGGCGGAAAAGCAGCTGTCCAGTTACATCTGCAATAGATCCAAAGTGGATTCAAAGCCGATTCAGAGTGACTTCCACGTAGATAGAGAGCGGATTTGACATACGACATATTCAGAGCGGAAACGGAGGGGATACGGAGGGGATTCATAGTAGGGATTTGAATTAGATTTGTATCAAACATTCGTATCAAATTGAAATCCTATCTCATTGAAGGAGATCTATTTGAACAAATACCCGTATTTTCCGGCGTATAAGACGACTGGGTGTATAAGACGACCTCCAACTTTTCCAGTTAAAATATAGAGTTTGTGATATACTCGCCGTATAAGAAGACAATACCCAGCGTATAAGACAACCCCTGACTTTTGGGTTAAAAAGTAGTCTTATACACCAGAAAATACAGTACTAATTTTCTTGTATTCAATTTCATACAAATCAAACACACACAAAAACATTTATGCACATCCTTACAATAGACTGGATGTGATAAGAGTTACTTCTCCCTTAAAACAAGTGATAAAAGTTAGGTTTTGATGATGGAGTAATTATGAATTTGATATCATGTGTTCTTATTTCTGTCCAACCAATTGCACTGGCACAACTTTAAACTTTATGGCACAATTATTATACGCATATCAACCCACCTAACCCAATGGGATTTTCTTCAAAATAAAGAAGCGTAAAACTTCCTGTTAAGTTTTTCTCAGTTCTCCTATATTTGCCATGCATACTTTGCAACAGACATAAAACCTAAACAGTCACAAGTGATGACCTTGGACTTCTGAAGAGCTAAACCTATTAGTGAAGGAGGTTACTCCCAGAAGTAAACAAACACTGAACTATTTATCAGGCTTAAATTGTTAAGAAGCATGATCTTGGTTATCTCTTTAGTCAAAGAAAAACTATATTACAAGAAACAATAGACCAAACAGTTTCTAAAGGACGTGGGCTCAGGTTGCAGCTAAGCAGTTTTCTGTGCTTGCTGTTAGTGTGGACCAAGATTTGACAGCCAGCGAAGGTTTTTCCTTTGTCTTTTGCTTGAGATGTCCAGAAAAAATTGGTGAGTCACAGTGTGAGAAAGGATGTGGACTAGATGAGCTGTAGCCTAATCCAGGAGGCCTCCTCTTATGTTCATTAAAATAGCAAAGGTGGGTTGTTGTTGTTGTTTAAAAAGATCATTTCTTGGGGACACAGAGGCTATGTGAGGCTTCCAACATACTTCTATGACGCTGTTATTACAACATGAAATTGAGCTGACTCTATGGGATGGACAAAGGCATCACTGGTCTGGAAGGTTGGCAAGACATGAATGAAGTCTACATGCCAACATATGTTGACTCCCTCTCGTTTAAAGATTCAGCAATTCTTTGTTCATCATAACAAAGGCTAACTATGATTCTAAGCACTTTAAGCCCAACCCGTGATACAAGCAGCAAAGGAGGAAATAATGCACCCACTTTATTTTAAGCTTAACAAATGGTCAAATCTGTGAAACCCATTAGAACTCATGGATCTCAGATTCTAGCACTGGGTAAACATGCACACGCCAGAGAAGAACGCTTGTGAGCAAATTCTTTACGATTCTTGGATTTTGATTCCAAAGGTAAAACACAACTTACTTCCAAGAGGGCATAGCTGGGTAATGACAGGTATCACAACTTGTTTAGCTTGAGTGGCAGACAAAGAGACCTCATTCTTTTCTTTAACTTTTACATTACTTTAAACTATTGTGAGGGAACCATGATTTGACTCTCCTGGGGAGCAGTCAGCGTTAAGGCTTGTAGATTGCATTAATTAAACTTTTCTCCATATAATGTGAGCATTGCAGCAGACAGAATTAAATGAAAGAGCCTGCAGACACACACACACACACACACACACACACACACACACACACACACACACACAGCTGAGCGGCCCACAAAATGGAATCCAAGCTCTCTAATAACCATAGCCAATAAAAGCAAAGCTTATCACAAGGGGAGCTGATTAAAAAGGATGCATGCACAACCCAAATTGCCTTCCAACTATTTAAAAGTCATATCACAGCTAAGCAAGGGGGAGGAGAAAAGAGGAATGAGAGAAGCTTTATCACCGCTTTAGTGATTGTGGGAACTGTGCTCAGAATTCAGCTGGCAAAGAGGGTGCAGCCGAGGTCAGTTCCCCCCTATAAAATAAGCTACCAGGGAATAAAAAGGAAATCCAAATTCTACCAATGGGAGTAAAAAAGGCTATAGCAATAGGACTGTAGTATGCTTTTAATGCAGGATGGCTGTCAAAGAAAGGGAGACTTGTTCCTCAAACTAACAGCTGTGAGAGAGGGGGGGAACCTATTCCCAGGAGGCAGCAGATGCAGGGTATCCCCCCCGCCTCTGCACAGTGAAATAGTAATACAGAGTCAAGAACAAAATGCCAAGGAAATAGCAGTCCGGCTGTGGAGTCAAAAGGAAACGTGTCAGAAGGAACCACCTGTCGGGCAGAGGGGCTGAATGAGTCAAGCGGCTTATGACTGGAGCCATGGCAGGAACAGGCTGAGGCCTAGAGGGTGAAGTGAGAGCTCAGCTCAAGAATCTCAACGATGTCTGAAGTCAAGAAAAAACAAGTTGATTAAAAGCCTGCAGGAACGGCAGTAGGCTGGATATTGCGTATCATTAGGGTAGGTTTTTGAGGAAAGGGATAGGAATGGTAATATGGAGAGGCAACTCTTCTGAGGAAACCATGTGATTGGAAGGGCACATTAAGTTGTGAGAAATACCACCGCAGGCTGTGAGACACCGTCAGATAGGATGAAAGCAGCACTGATTTTGCCAGGGCTTCCTTGTCCATGTTAGCCTTTCTGTCAGAAATAATTAGCACTGCCTGTGGCACAACACAGACGGAGACCTTAAAAACCAAGCCAGGTAGCCAAAAATGACAGACTAATTAATCCACAGCCTGCCATATGGCAGCCCCTTTATGAGGAACACCCTTCAGTGTAAAGGAATGCAAGCAGCAGATGAGGCTTTAAGATGTGGAAGTTTACTGGAAAGCAAAAATCTTGACAAGAACACAAACACCTGGCGCCGGAGCTTACCTCAGTGTTTTGAATTTCCTGTCAGGAGATTCACTAATAAGATGTACCTCTCTCTCCCCCTCTTATTTATTTTTACAAGAAGAACCCTTGCTAAACTTACAGTTGTACTGTACACAAGCTAACATAATCTATAAATAAAACTAAAATGGTAAGGCACATCTGGATTGCCTGAAATGTTTTATGAATGCCTAGAGTCTCTAAAGCATTTCACAAAAGTCTGAATATCCACTTTCCAGGCCTTAATTCTTCTCTAAATGGTGAAACCCACTCTCTTAGTGAAAATTGTGTTAGCGCCGTTGCAATTCATTCAACTGTACAATTTTAGCTTCACAATGTTTAACTGGCTGAAAAATAATTCAACCTCTTGCTTTTAAAGAACTCACTCTGAAAACAGAGGCCCTTTCAACTTCCATGTTGAGGCAACCCTCAGTTGGCTCACTCAGGTCTTCTCAGCCTCCATGACAACCATAGGGTTCTCTCAATATGCTACTGACCCAACACACATAGCAGGACACTCTGCCATAGAGTTGACTGGTGAGAATCTGTTCATAGAGAGCTGATGGTGAGCCCATTTTCTTGGATGGACCACCTGCTGGTAAGATTTGAACTTACAGTGGCAGTTCTCTATAATAGGGATGGGAAAACCATTGAGATCCTTGGAGACTAATGGAATCTGAGCTATCTGAATGATCTAGGGAATTTTCCGGTTGATGTGAATAGTGCTTACTGTGCAATCATGAGATGAGCAGGGCCACTGACACAATCATGCCCCTGACGCTGTTGTGAAGTCCAAAAGGCTCCTTGATATTCCATGGAGTGATGGGCAATGAATCAGGAGAATCAATGGATAGAACACAGGTGGCATGAAATCTTGTGGTGAATTGACCAAGCATGGGTCACAGCACATTATCATGCCTAACGCCCAGCACTGGTGGCAACAAAAAGGAGTTGTTTCTCAGTCAGCATTGCATCGTTGAGTAGCCATCCAACAGAGCTTTTCCAAATACCTCTGAAGATAAGTTTGAGGAAGCAACAGGGGTTGTCATCCAGTATCTGCTGTAACAAATTTACAGGACACTTTTAGGGCAAAATTGCTCAGATTTGTGGGGAATTGGATGCCACAGTTGAGAATCACCTAAAAGAAATTTCCGCTGGTCCAGTTATTTTGTATCAGTTTCAGATACTGCATCCTGAGGAAGTGAACAAGACAGATTTATGAATGACAGATGTATCAATGGCTACTAGAATGGATGCCTAAGTGCATCTTTCAGGCTGGGGGTACAAGCCAGTTCCCTCTAAGGCCATTTGCTGGGATTTGAGAGCAGGAGAAGGTTTGCCCTTTTCTCTCCTTGAGATGCCCATGGGCAATTGGTGGGCCACTGTGTGAGACAGGATGCTGGAATAGATGGGCTGTGGCCTGATCCAGCAGGGCTGCTCTTAGGTTCTTATTTTCTGGGGTTCATAAGAACATAAAAACAGAAGAGAGGTTCAGTAGACCACATGCTTTCTGGATTCTTGTTCTTTTGGGCTGATAAAAGCTAGCTGGTAGGATAGGTCCAGGTGGGTCCAAAGAGTGATGAATGCCTCTTTGAAGACAGGTGGACTTACCAACTGTTAAGGAGATGACCATACTGTGCCCCCAAAGTCATTCTTAGATCCAGGAAGATATAAAAAACTATCCCCAGCAGCCAAAATATCCTTTCTGGGCAAAGTATAGGAGAGGTCATGGCTGTGAGGAAGCTAATCTGGCTTCAGGCCTAAGTAAGGCATGGAAATTGGTATAATAGTCCTTCTTCAGAGGAAAGACAGAGGGACTGTCTATAACCCTTTTGGTTCTCCTGAGTTTCTTAGTGGCTTTTGATACAATTGACCATGGTATCCTAAAAGGGCTATACATTTGGGAGTTGGAGGCATAATGTTGCAATGATCACATTTCTATCTACAAGACTAGTACCAGAAAGTGATTGTGGAAAATTCCTGCTTGATACTTCTGGGGTACCTCAGGAAATGATCTTCTCTCCCATGCTCTTTAATATCAATACGATACTGTTGGGGGAGGTCATCTGGAGATTTGGGATGAACAAATATGCCATCTGAATCAGGTAAGGCACTTGACAAGGGCTTAGAGATAATACTGAGCTGGTTTAGGACCAATAAATTGAAACTGAATCAAGATAAGATGGAGATGCTCTGTGTCACAGAGTCTTGGGTCTATGAAGTAGGAAGGAATCCTGTTCTTGATGGGGTTATACTGCTCTGGAAGGGACAGGTATGAAATCTGGGGGTGCTGTTCAGTTCTGTACTGATACTTGAAGTCCAGCATTGGCCAAGAGTATCTACTCCCTGCTCCAGTTGTGAGCCAGTTTGGTCTAGTGGTTTAGGGAGCCGAACTCTTATCTGGGAATACCGGGTTCAATTCTGGGTGACCTTGGGCTAGTCACAGCTCTCTTCTGAGCTCTCATAGCCCCACCTACCTCACAGGGCATTCTGTTGTGGGGAGAATAGAAAAGCTTTGTCAGCCGCTTTGAGTCCCCTTAAGTGGGTGAGAAAAGTGGGGTAGAAAAGCAAATTCTTCTTCTTCGAGATAACTGGACACAGTAATCCACACCCTTGTAACTTGACTATTGTAATATGCTATATGCATGGCTGCCTTAAAGATATTTCAGAAACTGCAGCTGGTGCAGACTGCATCAAGATTAATTATATATAACACTCCAGCTTCCTGGAGTAGGACAGAAAAGTCAACTCTTCCTCTCCTTCCTCCTCCTCCTCACTTGTAAAAGCTGAATTTTTTCAGGTATTCCATCAGGGTTATTTTAGGAAGTGCAACTGATGTTCATTCCTCAGAAGGTTTCCACTCTGCCAAAACATAATGGAACTGGAAATGTGCAAATAACAAGGAAGCTAGAAACTGGTGTTTTCCAAACCTCTTGGTTAAAGAGAACCATGGGAATGCATCAGTTTCCAGTGCTAAAGTTCAAAGCCCTTTTCGAGCTGGACCAGTGGAAGACTCCCCAGAGCAACAAGGGCTTCAGAAGAAACCTAGGAAGAGGGACTTCCAGTTCTGCTCACCTGCACTGCCCGTTAAGGATGAGGATAGAGCATAAGAATTACTAGAATTAAATAAAGCCTTTCCATGAACAATATATTTGATCTTTGTATGAATATGTTTGCATCACTAGCACCAACCTATCTCCAGTTATTTTTCTGGTTTTCCTATGCATGGTAAAGAGGGTCTATTTGTAGTCCTACGTTTTTGGTAGTGCAAGGGGGTGGTGACATGGAAGACAGGGCCTTTTCTATCGTAGCCCCTAGGCTCTGGAACAGCCTCTCTCTCAAGGTACATCTGGCACCAACTTTCTATGCCTTTCAGTGCCTGGTAAAAATATACCTCTTCACCCAGGCCTTTGATGGTTTGTTTACTCTAAGTGTGGTCTGGCCAGGGAAGGGGTGGGGGTTATGTTTTAATGTATGTTTTATACTCTTTTTTATCTTTTTATTGTTGTTACCCACCCTGGACCTTCAGAAGAAGAGTAGGATACAAATACTAAAATAAATAAACACCCAAATAAAATTCATGAAAACTCTGCATCACACTTCCCTTGAAATGGCATACCCAACAAGACTCCACTTAGCAACACTGGACTTTGCTATGGAATGCTGACTTTACTGTCTAAGCCACCCTCCCTCTAGTATCATCAGTACAGGTGCACTTTAGTTCAGTTCCTGCAAACCACTGTGAACGCATAATGCTATTCCAGCAATTGCCACTTGCAGCAAACCAGGAATGAGGGTAGTTAACTAAGGTTTTATCTGGCCAATGTAAGTAAACAGTGTCACAGAGGGGAGACGTGGGGCAATTTTGCACTTCCCTTCCTGTCCCATGGACAGGAAAGGTGTGCAAGAGGCTAATGGTGACTAGCCCCTGTGTGATCACTCACCTGTGTTTGATCGCTGGGCCAATCCTCTGCAGGGCACTGCCATCTTGAGTGTGGCACCCTGCGTGACTGCACATGCATTAGTGCCCTCACTAAGGCGACACTGACCCTTTGCACAGTTGTGTCAGGGAGTCATGTGAGATGCCAGCTTGCTTGTGCAGCAGCTCAAATGACCTCCTTAGCCAGCTAGAGTGCAGATGGTCACTGGCTGGTCATGTAAAGTAAGTCCCTGGGTACAATTGCGGAGGGTTGGGTTGCTTGTAAGAACATAAGAACATAAGAGAGGCCCTGCTGGATCAGGCCACAGCCCATCTAGTCCAGCATTCTGTCGCACACAGTGGCCCACCAAATGCTCATGGGCATCTCAAACAGAGACAAGGACAAACCTTTTCCTGCTCTTGAGTCCCAGCAAATGGCAATAGAAGTGTCCTGCTTCCGCCCCCGCCCCCCAGCCTGAAAGATGTACCTAGGCGTTCACTCTAGTAGCCATTGATACATCTGTCATCCATAAATTTGTCTAACCCTACCTTGAAGTGATCTAGACTGGTAGCTGTCACCACCTCTTCCGGCAGCACATTTCATAAACCTATGACCCTTTGAGTGAAGAAATACTTCCCCTTGTCAGACCTGACTCTCCTACCCATCAGCTTCATAGAGTGCCCCCTGGTTTTAGTATTGTGTGATAGAGAAAAGAGATTTTCTCTATCCACCTTTTCTATACCATGCATAATTTTATATACTTCAATCAGGTCCCCTCTCAAACGCCGTCTCTCCAGACTGAAGAGGCCTAGACATTGCAGCCTGATTTCGTAAGAGAGGTGTTCCAGACCCTTAATCATTCTGGTTGCCCTTTTCTGCACCTTCTCTAGTTCCACAATATCCTTTTTGAAGTGTGGTGACCAGAATTGTACACAATACTCCAAATGTGGCCTCACCATAGATTTATAAAGAGGCAAAATGACACTTGTGGTGCAGTTAGTCAAGATCTGGGATCACAAGAGAAGTTTTCCTCCCTATCTTCCTGCCTCTTAGAGGGCTGGCATTGGATGGGGGAAGCCCCAACAGGCCCCCAAAAGTGTGGTACAGCACAGCCCATCCTGCCTCCCTTGCTCACCTGTCAGAGGCCCTGCCTAGAATATAACTTCCCCAATTTGGAATTTGTTTAGAAACATATCAGATATGCTTCTCTTTTTACTCAGACCCATCAAATGCAGCAACCGCTTCCACAATGCAACAGAAATTCTTGCTTTTAAAGAACACATCCCAAAGAAGCCTGAATAGGATGTTGTTTGCTATAGATGATAAATGAGTTATTTTTAGTTATTGGATTGTGTTGCAGTAAAGAGAAAATTCAGATTAAATTGAAAATAGTGCAGGCTGTAAATTTGATTGAAGATGACGTCAGGTTGAATAATGGACTTGCCTTAAATCAAAAGGGTTCAAAGTAGGACCTAAGAGTGCAAGTTGGTAATCTGATAAAAATCAGGGTGTCAGACAGTGCTGAAATCTATAAAGTTAAAAGATTTTGAAACCTGAAAATTTCCAGCATTGGACATGGCCTAAATGCTCAACAATCACATTAGTATATTAATCACATGTCCATAACTTTTTCTGAAAAATTGAGTTTTGATTACTTTTTCCCTATATCCAACTTTAACATTCTCACATTATTTGTTTTCATAAAAAAATGTGCTACATAACCAGTAGCAACCAGCAAAAAAGGAATTCTCTCCACTCGGTAACTGTCCCCTCTCCCGCCAATGTTCCATCACCGAGAATGGAAGAGACTTGGATATATAACACAGTAAGTGTCTTAGAAGAAAGGCTGGGTGCAAAAACACCCTGGATTTGGGGCAAGCCCGTGATTGAAAGGATTCTACCTATATTTAATGGCATTTTGAGATATGATGGCAACATGAGGGAAGCAGTTCACTGAAAATTCTGATTTGGGTAGGGATGTACACAATTTGTCATCTCCCCCCTCCCCCAATTTGCTTCTCATCAAAGCGAATAAGATGGAAATTAATATTTGTGCAAATGGAGACATTTTGAATGTGCTAGGCTTCAAATTCTCTTTGAATCACTTCTTACCACCAGTTGTGTCTCTGAATCTGATCTGAATCCAATCTGAATCCACACTGGGGGTGACTGGGCAACTGCTTTTAATGTAACAAAGTGTCAGATGAAGGCACAAATGCACGCAAAGGTCAGTTCTCAAATACAGCCAATTCAAATGCAAAGTTTCAAACATTCATTAATTGTAAAGGTGACAAACATTTTTCACCCCTCTCTAGATTTGGGACATACCCCAATGAGCAATGGGTCCAACCTCTCCTTTAACTTTGAAATAAATATGAGCAGGTGGCCTACAGAAGAGGATTTGTTTTTGCAGGTGTAGTTAGTCATACAGATAACATCCACCGCAATACTCTTCTGTGAAGACACTTTTTCCTAAGTACAAGAGAAGTGGGAATGATAACTTTAGTAGTTTGGAGAAAGTGTTCTAAGATAGCTTCCCATCTGGTTCGTTTCTTCTTAGCTCTCAGGAACTGTGGGGATGGGGAACATCAGAAACTTTGATTATGCCCACTGGCACTAAAAAAATGTGGGTGCCAGGTAAGGTGGTCAGAGGGAAAGGAAGGCAGGATTTGGGCATGCTTAAAAGTTGCATGGAAAGGAGGACTTCAAATAAAAAATGACAGCAGATTCAGCTTAGGCTGATTATACAATATTCATTAAATTTACCTTTCTAAAGGCCAGTTTATAGCCTTCCCTTAGATCTGTTTAGCAGCTCAGAAGATCATATAAACTCTATTATTTTACATTGAAATCTCTTGGGATTTTTCTCTCATTTTTGGGAAATTTCTGCACAACAGTCCTCGGGTATCCATTATAATGATGTTGTTGATGATGAAATTTAACTGTGCAGGAGAGAAAATAAAAAATTGTGGAGCAGAACTGCTGATGATTGACAGGTTATACTGACCAATCAATTACAAGAACAGGAAGACTTTGCATATTAGCTATATTACTCGATTGGGTGTATCAGGTAAACAAGTGCACTGGAACCAATTTAAGTATTCCTGGTTTGTTTTCTCCTAACCCAAAATTTATATGGACTTCATCCAGAATTCATTCTGAGTTGGGGGATGAGTCCTGTATGTAGCTTAGGGCCTATGTCTGAACAAACTAAACTTGCCCAGAAGAGAATCAGTACTAGAATGTCCTTCTAATAGCTAAATCTGGAGGTGCTTGGAACCGATGGGTCGTATTAACTGCTGCTGAAGTTTTATTACAGAAGAACCTAAGAGCGGTCTTGCTACATTAGCCTAAAGACTTGTCTGTCCCAACATTGTTTTCATAGCAGCCAGCTGATCGCCTGAAGCAGAAACGCAATACTTCTCTCCACCTGTCCCCCTGCTCCCATAACAACTATTATTCACTGGCAGATGTATTGTTTCTAATACTGATGATACTATACAGTCATCCTGGCTAGTAACCATTAATAACCTTAACCTCCATGAATTTATCCCTTTTAAAACCTTCAGGGCTTGTAGCCAGCACATCTTGCAGTGCCAGATTCCGCAATGTAACTGCATTGTGTAAAGGTATATATCTTTATATCTGCTCTAAATGTCTCACCATCCAATTTCTAGGATCACAAGAGAAGTTTTCCTCCCTATCTTCCTGCCTCTTAGAGGGCTGGCATTGGATGGGGGAAGCCCCAACAGGCCCCCAAAAGTGTGACACCATGCAATGATATCATCATGGGATGCAATGCAAGAATGATTCACCTTCTTTGCTCAGGCTCCAAGAAAATGAGATGTAAGGAAGCAGCAGGTTTGCCAAGATAAAGCCCTAGTTCCGCTCCTGGGGGCGGGGGATGCAAGGTGTTCAAACAAACAAACTCCAGCCCCTCAGGCAGCATTTCCCTGGGACAGAGTTAGGTTCGAAACCTAAAACTTACCCTGCAGCTGGGTAAGTGTGAATGCTGCTGTCTGGCAGCACCTGCATCATGGCAGCGATGGCCATGCATGGCTGGTTGTTGCGATGGCCATTGGGGAACATGGCATGCAACTGTGCAGCTGAAGCTGTCCTGCCCCACTCCATGCAGCCTTTGCATGGGAGCAGGTGAAAATGCTGTGTCTGGGGATGTACTAGGAGCGCTGTCACCACTCCTACTATCATACGTAGGGATGGCCACACATACTCGGAGCCGTTCCAAGAAGGAGCATCTCCATGGTGTGCAAATACTCTGTGATGGAGTGGTCCTGGCAGCCCCAGAAGGCCAAATGCAGAGTCCCCGAGATGCTATTTCAGAACATTCAAGTCAACATTTTGCAAATCTACCTTCTCAACATGGATAATTTCTTAGGCTAGATTGTGCCTACTTTATTCCATCTTTTTCTTAAAAATCAAAACTTTTTTTTGAAATTTTTGTTGCCCTTTTTCACACTTTTTCCCAGCTCTATAACACCCTTTTTGAGGTGCATGGCTGACCAGGACTGTGCACAATATGTTAAGTTTCCTCCTTGAAGCCAAACATGATTGTGTTAGATTTCCACAATTATTCCCTTATACATTGGGACTTTACTACCACTGTATCATGTGCAACAGTCATGCAGGGACTGTTACGGGCACTCAGCACTTTCTCCAGGTCAGGAGTGGGCTGGAGAGCCATCCACTCAGACAGACTGCCTGGCCCAGGCTAAATTCAAGCCCAGAGAATAAAAGGTTCCCCTGTGCTAAAAGTTTACTACAGGCACATTTCACAGTCCCCTGGAAGCGGGTCAGTTTCAGAGCCTCTAGAATGGATTGTGAGCCACTGCTGCCCTTTCTCCATGATGGTGGCAGCAACTGACCATGGCCATAAGAACATAAGAGGAGCCCTGATGGACTGGACCACAGTCCATCAAGTGCTGCCTCTGTTTCACACAGTGGGCCACCAATTGCTTATGGACATTTGTGACACCCATTGTTTGGTTACTGTATTTAATGTGTATTGAAAGTGTTGTATTTTAAGCACGTGTATTGTATTTGTTCTGTTCTTGCTGTATTCCTTGTATTATAACGTAAGTATCAGAGTAGCAGGTAAGAAGTGGGTAAGACTCCCCTATTAGAATAAAGGAGGGAGGAAAGGATACCTAGAGGGGACACAGCCAATCAGACGACAGCTGGTGCCTGTCAGGAGGTATTTAACCCACCTCCCAGGAAAGCAAAGGGTTCTATCCTTGGGTTTCCAGGAAGGGATAATGTGTGTGTGGCTGCCCTGTGCCTGAGGGAAACACCAGTACAGTTCCAGGGTTCCAGAGCTTAGGGAGAAGGCCTAAGGGAATCCTTACAGTAGCCTGTGGGTATAGGTTGCTAGATAGAGTGTCTCTGAGAAGACTTTGATATTTATTTATGTGTTTGCCTGTTCCTTCACAAGTTGTAAGCAATAAGCCATTTTCTTGTTTATTTCAAAGAGGCATCTGCCTGCAGTATTCATTTGAGTCTAGTAGGCCTTGGGACGAGAGAGAGGAAAAGCTGTGGTGGACTCTTTAGCCTGTGGGGGCTAGGGAAGCAATGGCCAACGCTTTTATTAATTATAAAACTAATTTATTTGCGAGCACTTGTTAGTCAGAGGACAGAAGAAGTGAAGGCCTGCCCAGGCTGTAGGGTCGCCTCATCATCCTAAAGCAGAAGACAAAGGGTAAATCTTCACCTGCACTTGACTCCCTGAAAATGGCCTTTAGAGGCATCCTGCCTGACTCTCCAACCTGGAAGCAGTACCTAGGTATCCATTCTAGCAGCTACTTGCCCTCCACAAAGTTATCTAATTCTTTCTTATACCTATCCAGGCTGGTTGATGTCACCACCTCTTCATATTTGCAAAGCAGGTTTTCCGGCTCTGCAAATACAGCACTCCCAGGTGCAAATTCTGTACCACGATGCAAACCAGGTGTGTTTGACCCGGGTCACTGTGTGACCAATTTGAAAACAACTCTTCAGTTGAGCAGAAGATGGCCTGTCATTGCATTCCAATGCATCCACGCTACCTCCGCAGAGAGCCCACCTTCCCACCCTGCTCTCCTGCCCCACAAGGCTGCATGCCTCCGCCTGTATGGCCACCGTCTTTCACCACCACCCGTTCTCAGGTTTCTTCAACTGCTGCTCATTGGCAGAAGCAGCCCACATGCCCTCTGTATCACACACTGACAAATCATTCTCCAGAAATTCAATCAATCAATTCTAAGCTCAGTGGGCCCCAAAGTGTCTGTGTTGCTGTCACAGGAAAGTGGCAGGGAATCACCATTGCTACAGCAAGAAACCTGAAAATAGGGTGGTTCAAGACGATGAGTAGGCAGGATGGGCCATGCAGCTGGCAAAAAGCAAGGAAAATATAATTACAGGCATGGATGTGTGTGCAGATTTTTCAGTTTCTCCAAGTGCTTCATCCTGTCTTAGCATTCATCTCCCCTGGCTTCAGGATGTATTTGTTTTGAGCATCTGAAAATGTCACCAAAAATGTACATTTGGGTGTTTTTCCACTGCCACTAGAAGTACCCATTAAGTACCCATTAATGGGTACAAAATGCCATTAAGTACCCATTAATGGGTACTTCTAGTGACAGTGGAAAAACACCTTTTGTCTCATCTGTATGAGGCTAACTGAAACCCCTACATTTCCCTCCCTAATCTCCATCCAGACCGCTCCACAAAATGCATTGCCTACATCCAAATTCTAAGATTTCTACTGGATTATTATAGGATTTCTGTACTGCCCTTCACCATGGTTTCAGGGCAGCATACAAAATAAAACAATCAAATGCTAAAACTGTAAAGATGAAAAAATAAAACAGTAAAATACTAGGTGGCTGTAAAAAGAGGAAAATGAACCAATCAATAAGAGATTATCTAATTCCCAAATGGGTAAGTGTAAAGATATCTAAAAATGTCTGCAAAGGATGCCTAGCAAATTTCCCATGAAAGGCTGCTCTGTAGAAGGAGAGACTGTTCCTAGCAACCATCCCCTGTACCTTGTCAAGGGACAGTATAGTGGGAAAGGATTATCATGATGGTTTCAGACAGCAAGTTGGTCATTGTGAAAGTCATACAGGGCTTTTGGTGTTAGCATTAAAATTTTGAATTGGGCTTGGACACCAATATGAAGCCAGCACCTCTTTTTGAGGAAAGGAACAATGTGATTGCAACTGGAAGTACTCGTCACTCTCCTGGATGTTGCATTTTGCACACGGTGTAAACTCCAAACTATCTTCAAGGGTAGCCCCACACAGAGCACAAGTTTGTGTGTCTTACATGCACAGGGACCATGCTAATCTTTTCCCTATTGTTCCAATCTTAGTATATGTACTGCCAAAGCGAGCCAACGTAAATGACCCTGAGACAACACTGGTTCCAATTATTTCCTAGTGGTTACATTCTTATCAGCTACATCAGTGATGGCGAACCTTTTGAGCTCGGTGTGTCAAAATTCGCAAGAAAACCTAGCTTAACTCGGGTGCTGTGTCACATCTAGAAATATCCAAAATTTTGTGATATTTGTAGCTTTAGTAAAAAAAATTATATTTTTGATATATGTATTTTATTAAAAGCAAAAACAATTCTTTACGTTAGTGACTTTTGTTGCTGAATTTCATTTGCTAAATCTTCAATTAGAAGTTGGTATTTCATACACTTCAAGAACAAGCAAGCACTACATGCCCAGGTGCCAGGGTGACCAGGTGTGTCACCCAAAAGGGCTTGGTGTGTCACCTGTGACACACGCTTCATAGGTTGGCCATCACTGAGCTGCATCAAAGGAAAAGCAGCATCAGTGGTATACAAGGCAAGGGTGCCTGGTGTTACAGAGATTCAAAGATGGCAACATGAGGCCTTTTCGCACTTAGGTCAGTAATGAATAATTAGGGAACTTCTGGGGAAGGGGATCTGCACTGGGAGGAGGATGCTATAGCCTCCAAGTGCCTCCTGCCTGCCCAGTAGTTCCCTAATTATTCAGTAGGTGTGGAGCACAAAGTAGTGCTACACATCCTTAGTAACCTTATCCAAGGACTTAACAAAAGGGTACAGCAGTGAGCATCTGCACCTCTTCCGGTGCTCCGGGGTTGTCTGAGGTGCTGTGCAAGTGTGCTGGTACCTGGGAGAACCATAGTCACAACTGTGAATGCACAGAGTGTCCACATCATCATGGCAATGTTGCTGGCAGATGCGCAGTCGCGGAGGGTGCCGCAAACTAAATGGCAGTGCCCTGAAGTGACTGACCGAACACATGGAGCATGAGGTGTAAGTGACTAGAGCTTGCAAGTGCAAGCGCTAGTTAACTTTGGGTGATTGTACCCCTTTCCCATCCAGTGGGCAGGAAGGGAAGTACAAAATCACCTTTCGAGTGCACTAGGCCGAAGTAATAGGTCAAGGATAAGAATGAGCTGTATATACATTAGAAGTTAGATTGTCTTACTTTGTGGCTATCAGATGTACAGATTGTTGTACAGATTATTTTAGTTGGACTACCACATAAAGCTAAATTTCTTCCACTGTGTCCCTTAGTATCATTCAGGAATTCAGATCAAAGCATCTCCTTCTGCTGTAATATAACTCAAAGTAATAGTTTTCACTCTTGGGACTGTTTTTATTTGTCTTCAGTAAGCTATTGTGAATAAACCAAAACACTATAAAGCTGGCACCCTAACAGCAACACAAGTTCCTGCAATAAACTCCAGAGATCCTATTCCTATAGAGCAACATATTCTAGCCCCATTATCAAGGGATCAATCACCTGCTGACAGAAGACAAGCAAGGCTGTCTCAGTTCAAAGGAATAAATGGATACAAATTGCACATGAGAAAGAATGATGCTCAGAAACCACCATTACTGTTACATGTAAGGCAGTAATTCTAAACTGATGGGACTTCAAGGGAAATTCTGTTGTGAAACCTTGAGTTATAATTAATCAGGAAACTTCAGCTCAATTATTTATGGTATTTTAAAAGAAATGTGCTTACAAATGCTATCTCCAACACATCATTGTAAATTGTCATCAAAACTATTTTGAGTCTATCTCATATGGACTTGAAGTCACTTCTCTGTGTTGGAGTGGGTAACAGCAAAGGTTTCAGGTGCTATGGAACTCCACTCTTGTTTTCCTGCCTTAGCCAACACAACAAAAATGAAACAGCATTTCTAGTACACATTCTCCTATCATCCCAGTAACTTGCAATCACCTACTCCAAGTATGTGTAATAAAAAAGGATTTCCTTTTCAAAGGTCACAGCAAAAAATGTTGCCCTCCAGCAGATTCTTAGCACATGGAGATTTGTATGGCAGAATGGTAACAATTCCTCTACTTTCTTAAGGAAAGAATGAGGTAAGTTAGATCAGCAGGTCTCATTATTCTAACCTCATTTGATATGGAAAAACAGTATTTATTAAAATATACAGAAACAGAGGTAAGAGTTGGTTGATTTTGTTTGTTACATAGAATAGGAACAGTTCCTTTTAGGATTAGAGCTCCCAAGGAGAACCAGTAGAGCAATTGAGGTGGCTACCTTTGGATCCTCAGCTTTGATCTGTCTCTGAATCACATTCTGATCCACTGCATATCAAATTCAGTTTAGAGAAATCAAAGGCACCATCCAGATGAAGCCCTGATTGGGATTGGTCATTTGATTGTAGCACCCTGCAGGAGAGTCAAAGTCAAACAGACAAAGCTCCAATGTGGTCCTCCTCACTACCTGGAACCGTTCTGTGGGAACACCTTCCCCCACCTGCAGAGCTGAATTCCCTAAGTGAGGGATGCTTGCTAGCAACCAGAAGTCAACTTGCAAATTGGGCTGCATACAGTGTATGTGGCCTAGAACTTCTTAAATAGGATCAGCACAGGGATGATGCAACAAACAACACGTTTCCCCCATCTTTATTCAGCTGTCACATAGCAGCTTCAGAGTCCTTTCTCCTACTCTCATGGGAAAGCATCCCTTTTGGCCACTGGAGCAGGAGGCGATTGATTGATTGATTGATTGATTGATTGATTGATTGATTGATTGATTGATTGATTGATTGATTGATTGATTGATTGATTGATTGATTGATTGATTGAATTTTTATCCTGACCCGTTCCCAGGGGTCTCCAGGAAGGTTATAGGAAAAAAATTATAAAATGGATGCATTAAAACAATTATAGTGGCTGAAAGAGGGGGAAGAAGCAGTTTCCTCAGCCAAAGGCCAGCACAAACAGATGTGTCTCTATAGAATTCTTGAACCTATGTAGTGAGGGTGCCTGACACACCTCAGGATTGTACCTGATATGGGGATATGCAGCCATGCTCCCCTCCCTACCCCATGTCAGCCATTTTAGGCCCATGTAGATGCAGCCAAAGTTTTGGCACCTCTCCCCAACATTCTGCCGGTTCTGTTGCATGCGCCACCATTAACAACACCTAGCTGACAATTCTTTGGCCAAAGATGATATGAAATGTAGTTCAAAAAAGGACATTTTTCCTAAAAGCTGCTCCTAAATACAAGCATGAGAAATGAATATAAAGATTGCTGCAGCTATTGTCTTAAGAACGTAAGAATACAAGAACATAAGAGTAGCCGTGCTGGATCAGGCCACAGCCCATCTAGTCCAGCGCCCCGTTGCACACAGTGGTCCACCAAATTCTCATGGGCATCTCAAGCAGAGACAAGGACAAACCTTCTCCTGTTCTCAAATCCCAGCAAATTGCCTTAGAAGCATCCTGCTTGTGCCCACAGACTGAAAGAGATACTTAGGCATCCATTCTAGTAGCCATTGACACATCTGCCATCCATAAATTTGTCTAACCCTTCCTTAAAGCAATCTAAGCTGGTAGCTGTTACCATCTCTTCTGGCAGCAAATTAAGAATATTTACTGAAAATAAACAGGGCTCTGTATGGATGATGATCCATTCCTCAACATGAACTGAACATTTTTGCAACTAGAAGAATGGTTTCCAATACAGACAAAAGACTCTTCGCTTCTCACAATACCATTTAAGATGCTCCGCCATTTTACATCCTGTCATTTGTCTAGCAAATGCTATTCAAAATATGGTAAAAAATGGCCATTTATTGATAATCACTTGAGAAAGCTGAACAATCATCAGCTAAAGGAAACATCTGCTGTTGGTATCACATTCTGCACTGAATGCTCTTAGGCAAAAGCAGGTAAAGGTATTGTCAGCTTGGGACAGAAAGAGACAAAACCTCCTAAGGTTATGAATAATATGACATGAATAAAATGCTTCTAATTAAATACAAGAACTTTAGATAGATGGAACTATCCAGCTCCAAGTTCCGAAGGAAGTTTTTCATGTAACACGTAATTGCATATGGAATTCATTGCACAAGATGCTTAAAAGGCTCTCATTAAAACATTGTGCAAAGTTTGGAGAAGAGGACTGTCTGTGGTTATTAGACATGATAATGAAGGATGGGACTGTATGGGATTTAAAGGCTTTCCATTTCTTGTGGTTACCAGAATTTGAGAGCAAAGCCTTATC
Organism: Aspidoscelis marmoratus; assembly: GCA_014337955.1. Lineage (NCBI taxonomy): Eukaryota > Metazoa > Chordata > Lepidosauria > Squamata > Teiidae > Aspidoscelis > Aspidoscelis marmoratus. The sequence goes on along the minus strand of MTQE01001141.1, from coordinate 30,192,226 downwards.
ACACTCTGATCTTCCACCTGTTGGTGGCTGCTGCAGCCTGATGCATTGCCTCTGCAACAGTCAGAGCTTTCCTATAATCCAGCAAAGGATTCTTGAGCTCGTCTTCCCACAGGGGGCTGCCAAGGCCAAGCCAGAATTAGTGCTAAAAATGAACACTGCCAGCCCACCATTGTCTTGTTTGCCGTGATCTGTGATCTGTCACACAGAATGAAAACAGAGGTGGGAACAGATGCACATTAGTCCCAATTTAGTACAGGAGGAACATGTTATAAGTGTTACTGCAGCCCAGACGAATGTCTCTCTTTTTGAAAACTGAGCATCTGTTTGCGTGTTCATCCTTCCACTACTGGGGGGTGGGGGGATAAAGAGGTCAAACCTCTTTATGTCTGCCTGACGGAGGCTAGCAGCATCCTCAGGCATAGTTTTATTACAAGAAGCACCCCAAGGTCTATTGGGTTTACAATCCATCCATACTCTGCTAGTTATTGTTTACTTTAGCTTAACTCAAGTTGATAATTAGAAATGAAAAATCCTGTATACATCTGACTTGGTGCAAATTTTGAGCCGTTGTGGCTTTATTCAATGTGCAAACAAAAAGCAGAAGCAATCTAAACTGTTTCCCTTGAAATAGAACAGGCAAGATATGCGAAATAAAACTGATTCTTAAATACTGCCCACAGTAAGTACAAGTGGAGCTTGTTTGACCTGTGAACACCGCTGTTTATTCATACCCTTTATTTGTGGCATTTATATTCTATTTTTCTCTCAGAGAGCTGCAGACATTATTCTCCTCTCCTCCATTTTATCTTCACAACAACCCTATGAGGTGGGCTGAGAAGCAGTAACTGGCTCAAGCTGACCCAGTGAGTTTCCATGGCTGTGTGAAGATCTGAACCCAAGGGCTTCTAGGTCTTAATTGGTCAACCTGGGGCAGAGATAACAGAAATGGGATAAAATGTTATTGTACAGCTGGAGTACTGGGGGGAGAAAGGCTTTAAAGGAAACAATTTGATCCATTGCTTGACATTTAATGTTTGAAAATATTAACAATTCAGCTCCAATCTGTTCCATGGGAGAGGGTGGGTGGGGTGTTTTATTGCATTGTATCATTTTGTGGACGATTATGATTATACTAATAAAAATTAAAAAATTAAAAATCTGGGGTAGGGATGTACATGAATGGGTTTCCTGACATTTGATTCATACCAAAAATGTTAGAAAATCTGTATTTATTCTAATAGGTCCCCTTCAAATGCGGTAGGATTTTTTTCAATATCAATGTATTCGTATGAATTCGTACAAATATCTGATATGTATCCAATAATGAACAAATACGATATATATCCCGTAACATATCTGTGCTCTGAAAGCATCAAATCTGGCCTGAATCTACTTTTAATTCACTCTCAATCCATGTTGAATGCACTCTGGATCCGTTGCAGATGTGACAGGTGCAGCTGTTTTCCCACCTCCCCAGTTTTACAAATGTTAATGTACGAATGTTCTGCCCCAGGTAAACTCTACGGTAAGCTCTAATGCTCCACCCTCCTTCTCCACAAACCCACTTCTTAAAGAGACAGTCTAACATTCTCTTCTAATAAACAAGGCTCTAATTAACATAAACAAACTTGTTACAGAGACATGACAGTGAATGTCATAACATTTGATTCATGTACAAATGTCCGAATTTGTAAGAATTCATACGAATAACAAATGATACGAATATTCGTACGCATCCCTAACCTGGGGCCCTTCTGCATGCTACTGCAGATTTCAGCAGGCCCTGTAGTCTGTACCGGCATGCAGATGGCAGGTCCCAGTTCCAAAATATAATCCAGTGTAAAAAAAGGACCCTGTATACTAACTCCTGTACACTAGTTCACTTTTTTATACCTGTATAGGTGCTGGATGTATGCCTTATGTTTGTATGTCCTGATAGTGCTGACCATTCATGAATGATTAGATGCTCTCTTGGGATGCAGGTTTGCACCAGAACAAGGAAACTCCCATTGGCTTTCCTCTGAACACAGAGAGGACCCAGAACACAGACAGAGCTCTTTTGTCTTTCTCATCATGATTATTCCAAAGCATCTGACCTTGGTGCTTCCTCTATAGGACACTCATTCTGCACCCCTATATCTATTTCCCGCAACTTTTGTTGCCAGTCCCTCTTATTAGTACAACATTCTGAATGCAGGATTAGGAAACCCAGCAGAGCAATCACTTCTAATTAGGACTGGAGAAAACATAGGCAATAGGTCAGCATTCCTCTTCACAGAACAAGCCGTGAGACAGACAGACACCCCACTGAGATTCTAGCACACTCACATTCCTGGGAGCCCTATATATTTGTCAAGACAGAGGAGGAAAAACTTTAATTTAATGGTCCTGATGTAGCAAAACTTCAATCACTCATTGAGTAGTGAGCAGGTTGTTTGAAATATCTTTAGAATCAGGAGGAGGGGAGATCATAAAGCTGTGCATGATTATAAACCATCTCTGTCTGCCTGTGATTTTTTACACTGTAAAGCTTAAGATGCAGGATTCTCTGCTTTTTAACGTAGGGTAGCCATGTGCAAGGGGAGGGTAAAGATGCTTTCTTCTGGGAGCGGAGACCCCGCACCCCTGACAGATACTAACAAGAAAAGTCAGAATTGTCCCTCTTCCAAATTGTAACTCTTCCAAACCTCCCTAATGATGAATGCAGATTTGGGGCATGAACCACCACACGCTAGACTAGAGTCTGCTACTGGCCTACAGTGTAAGGGGAAGGAAAGAGTTAACTGAGCCATCTGTTTGGACAATGGATGCAAATATAGCAAGGCAGCCATGTTTGTCCTGACACCTCTCACGAGCTTCTTGCCCAATGGCTCATCTAGAGTCATTCTGAGGAGAACACATCGCACAATGAAAACACACATATGGTTCTGCAACCAAATTATGCACATTCTCAGTCTGGCATAAGACAGCAAAGCAGGCTGACTTGCATCCCACATGCCCCTTGCCTCATGTGAGAACCTCATGGCATATACATACTATTTTGTGACAAACGTAGCGAGTTACCCACGCAGAACTGGAAGCAAATTCACACAGCCCTTAACAGAATTATTTTGACATCGTTCCTCACTTTGCCTCATCATCTGCAACAACCCCAAGTGAGCTCTTGATCTCTAATGGGCTCTAACACTAACCCTGACCATGGCTGGTGCATCAGCTGAAGCCCTTCTTTGACAAAGATGACTTGGCCACAGTTATCCATCCCCTGGCAACCTCCAGATTGGACTACTGTAGTGCACTCTACATGGGGCTGCACTTGACGATGGTTCGGAAGCTGCAGCTGGTGCAGAATGCAGCTGCTAGACTGCTGACTGGGACAAATGGCCAGACGCACATCACGCTAGTCTTAAAACAGCTGCACTGGCTACTGATTTGCTACCGAGCCCAATTCAAGGTGTTAACTTTAACTTCTAATGCCCTAAATGACTTGGGCCCCAAATATCTGAAGAAATGTCTACTCCCATATCGACCTGCCCGTGCCTTAAGATCTGGAGCAGAGGCCCTCCTGGTTGTCCCACTATCCTCAGCAGCAAAAGGGGTGGGCACCCAGGAGAGGCCCTTCTCAGTGATGGCCCCCAGGCCATGGAATAGTCTCCCTCTTGAGGTGCATCTGTCACCTTCATTGAACATGTTTAAGGAAGGCAATGAAGATACACCTCTTTGCCCTGGCCTTTGGATAAATGGAAATATACAGGGTCTTCCCACTTTACAGATACTTTTGTTGTGTTAATATATGTCTGATTTTAAATGTTGTTACCCGCCCTGAGACACTTGGGTATAGGACAGATAGAAATGCACAACAACCACCACCTTATCATCATACTGGAAGCCCTGCCAGAATAGGAGGAGAACCTTGCCATCCCTCCAGGGGTGGTGGTCTAGTGGTGGCAGCCTAGACCCCTCTGCCCTCCAGGCGCCTCTCAAGCCTGGCTGGGACACTGACGTCTTGGAGGAGGAGATTCTTTGTGGGACTGGAGACTCTGGTCACCTGCTCTGGACTCCACTTGGCCTCAGCTGCCTCATTTGTTCTTTGTGTGTGCATTTTGGCTTAATTTGCAATATTTTGTATGATGTGCAATTTTTATAATGTATTTTATTATAACATTTTGATCATTATTTTGCACTGTATATTTTCTGTTTGTTGTAAACCTTCTTGGGCAAATTTTCTTTTGGAAAGGCAGTCTACAAACAAAATGGAAATGAAAAAAGAGAGAGCACTGAACTAAAACCTAGGATTATTTCCACACTGTGCACTGTGGGATACGATGCACAGAGCTCCTTTTAGCTTGAACCAAGTGATTTGGGTCCAGAATGGGAGAAGTGCTACGGAACATGTCAGCAACTGTCCAGAAGAAAGCTGATTGTCCTACCCTATCTGAAGTTCCATGGTCTCTGAAGCTGCAAGTTGCTTGCATAGGACCAGCTCTGGAAGCAGGCATTAAACAGGCACCAAGCTCTATGTACCACTTGGCCTCTTCTGGTGTCTGCACTGCAGAGGCTGGAGAAGCCAACAGCCTCAGAACGCTTGGGAGACCACATTAAAATGGTCTTTTGTTGGTGTGCTCCCCAGCATGGATTTTGCACTGGGAAGTACTCCACATGAAAGACGTATGCAGCCAGTGGCATTCTGAGGGAATCTAGATCTCTGTTAGAATGCTCCATCATGCATCATCCAGCTCCAATGAATAGGCCATGTTGAAGCTTCCAAGGAGTCCCAGGAGATGATCTCCACTTGGCCATGAAAGCTTATGAGATGATTTGGGGGCTGTCACTGCTTCAGACCCACTCATTGCTCCCAAACTACCTTAATCACCCTAGTTGGTGACACGTCTGTAGTTTTTTAAATCTTTCACCATGGTATCCTACTTCTATGACTTTGGGGTTCTGCTACTACTATGGCCAAGACAAGAAAAACATTATTTCTCTCTTGTAGCTTTTGGGTTGTTATAAGAATATCAGAGGAGTCCTGCTGGATCAGGCCATTGTCCAACTAGTCCAGTGCCTTATCTCACACGATGGACTACAAGTTGCTTCTAGACATTCTCAAGCAGAAGAAAAAACAAAACCTTCACTTGCCCCCAACTCCCTGCAAATGACCTTTAGAGGTATCCTGCCTGTCTCTCCCAACCTGGAAGGAGTACCTCGCCGTCCATTCTAGTTGTCATTGAGAAACCTACCCTTCATGAATTTGTCTAACCTTTCTTAAAGTTAAACAGACTGGTTGCTATTACCACTTTTTCTGGTAGCATGTTCCATAGGCCTAACTTTCCTGCCCGTCAGTTTGAGTGCTCCCGGTTCTACTGTTGTAAGATGAAGAAAAGATTTTTCCACATCATGCATGATTTCACGTACTTCAGTGAGGCCACCTCGTAAACAACAAAAGCAGTAAAGGTTTTGCCTTTGCCGTCAGTTCATTTGGTGAAGATGCACCCACCCCTCCATTTATGTCTTTGGCTAAAGAATAATCTTCCTCTCCCTGGCAGCTTCTTCGTTGTTGTGATGAGTCGCTTGCAACCTGCTGCAACCCATTGTTAGAGCAATATGACAGAACAGTGAAAGGCAGAAATAAACAGCGTAACCAAATGCAACGTGAAACCCCTTAAACACCTGTACAGTGCTGACTTGCACTATGCAGAGCAGGAAACAGGGTAGGGGTTGAAAGCAGGGGTGACAGACAACCAAGCCAGAGGTTTGGAAAAACTATCTTTACTCCTTAAAAATCCTTTCTGGCATCCCTCCAAAACAAACAGATGTGCATGTCTCTGCAATGGTTACATAGCCTATCAGTAAACTGTTAGCATTTCCTGAAGGTTGTAAAGTTATGCTTGGATTGACACGCTGGAAAGCAGAAGCCTACTTTCATTCTTCCTTAAGAGGAGGAGATCTGAATTAAAGTGATCAAAATGCAGTAATACTTTTTTAGTGTGGAACTTTCAGTATTGAGTACGCACGGCTGCCCTTCCTCTCCTTCTAGACAGGCCATCCCGCATGTGTAGCTTTAGCCTTCCAACAAGGTTAGATACCTCCTCAAGGTCCAAGGATCTTTGGTTGAACTACTCCTTCCCTACTCATAATTCCTCCTGTCAGATTGCAGAGGGCAGCAAAGGTATCTGGTTGTAAACCCAATGTTCTTTCTCTGAGGAAATGCTGGAAATTTAAAGTTGTATAGCTGAGAGTTCTGCAGGGGTTTAATCACTGAGCTTTATTGCCTTAGCAACAGCACAGTATTGTTGCACTTTTCATCCTGAACAACAGAATGGTGCTGCTGTGCTGTTGCCTCAGAGCTGGATTCCACCACTCCAAAGCAAGTCCACTGCCTCTTGGACCATTAGCTCCATTCCCCCCCTCCCCCAATTCCCTTTTCCTCTATTCCCAATGGGAACTGTCAGGTCCTGGCAGAATTATGTTACTGACAGCACTTTAAGAAAAGTCCCCCCCCACCCCTTTCTGGCTCCTTTGCTCATTTTTTTTTTAATCTCTATGGCCTATCTTGAAAAAGGAAGTGGTATTTTATTCTATAATTTTTTTTAAAAAAGATTTTATTTGGCAGGAAATACAAAGGAAAAAAGCAACAAATACTGTAGTAGAAAAAATGTTCAGTCATCTTTACTTATGTATGGGCTTGATAAACAAAAACCAGGCACCATTTTGTAAAAAAAAATCAGCAAAGGATGGTTTGAGGGATGGAGAGGTAATTCAATTGAAAAGATAGCTCATATAGATTTTTATAGAGAAGTGTAATAGACTTTATGCATGTGTGTCTGACTTCCATGAGATGGAAATCTATTGCTCTGTTTTTCACCCACTTCTCACTTCCCGTTTAAGAGGGGACCTGATTGAAGTGTATAAAATTATGCATAGTATAGA
>MTQE01001141.1:30165709-30183442 GCA_014337955.1 Aspidoscelis marmoratus | reverse complement strand
CGCCCCAGGGGAATCCAAAACGCTGATAGCCTCCTCCTGCCCAATCCCCTGCTCTCCATCTCCCCCCCCCTCAACTCTCCGCACGCACTCCGAAGCTGTAGCGCTGCTGTGTGAAGGCTGCTCCAAGAAGTTCAGGCTTGCAAGAGAAGAAGTGATCCAAAAAAAGTTTTTGCTTCAGATCAGGCAGGGAAACACACACACACCCAATGACGTCCGCAGAATATGGACAGCCACTGGGTAGATTGCGATTGGAGGAGGGAAACCCTGAACACGCAATCTCATCCCTGAAACGGTACTGTCCACACAGAAAAAAATGAAACACGTATCAAGCGCACAATCCGGTGTGAGACCTCTTGAAATCAGGATTTATTTTAAAACGGTTTAACGTGGTTTAACACGGAAGAAGCGTGTTAAGCCGAACTGCCGTCTGGCCAAGGAGAACTCAAAACGTTTTGAATTTGAGATAACGATGCCGTGGGGATGAGGCTATGGAGGAGTATCTTCACTGCCCTCTTAAACATAGCCAATGAAGGGGCCTGACGCACTTCACCGGGGGAGACTATTCCATAGCCTGGGGGCTATCACTGAGAAACCCTCTCTTTTACTACTGATGGTGGCGGGACAACCAAGAGGTTGTCCTCTCCTCCAGATGGATATGGAAAAAGGCATTCCTTTAGATATCTGGGCCCCAAGTCATTAGAAGAATGACTCAACAAAGCAGAATTCCCATAAGGAGCTGAACAAGGAGAAACAACAGAATGTCTTGAGGATCCTTTTGCTGATCTCAGCAGGCATTTTCCTCAACCCTACATTTTGTTTATGTGCATATATCCATTCTGTTCTCTTATTTCCTCAACTCTTGCACTGAACTACCATTAGGGACATGATAGTCAAGGAGTAAGGAAAAGAAATGTAGAAGCTGTAACAGATCCAAACACAAAGCTGTTAATTCTGAAGTGGCTGACTTTTTAAGAATTGTAGACTGGACACAAGCACAGCTAGGTGCCCTTGATTGGAAGACAAGGGAAATAATGACTATGTATCCCTCGAGTGAAGCCTGACAGAGAGTGTTGCAGGAAAAAAAGAGGATTAGTGGACCTTCTAAAGGAATATAGTAAAGGAAACCTAATAATGGGCCTGTTCAAATATTCCACTGTGGTGCAGAGGAAGGCATCTGCACTTCAAGTACTGGTGCACTCATCAACCAGCCCATCAGCACTTGAATAACTGTACCTGGACATTGCCATGGTGATTGGCATGTGGCCTTCAAATGTGCACCTGCAGCCATACCACCCCTCTCTCACAGCTTTGGAAGAGGGGGTACGAATGCTACTGACCAACTGCTCCCAGTCAAGCTGTTGAGAACTTTTTACGTGTCCACGTCTACTGAAGATGAGGCCATCTAGTGGTTGCTCCTGGACACACCAGGATGATAGCAGCAGTGTGGTGTGTGGACAAACCTCCCCTGGAGTGTCTGCAACTGCTCCAGGAAGGTAAGTGTGAGCAGGCCCAGTGAGTAGCAGAACAAAGGAGCCCCAAGGAAGAAGCAACTGAAGGACTAAAGAGATACATGGGAACACAAACCACTTTGTGGTTAGTACTTCAATGCCATTCACCATAAAACTGACAGCAGTATAGAAGGGCAATAAAATAAGGCCTTCGCACAAACGCCATTATGAAAAAGATAGAAGAATTGCATAAGTACAGCAAATGCTGCCTGTGCAATGAGGTTGAAGAAACAGCAGAACACCTAATATGTAGCTGTAAAAAAATCAGCATAAACGAACTATAAATAAAGGCATAAAATGGCAACTGTGATCCACTGGAATATCAATAGGAAATATAATTTACCAGCAGGCAAAAAGTGTTGGAAACACAAAACTGAAAAAGTGATAGAAAACAGGCAGGTTAAAGTATTGTGGGAGTACAAACAGATAAGCACCTTGCAGACAATTCACTTGATATAACCATAGTTGAGAAAAGCTGAGTGTGAATTATGGCTTACACCTGGTGATAGCTGAGTTGAGGGAAAAGGTCAACTGGAAAAAGTTAATTATATCAATATATAGCTGGGAAAGGTTTCTAGATATAAAAAGACCTGTAAATTGAACAGTTGTGCCAATAGTTACTGATACCCTTAGTGTAGTTCCAAAAGAGCTGGAATGACATCTTAACATCTGCAAGCATGCTTGGAAGAAGCTGCTTATCTAGACCCATTTCAATCTGGCTTCAGGCCCGGTTATGGCACGGAAACCACCTTGGTTGCCCTGGTTGATGACCTTATCTGGGAGAGACACAGGGGGCATGCTACCCTTTTGGTTTTCCTGGACCTCTCATTGGCTTTTGATACCATTGACCATGATATCCTTTTGGAGAAACTGCGGAGTTTAGGAGTGGGAGGCAATGCTTGGCACTGGTTCTGCTCCTATATCCAGAACAGATCCCAGATAGTGGCTGTGGGAGACACTGATTCGACACCCTGGGAACTCACCTGTGGGGTTCCTCAGGGGTCAATCTTATCTCCCATGCTATTTAACATCTATATGGAGAGGTCATTAAGAGATTTGGAGTGAGGTGTCATCAGTATGCGGATGATACCCAGCTCTATCTCTTTGTACCATCTGAATCAGGAGAGGCGGTTGAAGTGCTTGACAGTTGTCTGGAGGCGGTAATGGGCTGGATGAGGGTGAATAAATTGAAGTTGAATCCAGACAAGACAGAGGTGCTGTGTGTCACAGGGTCTCGAGTCCATGTAGTTGGGAGATACCCTGTCCTTGATGGGGTTGCAATGCCCTGGAAGGGACAGGTGTGTAATTTGGGGGTACTCCTGGACTCTGCGCTAACACTTAAAGCTCAGGTGCAGGCTGTAAATAAATAAATAACATGTTGGGCACTGATATAGGTTTCATCCAGATAAGGGATATATAGTGTAATAATGTCTGGGCGATGATGGAATTGCCACATGTATCTGTGGCAACCCCACCGTACCCCTGCTATATGAGGTGGGGGGAAACTGCTATACCGAATTCCGGGAAAACCAGACTCTGATCATTGGTTTTCCCAAAATAACATTATAATTTATCTTCTGGGTAGAGCTGCTGTCCTGGGCATAGCTACACCAACTAAGCACAACAGCACTAGGGGCAGCACCAGTTCTGTGCCGTTACCTCTGATTGTCCTAGGTCCTTGAGAAGGATATGACGGTCGGAGTCCCAAACCAATCAGGGCCATCTACAGACTTCATAGAATATTACACTGATTGCTAATAATATCAGTATTGGAAGGAAATCCTTCAAGGAGTCAAAACAAAAGGGATAATTTAAACAGTACTAACCTTTCCCCTTGTGATTCTTGCAAATTCATAAAAACATTTTGATCTTTTCTGATCCTCCTTCTTCACATCTATGGATAATGATAAATACTGAAATGTCTGTTAACTATATTGACTATCCCTGACATCCACTGAATGTGTAAATAATGGAAGAAACACTTCACCCTTTCACCTTTGTAGTCAAAATCTCTCAAATTTATGAGCGTGTTAGAAATTCATTCTTTTATAATTTGTAAATAGAAGTCTCATGAGGTGCTAACACATGCATTTCCCCATCCCTGTTTTCTTTCAGTTTCACACTATAAGTTATGAATTCATTGAACAATCAGAAGGCACTGCATATATTTATGGGTGGCTTTTGAGCTTTGTGAGAACCACTATGACAACCTCTGTAACAATTACATAGCTATTCTTTGCACAAATTGGACTTTGCTTACTTAATACAATTTCCAGAAACTTGGAATAACACAATTTGGCCTTTGCAGCATCACTGACTTAACATGAGTAAATTAGGGTTCCATCTGTCATTCCTCCTGTCCTCTCCAGCTCCTCAGAGGAAAGTCCACTCCTGCCAGCCAAAGTGAGGGAGACACCACAGGGGCCAAATATGGAAACTGCTTCTGTCCCCCCAAAGTGGGATAGTTCAGACTCAGATGATATGCAACGTCCTGAGCCGAGATCTCTCAGGAGAGAACGACAACAGCTGTGCCACTTGGCTGGCCTCCATGCGAAACAGCTGTGCTGCCAGGGGTGCAACGCTCTGTCTTCTACTTAGTGAACGCCCAAATCTGCACTTGCTGTTGCAAAGAATCTCCTCGGCAACTCCCAATTTGTGTGAACCCTGACTTTCTGAGCTTACGACAGCTCTCTGGAACCCCGACTCCACGTACTCTGTATCCCCAAGAACTCTTGTAACTGACTTGGTGTTTCGCTGCCACTAGCTGGACGTGTGTGAGTGGAAGTGCTTCGCTGGTACCACCTGCTCTGAACACAACAGCATCCATACAACAGAAAGGGCCCACTGAACAAGAAGGACATAGCATTTGTATACCCCAAGGTTCACTACTCCACCAAGGGTGCTTGAGCGTCCCCTGAACTGCCCTTCCTGCATAACAGGAAAAAGAATCTGGAAGGCGGTCACTGCCCTTAAGCAGTCATAAGAACATAATCAAAGCCCTGCTGGACCAGGCTGCAGCCTACCCATTTCAGTACCCTGTTTCATACAGTGGCCTGCCAATTGCTTCTGGGCATTCTCAAGCAGAAAATAAACACACTCTTGCTGTCACTGTGTAGCTGGTTACACAGCAGCTCCATGAGCGATTTACTGATATTGTGATCCGGTGCTACAGAGAAGTATTCTCATTGCACTAAAGAGAGACCAATTCAGCCCCATTCTGGTGTGACAACCCCCTCCCCTCCATGTTGCATCTGTTCCCCAGCTTTGAAAAGGATGAGGGGATGAGGCTTGAGGCACCACACACCTTGCCCCTGGGATGGGAAGCCAGCAATTCCACCAGAAAGTTGCCACAATCCACCCTGCTCTGGACATAGCCCAGTGCCTCCTTCATAGCACCACTGGCTTTCACTGGTGGACTGGGGCTATGTGGTTCCCCTAACCACCATTTTCCCAAAGGTGGCAATTATCTACTTAACATAGTTTTGCATTACTCAGTGCTGTGCAGGAACCTACTGCAGTGTTATACAAGCAATGCCTCTGATTTAAGTAGTAACTCCTCAGAAAAAAACAAATATATATGTAGTAATCTGCTAAAGATTCAGCTGAAAAGGAATTTATCAAGCAAAATAACTTAAAGAGATTAAGATGTATTTAATTCCTGCCATAAACTCAAGAGCTGCACAGAAAAACTCAAAGCTGGGTCCTTTAACCACCAAAAATTAAGCATAGTATAGTAAACATGGCTGCGTCTTCTTTTACATTCTCCATGTATCTTAGGATGTGACAATTGGACCCTTTAGCTACACAAGTGGCTTGGGTAGAAGTATTAAAAATTAAAAATAACTTCATCATGAGCTTAGTATTCAACATATGTTAATAGGTTTTCAAAGCTAATCTGCATTTGGCCAACAATTCCAAAACTTATTTCCAGAGGTTAACTTGGAACCATCATTTATGGCAAGAAATCTCATCTTCACTCAAGATCATTACGGTGAAAGAAAGAGTGTGACCTCAGAGACAGAAGAAAAATTAGTTCAAGGCACTGGCAGTGGGTGTTAATTAGGCTAAGAATTCAGCCAGCCCCAGACTGCATCTGCTGCCTCTCAACCCCATAAAATTATTTAGAAGCCATTACTCGAATGAGGACCTCTGAGAGTTCAGAGGACTGAGATCCATCTTGTGCCTGGCAGATGGAAGATCTCATTATGGGAAGTTAGCACCACGTTAGGGAAGAGACTCTCACCTTTGCTAAAATGAAATTAAGCGAATAATCCCAATTAAGGTTTTTTTTTTTCCTTTTGAGCATTATCAAGATGAAGTACTAGCACAGTGAAATTATGGGCTAGAAGAGCAACTGCTTCAGTGTAATGTGACAGAAGCTCCCAAATGCAAGTCTGGCTGCATCCATTTTAATGGCAGCATTAAGGTCCGCTGAGCAAAGTTAGTTAATTCTGAACAAACATTAATGGGGGAAGGGGCTATCCATCCACTGGGGACACATTTTAGTTGATTTTGCCCTCAGAGCTGAAATAAAATATTTAGAAGTTGAAAAAAATAATAATTCGCCACATCTTTGGAGGGAAAATCCATCAATTGAATGCTTTGTTCTCACTTTCTGAGGTCAGGTGTATAACCATTAAGAGGCCCGGCTTGGATGATTTCTTGACTTAATAAACTAAAATATGAATAAACCATGTGGTCATTGCATGAATAAGCTAGGAAGTCTCCTATTAACCATGGTTTCCTGGTTTGTCTAGACCAGGGAAGTATGGATGCCAGTCTCAAGACAAGGCAAGGTGCTAAACTGCACTTTAATGAAATGCCCTGTTTTCCTGAAACTCGAAGCTCCATTTGCAATTTTGAACAAAAGGGGAAACTATATTTAGAACTTTCCAAGTTTGATTGCTCATGCTGCAGAGGAAAGGGTATAGAGGCTTCGTGCAAAGCAAAAAATAAAATATTCCTATTCCTAAGAAAGCATTATGTGACCATTTATGTGCAAGCAAGACAGCTCTGTGCATTTTTGAACATTTATTTGAAAAAAAAATAGATGACTTCCTTAAAGAGGATACAATCTATAAATGCCTGACATCAAGATTTCACCCACCAGCTATTGCATAATGATTTAGTTGATTTAATATATCTCTTCACTATTCCCTGTTCTTCCGAGCCTACACCCCGCTTTGGATGTATCATTCCCATTAATCACAGCCATTTTTACAAGATTGCTCGTTCTTTATGCAGACCATGAAATCTCAAAAGCCTTTATCAGCTTTGTTTTCCTCAATATTTCTGGCAATACCTCCCAAGCTTTGTTCCAAAAGCACAAATAGCTGATGGCCAAAGGCTTGGAAATGGTACGAGGGCATAGATCCTCTTTCACAAAACCAAATAAGAATCCTCTCAGAACAGGGCGGCCAGATGGGAAAGACAATGAGGCTTCTGCACCTTCAATAACTTGAATAGAAGGAGGAACATTGGCAGCTGTAGGCTGCCATGCAGGTAGCGCCTGCTGGAAGTCAGGTGTAATACCCTGATCACCTCTCCATTTCACCACTCTACCTCACAGCCCATTAAAAAGCTTTGGGGGAATAAGCACAGCCCCTTTGGACTATGCCTCAGAAGGATACTTGGTGATTGCAGGTCATTGGATTCAGCCCACTACCAAAGATGGAATCCACTCCTAGGAAAACCAGCTCTGCGTGACACAGATTTGTTACTCCCAGATAAGCCGGACTGGCTTAGTTGTCAAAATAGCCCCACCAGCTGCCCCCAAGCCCTGATACAGGCCAGGAATTCACACACACCCTGCCATAAAGCAGGTTCTTCAAGTAACTGTAGTGATATCTGGTTCCCAATGGCTTCCTGCCTAAAGCCAAGACCATGGTGGCATAGGAGTACAGACAGCTAAGGTGGTCTCCAAGGAAACACAGGTTCCAGCAGAAAAGAAGGCCTAGTTTTAGTGAGAGCAAAGTATGGCCAGGCAGTGGCTCTCACACTTACCTCCTGCTCCAAAGCATGGCGATATTTTGCCAGGCTCTGAAAACAGCTGTTTCTGGGGCCATCACTTCAGCCTGGTAAAATGTCTCCAGAGGGAAACTTTGGCATCAGGAAACTTTTGTTCCTCAGCCTTGGTTTTATTCCAGGCTTCATTCTGAATTATAATGGAATAAGTAAATGGCATTTGGATGCAGCCTTAATGTTTGTTCCCCCCGCCCCCAATGGCTGGTACATCTGAGATGCTGTTCAGGCAGAGAGTGGCAAAGTGGCAATTGTATGTCAACATCTCTTCCTGCAGAGAACCAGGGGCAAAAGCACTATGGACTAATGCTCTGTTAACACTAGGAAAGGGCTCTTACTTCCAGTTGCTGCTTCCCCTATCCCTGTGTGAACAACACCTCTAGTGTACTTAACTAGAGAAAGTAGACAACATTTAAAAAGCTATTATTAATATATGGGCCTCCCATGTAGGAGGGTCTGCTCTGGGCCCCCTGTTTTACATCCACCTACCAATAAAATTTAGTTTTTCTTGGCAGTACCTAGCATGGCTTTTTTTGTAGCAGCACCACAGCTATGGAATTCCTTCCTTAGGAAGGTCACACTAGCTTCATTGTTCTTTAATGCTGATGAGCAGTTGAAATGTCTTTGGGAGCATTGTGTTTTGCTCTTTGTTTATAAAGGTGGCTTTTACCATTGCTCTTAATTCACTTCTTTCCCATCAGTATTAAACTGTAATTCAGCTTGAAGACCTTTACACCTAAGTGAGGTTAAGAAGCAATTTATAAAGAGAAGACCTGTCAGATTTTGTCCTAATGCTATCACCATCAGGACATCTATAGGGTCTTCATTCCCTTGCTAAAAACTTTTAAAAAATTAATCTTTTAACGATCTGCTACAAGTTCCATTTTTACTTTGGCCCTTGATTACAGACTAACTGTGCAATCCTAAAGTAGCAAAGCTTCAGCTAGTTGCTTACTTAGAAGAAAAAGGTTGGCGCATGCAAGCCCTTATCCTAACTGCACTTGTGACAGCTGGACACTGGCTCCACCCAAAGCTTTATCTTTATGAGAACATAAAAGGAACCCTGCTGGACCAGGCCACAGTCCATCTAGTCCAGCATCTTGTCTCACACTGTGGCCCACCAATTGCTTCTGGGCATCTCAAGTCATAAATGAAGATGAAACTCTCACCTGCTCATAACCCCCTGCAAAAGGCCTTCAGAGACATCCTGCCTGCCCCTCCAACCCATAGGAATTACCTAGGCATCCATTATTTTAGTCACTGGTTCACCTGTCCTCCGTGAAGTTATCTAACCCTATCACCACCTCTTTTTGTAATAAATTCTATAGACCAATGACCCTCTGGGTGAAAAAAAAATGCCCCCTCTTGTCTGATCTGACTCTCCTGTCCATGAGCTTCATAGTGCCCCTTCATCCTAGTATTGTGCGACAGAGAAAAGATTTCTTTTCTCTCTCCACCTTTTCCACACCATGCATGATTTTATATACTTTGATCAGGTTACCTCTTAAATGCTGCCTTTCAATGCTGAAGAGGCACAGATGCTGCAGACTGATTTCATAAGGAAGGTGTCCCAGCCCCTTGAATGTTCTGGTTTTCCCTCCCTTAGGGAACAATACGGCTCTGTTTTCTTCTACCCCTTATTTTGATGTCAGGCCTCATGCTGTGAACTGCATTAGTGTAAGCTTTCCCACTGAAGGGTGGGTAGCGCTCTCCCTCCATTCCAGGAACACGCCCTTTTCTAGGCATATAATTTTGAGAACATGCTGAGTTAGGTTATTATGAGGGAGCAGCAAGGTGCTTTTTTTGGGGGGGCTATTTACAACCCAATTGATAAATAAAAACAGCATTGTTGTGACAATGCTCCAAGGCAAAGGGGCCTCAATCCAAACCCTTCTCAGCCCAATGTAAGTCACCATCAGGTAGCACCTTGAGCCTGTGTAAACACGGTGAAATTCATGTATTCAGTTGATCCTTTCTTCTTTTTCAAAGGGGCTTTAAATATCTTCCATGAGATTATATAAAATTAGAAGCACAGGCCTCCTCCTCCCACTCTAATTATAATGACTTCTGTACTTAATCGGCTTTAATTAATACCCCACCCCCTTTTCAAATTTTCAAGATTAGACTCCTGAAAGCCAGAGTCTAATTTGACACCAGACTCCCTTTAAAGCGCACAGCTTTTGGAAAACCGAAACTTCGCTATAAGCTGTCAAAACAACCTGAGACAAACTGACAGGTGAACGTTAGGGGTTAGGGATCCAAAAAGTGTGGGATAAGCTGGTTCTGGATGCGACCCTATAGGGAAAATATGAAAATATGCAGGAATTCCAGCTCAGCCATGGTACGCAGAAACCAGGCTCCAGTGTCCTCTAGGGTCACTTTGTACATTCCTTTAAACAGATAAACATAAACATGAACCACCATCAATAACTCTCAGGAGATCGACCTTCTTACACCAAATCAAATCTAATTTTCATTAAGAAGAGGAAAAGGAAACAGTCTCCAGCAAGCGTCCCTACGGGCTGCCTATCTCTCAAAAGACATCATTTGCTGGACATCAGGGCAAGTGGGGGCAGGTTCCGCATCTTCTCTAGGAATTCTGCGATCCAAGTAAGAAAACAGTTTTAATTGCTAAGATAGGCGACCGATTCTCACCAAGCAAAAAAAAACCAACAAAGCTTCGCACCCTTACACTAGATGATTATGTTCTTTGGAACCATGCCATGTGCAAGGTTTAAATGAAATCAATAGTGGATGGTTCCTTCCCCGCCCCCGTGTGTGAGGAAAGGGATCAGCAGAGGAGAAAGAGATACGGAGATACCTACAGAGAACGAAAATCTGTTATTCCCTTTGCACACTTTCCAGCATGCACTGAGGATTCAGCACTGTTGTACTATCGCCACACTGTACCTACTTTAAAGACCAAAAAAGGGACAAAATACCAAAGCCATCATTTCCCCAGCGCAATAATCTGTGGAGACCTCCTGGGATTGCACTGAAACAGCACCTTATGCTGGCAAAGTTCTATTCTGCAACTGGGAAATCTGAAGCTGAAGAGTTCAGCGGCAATCTGCCCAGAGAGCCTCCACCATAAAGGAGCGGTGCTTTTAATGTGGGTGCCGGTGCTTGGAAATTTCCCCTGCCCATAACTGCAAATTGAAGTTTTGGGCTTGACACAGCATGGCAAAAGGACCGCTGCCTCCGGCAAACAATCTCATGGGGTCCATCTACGAGAGATGGCGCGGGTGGGATGCGAGCCTTTAGGCAGCGTCCCATCCTGCAGCCAGCCGTCTGAAGGGCTCAATAAATAGCGTGACTTCGGCTTGCGTGGCTGGGCTAGTAAAGTAAAAGAGGCGCCGGAGAAGTTTGCTAGTGGCAGTTTCGGTGTGGCAATGGTGGGTTTGCCCTGGAGGGAGACCTTTGGTACCTGTCTGCACACTGTTGCTAGGACTAAAATGGCCAAATTCATGCGACCTTCCCTTCCACCGTGCAGCTTCCTACCAACAAAACAGGAAAGGTGGCACAGATGCATGCATGCGCTTCCCTTTTTAGACTCTGCAGCCCCCCCCCCGCCCCCGCCAAAATCAACCTGCTCACAGTAGTCCGGTCCGAAAGCATCCCCACGCCCCGAGTTACAGGGCCATTCAGACGGAGAGATCTCCACACGGATCTTTCCCCAGGGCTGTGCTCGGGGCTCGGATCCCCCACCCACCCCCTGGTTCCTCCGAACCCACCCATTCTGCAGAGAGGCTCAGAGGACCCCTGTAGCTGAGGAGGGGAGGGGGCTCGGGAGCCTCTCTTTGTCTACGCTGTCTTCCTCCCACGGCCCTCACCCCCACCCGAGCCTCCCCCGACCCAGAAGCCCCTTGCCCACGAAGGGCGTCGCTCTCACTCACCCCAGCAGGCGGCCAGCAGCAGCAGCCTCAGCGCCCACCGCGCCCAGGGCGTCATGATGCTCCCGCGACGCCCGACGGCCGCGCCGCGCTGCCTTCACTCGGAGCCGGTTCGCGCGGCCGCCCGGGGGGATCTGCCCCTTCTGCCCACCGAACGGACCTCCTCCGCCTCCTCCTTCCCCGACGGCGGCGGCGGCGGCGGCGGCGGCAGCAGCAGCGCTGCCTCAGAAGTCATCGCCCCCGCCCTCTACCCCCCCTCCTCCGCCTCCGCCTCCTCCGCAAAGCGACTCGCAACTTTCCCCCAATACGCCGCTCTGGATCCGTCTTCCTCCGGGCTCCCGGGGCGGGGAAGAAGGCGAAGGCGGCCGGGCGGAGGGAGGGAGGGAGGAACGAACCGGGGACAGAAGGAGACCGAAGGCTCTGCTGCTGCTGCAGCTCTTGCGCGATCAATGCGCGATCGGCTCAAGTCCAAGGACGGGCGGCGGCGGCGGCGGCAGCAGCAGCAGCATCCAGACCAGACGGCAAGCTCGCCCGCCCGCCCGCTCGCTGCTGCTGTCCGCCCGGAGGAGCCAATTAACTGCCTTGCAATGCCGCCGCGTGCATGTGCCTCCTCCTCCTCCTCCTCGGGCGCCACTCCCTCACTGGGGGTGTGTGAGAAAAGAGGGATGCGCAATCACTAAAAATAACGGAGGTAGGAATCGAAGGGGCGGGCTGCGCTGGGCTCTCACCCCCACTTTGCAGAGCTGCCTCCCCAACGCTGCTGCTGCTGCTGCAGGGAAGCAAGGCAGGCAAGCAGGCAGGCGCGCGCTCTCCTCTCCTCTCCTCTCCTCCTCCCGCCCCCCTCCCGAGGAGGATCTCCCAGGTTTCCAAGATGCTGAATTATAAATCGTATGCATTGCGCAGTGGTCTGCATTCTGGTCACTGCCGGGTGGCGGCTTCCAGCGGGGTCCTAGAGAGCGACGGAGTCCCCCCGCTGATTCATCCTAGGCTGGACTGGGGACCGGGGTAGTCGGGGGCATCCCAGGGCAAGAGCGTCGTTCTTCTGGGGATGGGAAATCTCGGGGGCGTTTGAGTTCCCGTAGGACATCAGAGGAGCCCTGCTGGATCTGGCCGCAACACATCTAGGCCCATCCTGGCTCACAGAGTACCCCACTCATTGCTTCTGGGCATCTCAAACAGAAGGCAAAAGCAAAACCTTCACCTGCACTCAGCTCCCTGCAAATGGCCTTAGAGGCACCCTGTGTCTTGCCAACGTAACATCGGAGGAGTCCTGCTGGATCAGGCCACAGCCCATCTAGTCCAGCATCCTGGCTCACGGGAGTACCCCACTTATTGCTTCTGGGCATCTCAAACAGAAGGCAAAAGCAAAACCTTCACCTGCACTCAACTCCCTGCAAATGGCTTTTAGAGGCATCCTGCCCGTTTCCCTAACCAGTAAGGGGTTGACAGCAGCCCAGGGATTAATCTGAGCCAGAGAAAAGAGCTGTGAAGCCAAATGGCTGCTAATTTCGGGAACTGCTAGGAATAATCCTAAAGTTGTCCATGCACTGAAGATGAAGCAATCTGATTCACAGACAACCGCTGAACTGGCTATACTCAGACGTGTTTCATTTACTTAAAACGCTAGATTTCAGGGCAGGTTACAGATACTGGTTTTTTAAAAAAAGCCATGACAGGGATGAAAGAGTATCATCTCCTCCATCACAAAGGTACCCTTATCTTTACTCACAGAGTGGAGCCCTACCAGGGCAAACTGCTGTTGGCACACAGATTTCTGACATGGATTCCTGAATCCTGGCCAGAGGGTCCTTAAGAGGTTGCTTATGGAGTTCCAGGTTGCTCCTTAGAAATCAGAGCCCCGGGTGGACCTCTGTTGCTTTCTTTATCCACCAGGTAGGGCTCCCTTAGACTGCAAGACAATATCGCATATAAGGAGTTATGTTGTTGGCAGGTTGAATTGCAATGGAATGTTAGGGCAAGAATGCTTTGCATCACTTTACCCCATCTAGGATATACAATTTTGAGGAGATTAGGAGGTGCCTCTGAAGTAAGAGACAAATTGAAAGGAAGAAAACAAGGTGCCTTTAAGGCAGTGGTTCTCAACCTTCCTAATGCCATGACCCCTTAATGGAGTTCCTCATGTTGTGGAGACCCCCAACCACGGGGGCAGAGCAGCTGGGGGGTGGGAGGGAAGGGGGGTAGGAGACTCGTCGCGACCCCTCTGAAAGGGTAGTTCGACCCCCAAAGGGGTCCCGACCCCCAGGTTGAGAACCACTGCTTTAAGGGCCATTTGCAGGAAACTGAGAGCAGATGAAGGTTTTGCCTTTGCCTTCTGCTCGTGAATGGCCAGAAGCAATGGGTAGACCACTTTGTGAGATGGGACGCAGGACTAGATGGGCTGTGGCCTGATCCAGCAGGGCTTCACTTACGTTATTATTATTATTAGTTTATTTCTATAGCGCTGTCTGTGTCCTCAGCGCTGTACTCAGTGATGTTCTTAAAGCTACTGCTCATTATTATTAATTTTACATATTTATCCTGCCTTTCTTTCAAAGAGTTCAAAGCAGTGGGTGTTACACTCTTTCACCTCATTGTATCCTCTCACCAGCCCTGTGAGGTAGGTTGGGCAGAGAGATGATTCAGTGAGGATTTTAATTCTGACCCCCCTGATCCAAATCTAGCACTCTAAGTGCCATGAAAACTTATGTTTGCTTCAAGACAAAGGCACTTTCTGCATTGGGCCTTATTCTGGAACAGGGACTGGATGGCCACATGCTACTGGAGGCTATGAGCAAGCTCTGGGCAGGGCCTGCTGTAGTCTGCGCCAGTGTGAGGATGGCAGGCCCCTATTCTGAGATATAATCTAGAACAAGGCCAAGTGCAGAAAGGACCAAAGATTTCAACCCAATTAGCTGTGGAGTTAACCCAGACGGAAAAGATGCATCAACATAAAGTTTTGCAGAGCTTTGTCAGCAAGGAGCTGTTCCTGCTCTTGAGCACCATTTTAGAGGAAAAGCAAAATGGATTTTGCCACTGCAGTTAAAGTTGCCAAGGGATTTAACAACTGGGATGATGTGATGTCTCTATATTTTGGAGGAAACCATGGGCAGGACACTCTTGAAGCTGGAGATGGAAAGAGGCACAGAGGGCTGACTTGCTCTCTCTGTTGAATCCAGAGCTATAAAGAGGGAACATCCCTGGTTGACCTTTGGTACTCATGTGTTGTTAAGTCACTATGGGCAGCCTCTGGGTCAGGCAGCGTGTTCTAGATTTACTGGATTTATCTTCAATTTGGTTTTTTTGGAAAAGAGGTCAGTGGTTAGCGACGGCAATCTTTAGTATGTCGAGTTCATTACATATTTGTACAAAGGGAGACCCTAATGGACCATACACAGCATTAATGCTCTCTAAATTTTCTAGAGAGCTGCTGTTCCCTCTTTATAGCTCTGGATTCAACAGAGAGAGCACACCTGCTTATATTCTTTTTACCCCCTGATATCCCACAGAATCTACCTTAATTAAGCCCATGGGTCAAACCTTGGATATCCACAGATTCTTCCCATTTAGATCACCCAGCAATTTAACACAATGCTCTGATACTTGCTAAATGCACAGGGACTTGCAGTCCCAAATCATGGCCTCTTCTCTATGATTTTGGAATCATGGGCTTAAATAAGGTAGATTCTGTGGGATATCAGGGGACAAAAAGAATATAAGGTGGGCATAACAACAAGGGAACCCCTTGTTGCACTGAGAGTTTTCGAACAGAGGCTGGGTAGCCTTCTGCTCACAGTGCTTTGATTTGGATTCCTGTGTGGAGCAGCAGAGGTGGCCTTAGTGATTGTTGGGCCCAGATGAGCTCACATTTGTCCACCTCAGACCCTTTTTGTACTGGGCCTTATTCCATATTATTTCCTGGAACAGGGGCCCATCATCCATATGCCAGTGTAGACTGTGGCAATCCCTGGGTATGACCTGCCATATGCTGCACTACATGTGGATGGTAGGTCCCTATTCTGAAATATAATCCAGAATAAGGCCCAGTGTGGAAAGGGCCTTAGTTTGGTTTGGGGCCTAGCTGTGAAGGGGCTCTACAGAAGTTTTTCAACCTCATATACTTGTGAGCCATGCCAGACAGCTGACACCCAGCTGGTCAAGGTGGCTTAAGATTGTCATGATACTCCAACTGTTGGTCAAGCTGCTAGTTAAAGTCTCTAGTACCTGCCTGGGGCCCTAATGTGAGGCCGCTGTAAGCCTGGGTCCAATTTGGTGTCACTGGGCTGACTGGCCTCATGGAGCATGGGAGTGAGCTTAATAGGGTCTTTTAATCCTGCAATTAAACATTAACAACAACTAGCTAGTGTCCTGCCATGAAGACATGTAAAAATGGCCAGAATCTATCCCTGTTCAGCCTCCTACATCTGAAAAAAGCCTGCATTAATCTACAAGAGTGGTACACAGCCCTCTGACGCACCACAGATAGCAGCCCTTGCTGGATGAAGGACAACAGTGACCTTGTGTAACTGAGCAGCTCCTTTGAGCTTCAGCCAGAGTGCATTCTGACAGCTTCTTTCAATTCAAAGCCTTCCAAGTAGCTGAGCAAAGGAAGCGTGAACTCTAAAACACATATTCATGATAGCTGGACCCAGCTGCAGTGGCTAGAAACAGAGCCCTCACTCTCTGTCCTGGAGTTATTCAGATGAACAGGCAATAATACAAGGACACACTGCAAAAAGATCAACGAAGACCTGGCTGATCCCTATAGGCAACGCTCAAAAAGCAGAAACTCAGTTCATGTTTTCAGATACATTCTAAAACGCTTCTGGGCACCATCCAGAGTCCGTTTCCAGTGCCAGTTGCTGCCCTCTGGATTGTCCCACACTTGGCCCAGATGGCTGAAGGTGAGAGTGGGAAAACAGCATGGAGGGCAGGTACCTCAGACACAGTTTGTTTATTTCTATGTATTTATAGCCTGCTCTTCACAAACGGTCCCAGGGTGGGTCACTCACAACATTGATAAAAACATAAAACATCAATAGAACCAATAGAACATTAACTTTAAAGACATAATTAAAATTAAATTAATACCAGGATGTGCATGAATAAAAACCATGTGTTCAGTTCACCTTTAGACAGAACACCAGTTTGTTCAGCTCAACGGTAAACCATTGAATCAGACAAAAGGTTTGCGTTGGATGCTGAACTTGTTTGAGAAAGAAAAATACCATTTTAAAGTGCCTTTTTCAAAGGCAAACACACAGTACCTATGACTTGTTCAATCAAACAGTTTGTGTTTGTGAGAAGAGGACTGATTTGGATATGAAACCCGCTGCACATTTGATTCAATACTCACACCCACAAACAAACTGCTCTGCCAAATTAAAACACAAACCAAACGTTTGCATTTCTAAGAAGGAATGAAGGCAACCCTTCATATACCAGAGGTATGTGGTGCAAGCATCTAGAGCAGTGGTTCTCAACCTTCCTAATGCCGCAACCCCTTAATGGAGTTCCTCATGTTGTGGAGACCCCCAACCACAGGGGTGGAACAGCTGGGAGGTGGGAGGGAAGGGCGGCGGAAGACTCATCGCGACCCCTCTGAAAGGGTAATTCGACCCCCAAAGGGGTCCCGACCCCCAGGTTGAGAACCACTGATCTAGAGAGCTAAAAAATCCAAAGACTGAGGGAAGCAGAAGAAGAGGAAGACAATAGACAAGATAGATGGAAAAGATTAAAGAGACTGCTGGAATCTCCTTGAAAGAACCCAAGACCTTATGTAAGACAGAACAAATAAATGTTTACAGCACTTGTAAATACAGCTGCTTGGAGAGCAGCCGTATTTTTTACAGAAAACTAATAAGCCACAAAGCTGTCTTAAAGTTACTCTAGTTCAGCATCTTTTCCACTGATTGGCAGCAGCTCTCCAAAATTGCAGGCAAAGGTCTTTGGCAGCTCCACATGAGCCTGAACATGGGAATGTTTGCATGCAAAATGTACACTCTTGCAACAGAACTTCAGCCCATTCCCTGTCTTTGTTCATTGCATCCTATAAGAATTGGGGGCACAGCTCCATGCAGCTGTCCATCATTCTGTCTCACACAGTGGCCCACCTGGGCATCTCAAGCAGAAAAGAAAGGCAAAACTTTCATCTGCTCCTGAATCCCTACAAATTGTAAGCCAGTTTGGGCTAGTGGTTAGGGAGCCAGACTTTTATCTAATACCAGGTTTGTTTCTGCACCCTTCCACAAAGCTAGCTGAGTGACCTTGGGCTCATCACAGCTCTCTTCTGGGCTCTCACAGCCCCACCTACC